>CM074298.1:2709245-2781745 GCA_037194245.1 Opsariichthys bidens | reverse complement strand
ACAATTGCAAGAAAAAAGTCAGTTTTGCAAGTTCATATCTCCCAATTCTGACTTTATAACTTGCAATTCTGAATTTAAATCTCACAATTCTGAGAAAAAGAAGTCAGAATTATGAAATGCAAACTCACAATTATGAGGGGGAAAAAAACAAATAGTGAGAAAAAGTCACAGTGACGAGTGAATTATAAAATGACTCACAAAACATGAAAACATGGATCATCAGGTCATGACAGGACAGTTCAGTTGACAGTTGAGCATATTTTTTTTAATAAATTCAGTTATTTTGTCTCGTTCAGGACAGAACTAAATAAAAACAACAACATTTTTACTATCCCACTTAAATGAGATGAAACTGAACTCCACTTTTTCAGACGGTCAGAGTCAGAGAATCACCAATCGCTGTTTAAATGACATTAAAACTCAAAGTAATCGCTTTGGTAATCTAAAACACTTTTCAGATGGAACTGTAATCTGTAACCCATTTAAAATGAAATACAGTCACTCACATTTTGTATTTTAAATACGGAACTAAGTTACTTGTATTTCGTTCCTCCCCAACCCTCCTTGTACTCCAATCATTGTTGACAAAAGAACTTCAGGTACTTTTATTTTGAAAACAGCGCCATCAACATTCGCGTTCTCAGTTCAGCACAGGATCACCGCAAGGTTGCGGCAGTTTTACAGCGGAACATTCATTCATTCAGTGCAATTATTAGCACGAACAAGACGCCGCAAGAAAACCGTCGGATATTTTCCAGGTTCACATGGTAACGGTAAGGATTTGATCCGACAAAAATCTCCTCAGGAATGTGAAATACTGGAGCTCCATTGTTATAAAATGTAAGCTAGTTTGCTAGCTGACCCTATTAATCGAAGCATCAATTATTTTTTTTTGATGGTTAATAGTTTTTGGTTTTAAAAATACAATGTTCTAATCGTTCAACTCGAACGCGACGAGTAAAAAAAAAAAAAAAAACCCTCGTACGGTCGAATTTCATCGCAGAGGAGCGTCTCCTGTGCGGATTTGTGGAGCAACATGGCGTCCGTTCGAGTTTGTCACTAGCCGAAGTGCGCGCGGTTTTCCCTGCAAACTCTAATGGACGGAATATGCACAATATGGATCATTTTTCTCGGGAACACGCGATTCCTGTAGTTTGCCGTAACGTTTGCGCATTTTATAAGCGGTTTTGATTTCGAATGACGTCAGTGCACGGTCACAAAATGGCTGAAGGGTCGTTGAGCCGCTTCGCGCGCTTCGTTTTCACCTGCTCGTTTTTTATTTTTTATTTTGGCTCTTCCTTTTGGATAATTAAAAAGTCCTGGAAACATGACAATGGAGGCTGATAGGCAGTGTAACAGAATTCAAATATGGATTTTAATACCGTAGCAGCTTATCGCTTTGACTCTTTGAACAATACGAGGTCTAAGTTTTAATATGAACATATTAAAATCCTGAACCATATCAGGTGTAGCCTTTTGATTTATGTACCTTTAGAACCAAAACTAAAAATGTTGGTAAGACCTTTACGATAAGGTTTGATGTAATTAGTCTAATCTTCGTTAAGCTTAATGTCAATACAGTTGTTCATGTTAGTTCACTAATGATTTTAATTATGTATTAGTAAATGTTGAAATTAATAAATGCTGTGTAAGTACAGTTCATTATTCATGTTTACTAAAGAACCTTATTGTAAAGTGTTACCGAAATATTCTCATTTTTCAATTGACCTTAACAACCATGACGTCATAGTGAGATATTTATTATGAACAAGAAATGCTGTTATATTTCCTCGTACAGAATTCTGTTACGTTCTGTCTCGCTTTTAACGGTATGATAATATGTCGATCTTGATGACACGGTTTCACTCTCCATTGTTGGCTTTTCCAGACTTTGATATTCTTGAGGTAGAGTCATCTGGGGGGGAAAAAATCGTTTTAGGGTGGAACGGCCAACATTTATCTGGTAAGGTGTTGCGCAGCTCTGGGAAAATGTATGGTTATGTTTTTCCGACTTGCTGAGGATGCGGAAGCGGACCTGAAAGACTACAGCATCAGTGAGCTCTTAACGTCCAACTGCTGTGTAAAACGAGCACAATATCCCGTGGGCAAAGAAACTGCTTGACGATTCCTTTCATCATTTTTTTTTTTCAAGCATCGCCTCTACGTTGTGGAGACCGACATTTTTAAACTTTGAACAACTTGCAAGAAGCTTTCGGGGAGCATTTTATGTCTATCCCCGTGACCTTTAACGAATCTTTCATGTCCGTTTTGTTGGCACAAGACTTCTCTTCGGCGACAAGGTCCCGTATTTTCCGTCGCGTCTTCTGTGGAAACACGTCTGTGGTCGGTTCATCCAACAGGTTTTCCCTTTCGTCTCCTCCCACGATCTTCCATCAGACGCTTGAGAACGTTTCATTTAAAAAGCGCAATCTGAACTGCGTGTTTGCGTGAGAATCTTACGGACATGAAGTGGGCTGGAAAATCCAAAAAAGGCCAAAAACGACGCTTTATTTCCGCGTTTTTATCGGTCGGCAAAACACTGCGCGTGAATTAAACTGTAATTCTGCCTGCTGTGAAGGTTCTCAAGTTTGTCTTTAAAGTCAACATGTAGATCAGAACATGTAAATTGGTCACATTCACACCCCTGAATGTGTATTAAGGTAAATCTGTTCACTTTTGTTAAATTTCATGTTGACTTTAAAAGACTTCTGCAGTGGTTTGTTACTTTGCCCAGACATTTTACCTTTGGAATCTCTCTTTTCTTACATGTCGATGCATCGTCAAATTCAAGACCTTGGGGGAAATATAGCTTATCGAATAGTCTTGTATCTAAAATCAACTTCAAGCGTTCCTTGAAAACGGGCCGTTGAACCTAAAGCTCGTAGAGGCATGTCGCACCGAAGAAGTCGGAGTAGTACGCCACCCTCGTACACCACCAACAGCAATGACCCTCGTGACCTGGAACGAAGGATTTTTGTTGGAAATTTGCCCACGGCACACATGGCGAAGAAGGACATGGAGGATCTGTTCAGGCCATATGGGAAAATCCAGGGTTAGTAGCGTATAAATTAAACGACTTACTTAGCCGTTTCGGAAAAATAGCATTTTATAGTGTTCGCTGCAGTTTTAAGTTGTTCATTTCTTTAGACTTTGGTCTGGAGGCTTTAGTTGCGCTTTTAAAAAGCAAGGGAAGCTTAGGCCAAAAATCCACCAACAAACGCCTTTTTTTTTTTTTTTTTTTTTTTTTTTTTTTTTTGCGTAAAACGAAATGATTGTTCCCTCTTTCAGCTTTGTCCCTGTTTCGTGGGTACGGATTTGTGCAGTTTGAGCGAGTGGAGGATGCCGAGGCTGCTAAAGCCGGACATAACGGTCGAATTTATAGAGGTTATAAACTAGGTAAGGTCTGATTTAGTATTTAAACGCTGGTGTGATTTGGGCAGTTTTTACAAAGTTTTTAACTTTAGAGAAATAAAACTCTAATTTTACTGTAATAACTGCAATGTGGTGAATCTAATAAAGCCAAACTTTTGCTTCAAAGATTATCCTAAATTGCATATTAGTGTTTTTCTCTCTACTCTCAGCATGTCGTGTGTCTCAGGTTTTGTTTACGCGAAGGTATAAATAAAAGCTGTACGTCCAATTGACACTTTTCACGACTGGATATTGACTTGTTGAAACAAATTAAAGTCCCAGTGTTTTCCCATTTTCGCTGGTCTTGGTCTTTTTTGACTGCAATTCGAATCTTTTTGACTGTATGATTTAAAGTCACGCCCTAATTTTAATGACCCGCGGTCATTTTCATTGCGTATTATACACTATTTGTGCAAAATTCCCGTTATTGTTGGTGGTAGAAGGTCTAATTCGAGAGGTGTTTAGTAAGCGTTTACAGCTGGGGAGTTTCAAATACTGATGCTCACAAGATCCTTTACTGCTTTTTTCTCCACATTGTAGTATTTACTGTTGAAACTTTGGAAATGCTTATAATTTAGACGCAACACAATGTTAAATGTTCATCCTTTCAGTAAAAGAAAGCGAGAAAAGAAACTCGTTTGGCTCTGAAACATTTCCGTCTTCTGTCATGTTGAACGTTTGGATTGGTTTATTTTCAGATGTAAATATGGCAGCGGAGAGACGACAGAATAAATCCAGGTCAAGCCCTCCACGCAGGTAAAGTATCGTTGGGATTTTTGCTAATGAAGACGACATCTATCGAGAATTTTGGTAAACGTTTTTCCCTCCACAATGGAATCCATCGAAAGAGCTAGAGCACACCGATATCGTTGTCGGGTGCGCGAAATCGGTCCAATCGATATTTCTCGTGGCTCTTCCGATTTTTAGTTTGTTCTATTTTTTTTTTCCTTTCCCTCTTCCTCACTTTTAGTTGTATCAGAATTAACTGAAATAAAGTTGAAAGGGTAATTTGAGTGCGTTTCCCTTGGTGTGTCTTTGTCTAAACGGTGTGTTACTGTTCACTTGCTTTGCACAGTTTTCAAAACCATCAACTGGGAATCACTGATTCCTGCTTAAAACATCAACATCCTATTTATTTCATGTGTTCAGATGGGATGTAAACAATTAAAACTAATAACTCAAGCAGTTCCACTTGTTCATTCAATTGTTGGAGATTTATTATTATTATTATTATGATTTGGAGGCTGGTGTTTGTCTTTTCAGTACATTCATCGCCTCCATCTTGAAAGAAAATAGCTTTATTGTTCTTGCACTGGCGTGGAACAGAGTGCGGTTCATTGCGTTGGTTTATCCTAAAGCCGTTTTAAATTAAAAACCCATGCTCTCGGGCTTCATTTAATTGAAAAAATAATAAAGCATTATCATTATGTGAATCCTGCTCATTTTACATAAATTTGACTTTGAACTCAATGGAATGGTAACCTCAAAAAGATCATTTTCGACATGTTCGCTTTTACGTCCTTTTTTGGAGACGGCTACATTCAGAGTTTGCAACGGAGCATTTAATAAGCGGAATGAAGTGAATTTTGCAATGTATAGGATTAATTAATGGCACCAGCCTCTCATTTCTGTGATCTCCCGCAACAGCTCTGAAAGCGTTTTTCTGTCAGAAATCTTTTTTTTTTTAATATATATATATATATATATATAAAGTAGTCTTTGTTTTTACCATTTGACTAACATCTTGCAACAGTTTAAGTACTTTATTTTAAAACTTGTCTTGGTCGTCTGAGCTATTTTGGGGTAAAGTTTTGTTTATTTGGCACGTGTTGACTCGGTTTATTTTGTCTGTTCAGGCCATCCAGTGCTTACGGGGACAGTCGAGAGCCCCGTCCACGTTCTCGGTCCCCGGTGCATGGGCGAGATTCTCGAGACCACCGTGACAGTCGAGACATGAGGGGGGAGAGCCGCGAGCCTCGTCCCGGTCCGCCTCGTGAGCATGAACCTAGAGCCCCAGCCGATGACCGATACAGGGGGTCAGAGAGCAGAGAGAAAGATCCTTCCTACAGGTGCGCACTCACAAAGCTCTATTTTGTATTTTTGCATTTTAATCAATTTTGTTTTCCGGTGACCTGACATCATCTAAACAATATTACTGTTTTTCATAGAGAGGAAGGCTACGATCGTTATTACCGTGGAGATTACGACTATTATCGGAAGAAAGAGGAGCCGTACACGGAGCGCTTCAGAGAACCCTGGAATGGCAGGAGAGAGTCAGAGGGTCGGTTTGACGTTTACAGCCGTTCTGAAACATAAAGCTGATATTTTGCATCAAGAAAATGCATCCTATTCTGAAGATCAAGGTTTTTTTGCATTGTGACAATTTAAGAAAGTTGTTTTTGATTTAAATAAACGTCAATGAACGGCAGCGCAACACAGACTACCGTGACACGTTTTGTTTTTGCATTAAAGGATTCGTTCACTTAGGAATTAATTTCCTGATAATTTACTTACCCCCATGGCATCCGAGATGTTTGTCTTTTTTCAGTTGAAATGAAATTATGGTTTTTGAGGAAAACATTCCAGGATTTTTCTCCTTCGACGCCTACCAAGGTCCAAATGTCAGTTTCAGCGCAGCTTCAAAGGATCTACATGATCCCAGATGAGGAATAAGGGAAACGATTGGTCGTTTTCTAAAAAAAAAAAAACAAGAGTGGCATAGACACACACATCAGATCGAACAATTGTGATACACAATGTTGGCTCGGATTCCAATTGGATACACAAATAATCACATTTAGACTGAAAATATTACAATGGAAATATTTTTTATTTGTGGTAGTTCTGATGTTCTTAGTTAATTCATGGCGGAATTCATACGTTGCATGAGAACTTTTCCTGTGATGAGGCTTGCTAAGTGAATTTAAGACTTGTGAATTTACAGACGAACGTCTGCGTCCTGAAGAACGTCGTAGGAATGAACTTTACCGCCAATATTATGAAGAGCTGCAGAGGCGCTATGATGCCGAGAGACCAGTGGACTGTTCTGTCATAGTCGTCAACAAGCTGCAAAAGTGAGTCATGTGACCATGTTCTTAAAGACTGATTTAAAGCATCTTAAACAAGAAATGATTTCCAGTTTCATGCTTGTGTGCAGGGAATATGCTGAGACGGTGGGCAGGAAGGTTCGGGATCTGGGCATGGTGGTGGATCTCATCTTCCTGAATACCGAAGTGTCATTGACCCAAGCTCTGGAGGACGTAAGTCGGGCTCGTACACCCTTCGCCATTATCATCACCCAGCAACACCAAGTACATCGTTCCTGTACGGTCAACATCCTCTTTGGGACCCCGCAAGGTATGCGTCCTTCCACAAAGAGTTTGATCATTGATGCCGATTTACTTGCATGTCAGCGTAGAGCTGAAAAATCGAATGAGACGCCATAGTATAGTCTTACATTTTTGGAGGCAAAACATTTAAGCTACAATGAAATTTTGTCTTGTTGCAGAGCACAGGAACATGCCCATGCAGGATGCCATGGTGCTGGTGGCCCACAACTTTGAATCGTTTAAAGCTGAACACCGCACTAAAGAAAGGGACGAGATTGCGAGGAAGGCGGCCAAGATGGCCGATGACGTCCTGATGCGAGAACATGACCGAGAGGGCCATCCCGTCTCCCTCCTGACCCCCATAACACTGCTGTCAGAGGGCAGGTAGGTCCACACGTTTTTTTGAAAGAAATCTCTTCTGCTCACCAAGGTTGCTTTTATTTGATCAAAAGAAAAGTAGAAAGTTGTAAAAATTTTAAAATAGCTGTGAATATATTCTAAAACAATTTACATCCAGTGATCAAAGCTGAATTTTCAGCATCATTACTCCAGTCTTCAGTGTCACATGATCCTTCAGAAATCATTCTGATAGGATGATTTGCTGCTCTAGATGCATTTCTGATGATCAATGTTGCAAACAGTCGTGCTGCTTCATATTTTTGTGGAAACCGTAATATTAACCGTAATTTTATTCGGAGTTTTTTGAATAAAAAGTTCAAACAGACATTTTGTTAATGCAATTACTGTCACTTTCTGAATGTAAAATTAAGAGAATGCCGCTGCTTGTTAATATGATCAAAAGTAGGTAGAATTTTGTGCAACAAATGGATTTGTAAATGGAACAAATTGTTACCAGTAGAGATGGAACTATGACAGTTATTTGTTCAATTGCAATTTGTTTACCATTTTACCTGAATACCTGGGAAATGTGCCATTTTGTTAAGCTAATTCAAATAATATGGACTGTTTATTGAATTTTATATGGAGAATCTTGACATTTTACTGGTGTTAAATAGGATTGTCTTTTCTTTCCTCAGGTTTTTGACTCCAGATGAGTTGGCCAGGCTAATTGAATATCTGAGAGACAAACGTGATCGTCTTGTCAGAAGCAGTGCTGATGCAGGTAACTTGATTAGTTTAAACTCATTGTTACGCTGCGTTCACGCCACGTCATATGCTTTCGAATCGCTCTCGCGGTGCTTTGATGCCGTACACCTTAAATCAGCCGTGGTCAGGTGGTTCTCCGAGCATGTGAAGGCTTTTTACAGTTCATAATCTTTACCATAATTGCGACATGTCGTGAACGCGCCTTTTTACACGTTACCAATCAAGTCTTACCTTTCACTCTCTTTGGCCTTTCAAGCATCACACCCTCCACCTGCAACCCTCGAGGCTTCTCAGACAACACCAGCTCTATCCGCACCAGCGCAACCCACGTACTCCAACCTGTCCCTGCATTCCACGCATCTGACCCCTGCATCTGCCCCTGCTCCCGCTGCCACCAGCCAACAGCAAGAGCTCCAGGCTAAAATCCTCAGCATCTTCAACAGCGGCAGCGGCACATCTTCAGTGTCCAGCCCTGCTCTGGCACCCCAAACGCAGGGTTACCCCTCCAGCCTCGGCCCTCAGACCGCCGGGCTCCAGACTTCTCACGCCGGGCTCCAGTCTTCTCACGCCGGGCTCCAGTCTTCTCACGCCGGGCTCCAGACTCCTCACGCCGGGCTCCAGACTCCTCACGCCGGGCTCCAGACTCCTCACGCCGGGCTCCAGACTCCTCACGCCGGGCTCCAGACTCCTCACGCCGGGCTCCAGTCTTCTCACGCCGGGCTCCAGACTTCTCACGCCGGGCTCCAGACTTCTCACGCCGGGCTCCAGACTTCTCACGCCGGGCTCCAGACTTCTCACGCCGGGCTCCAGACTTCTCACGCCGGGCTCCAGACTTCTCACGCCGCTGCCGGCATACCCAAAATAGCTGCTGTCCAGCCACAGAGCATGATGAGCCCTCGGCCGTCCTTGAGGCCTCCTGGTGTTCGTATGCCAGGGCCGGCAGGCCCTCAGAGACCGGCTGTCACCGCCGGCACTGGGATCAACTTCGACAACCCCAGCGTACAGAAAGCCTTGGATACGCTCATCCAGAGCGGCCCCATTAACCACTTGGTGAATATGGGATCTGTGGGTCAAGGGCCACGGTCAGCACAGGGAATGGGCCAGAGCATGGATCCACCGCCCATGTCCCATTATTCCCGCCATTACTGAAATGAATAAATTTGATATGAAACGAGAAGTCTGCGTTGCTCTGAATCATCATAAATTATTATTATTATTTTTTTTTGTTCCCGTGTCATTTGTGATAACACGAACGCGTTGTGTGAAGTCATGGTTTTCTGGTTTTACGGTTTTATTTTTATTTTTACTACTATTGTTTATTGTTAAATGAAACCTTCACAGAGCATGATTGTGTAATGCATCAATAGATGGAAAAATTTCTGTTGTTTTATATGAAACCTGTGCATTGTATATACCAGTCAACTTCTGAATTAATAAATTCATTTTTAGATACAAAAATTCTGATTGCTCTTCAATTCGTTTCACAGCTTCTCACAGTGTCATGACTAGAAAGGCTGAAAGACACAACTTTTGCCCCGGTTTGAAATCTGGCTGCGTCAATGTTAATTTCTGAAAATCCGAACGCCTGTAGATTTGAGTCAGAATTCATAGAAAATTGAGTAGTGTGTGACGGGCACAGATTAATGTATATATTTTTTAAATATTTATTTTAATCCAAGTTGACAACACATGTATATGGGTTTATGTATCATACTACGTTTAAAGCGTAGAAAAATACAAATGGTTTTATTGTTCATATACATATATGTGTATGTGTATATATATATATATGTGTATATATATATATATGTATATATATATATATATATATGTGTATATATATATATATATATATATATATGTGTATATGTATATATATATATATATATGTGTATATGTATATATATGTATGTGTATATATATATATATGTATATATATATATATGTATATATATATATATATGTATATATATATATATATATATATATATATATATATATGTATATATATATATATATATATGTATATATATATATATGTATGTATATAAGCAATATAATTAGGAATTTATTAAAAAGTGAGCTAGTATTCTATTTTGAGCACTGACTTTGTCCTAACCAACAATAAGCGACAAATATTTTCCTAGTTTGTGCGATTGCGTGGCATTTGTTGCTGGAAATTACGCCTAGTTAACATTTAAATGCCAAATTCATCTTTGCTGGGAAAAGTTGGCAACCTTAACGTAATAAAACGCTATTACTGGAATAAGAATATTATGGTAACTTTACAATAAAGTTTTATTAGTTAACATGAACTATAATGAACATCACGGCTACAGCCATTATTAACGTTCATGTTAATTTCGACATTTACAAATACATTAACACGATTTCGTGTTTGTTAACAGTTAATGCACTTGAACTAAGATAAACAATGAACAGCTGGATTTTTATTAAAGATTATTAGGTGCTGTAACAAAGTCAATGCATTAAATAATGTTAACAAATGAAACCTTATTGTAAAGTGTCACCAATATATTTAACCCTTATGTGCTGTTCGGGATGTTTTCATCCATTATGGGGAATTTTTGAGTCTTAATTTGGCCATAACTTTATTTTGACACATAATTTGGGAAAATGCTTTTAAAATGTTCAAAAACTCAAAAGTACTCTGTGGGCAAATTCACAAATTCACATGTATCAGATAAATATTTTTCTTGCTTAAATCTATTAATCAACCTCAGTCCTGATCAAAACTACTAAATTTAAAAAAAAAAAAAAAAAAAATCAGGATTTAAACTCTTTAATTGCCAAATTCATAAATGATGTCACTGATTTGGGAAAAAAAACGTGTCAAAGATTAGAAACAACATTGGCTTTGATGCGTTGTTAGATTTTGTGCAGCATCAGATTTAAACGTTTTAAAGAGTTAAAATCCTGAATTTTTTTTTTTTTTAATTTAGTAGTTTTGATCGGGACTGAGGTTGATTAATAAATTTAAGCAAAAAAAAAAAAATTGAAAAAAATATTTATCTGATACATTTTTAAACCGTTTTCAGCCACGAACATAACGAAAGGGTCGTGAATTTGAACAATGCACAAGGGTTAAAGTAATTAAACGGTATTTAGTTCAGAAGATCGCGACTCCCAAATCCAACCACAAACTTTGAGAAATTAATCAGAGGGAACTGGATTCAAGATGGCTTACTAGTGAAGTCGTCTGGCTAATCTAGATGTTTGTTTCGATATTTTCCGCGCTTCACAGGGAAATGTCTTTAAATCACACACTCAGTTCAGATCTGGGAGTCTAATGACCTCGTAATATGATGTAACAAATAAATGATGATCTCTGCGTCTCATTTTGGAGGCTGCGTCCTCGGGAGGTCGCGTTTGAAGGCTGCATACGACATCGAGGCGGTTGAAAAAGTAAAGAAAAGTTTAAGAAAGGTAACCGTTCGATTGCAAAGTAGGAAAGAAATTAGTGTTTTACACCTCACGAGGAATAACAGTTCATTTTATTACGGTTACTTTTCTAAAAACGAGACCGCCTCGATGTCGTATGCAGCCTTCAAATGCGGCCTTCGACACGAGACACAGGAGTGTGATGAGGAACAGGACCAGGATGAAGAACCACAGACTTTAAAGGGATAGTTCACCCAAAAATGATTCATCATGTTGTTCCAAACCTGTATGAAGTTCTTTCTTCAGCTGAACACAAAAGATATTTTGTTGCTAATCAAACAGTTGATGGTCCCCATGGACTTGTTTGATTAATCATATTCTTCAAAATATCTTCTTTTGGTTTCAGCAGGAGAAAGAAATTCATAGAGGCTTGGAACAGCTTCACTTTTTTTGGTGATGCAACAAACCTGCTCAGAATAAAGACCCCATCCAAATAATCGGTAATAAAATGGTATTCGTTTATTGCATTTTGTGCTGACAAATCTATAAAATGGAATGGGAGTTTTGCAGAAGCCATAGAGATAAAGCATTTGAAATGTAAGATAAAACTACATTATTTTCTTTATGTACCATGAAACACAATAGAGAATACTCATTATTTATCTTTTTAAAATATTCAACTTACACTGACACAAAAAAATAAACACCTCAACACGAACCACTTCTGGTATATTTACAGGACCCTCGTCCACCCTTGCCTCTGGTCCCAGATCTGCTGTGTGTACGTCACTGTACACACACACACACACACACACACACACACTCACACCACAGGAACACACTACATGGCAATATGACCATAAAAAAAAAAAAAAAAAATCTACTTGTGAAAGATCCCTTTCAAATACGAAATGTTTTCATTTCAAATGAATCAAAAACAAGCCTGAGGGATTCAGCCACTTTCCATGTAAAACTAATGTTCTGAATTGCAATATGGTTCGCAAAATCTGTTACAATCACCGAACAGCGATTCAATGACTCTCGCACGTTCTGCGATCAGCCAAAGCCATGATTATGTTTATTCATTTCTCTTATATCTGTCTTGGATCTAACTTGCAGCCATGCTGTTAATAAAGCAACAAGACGTAAATATACATAAATAATAGTCCAATTAAATGAGTAGGATATATATAAAAATTCAGGCAGTCAAATTATATCTGGCAATAGGCTGACATCAAATAAAACATTTTTATAGCCATCAATTTGAGTGCAAACGAGACTATATCTTGAGATAATATTAATAATGAATGAAATCAACCACACGCATTGCACTTTTAAAAGATTATTTCACGTATAGCTGCCAATTTGTGCATTTAAGGCATGAGTAGAAACCGAAAAACGAATGATTTAACATAACAGACCCTCGAGTTTCTTTTTAATTCATTCAGAATGACAAGTTTGCAGTAGACTAAACACATATCCAGGTTAACAGAAATAACTTTGGTAATCAGTTCTTTTTTTTTTTTTTTTTTAAATAAACGAACTCAGTTGTAAAAGCAAAATCGTCTTGGCTAAAACTAGCGATAGTAAAAATAGACCCCATTAACCAATCAATATTCATTCACACTAAGATACCGGTGGATCCAAAGAAATCGTTGTGCACAACAAGAACACCAAACATCTGGTAAAAAATAACACATTTACAATCAAAACAACTGAAATAAACTGGCGTGAACATAATACTGCATATCACAAAACATTGAAATATTTATATATATATATTTATATTAGCTTTTTCAGGATAATGTGCATGCGTCGAACAGGACAACGGACCCGGGTCCTGGCTCTATTTTCAACTGGTTCAGATGGATCTGATTCGGATTTCAACATTTGGACCCATATCGGAGCTCACGTGCGTGACGAGCTGTACCGTTTTCGGCGAAGTTACTGGAATTGTCAAGTGACCTCAGAGATAAACGTCACGGGACTAAACTCTTGAAAATAAAGGTTTCGAGACGAACCAAAGGGTTTTACCTTTTTAAGCTCTTGTCGTTCTTTGGAAAAAAAAAAAAAAGAGGCGGGAAACCAAAACAATGATCCTGCGATTCAAACTTTTTCGAAAAAAAATAAAAATAAAAATGCTGCCTAGAACCACAGAACAACCTTTATTTTCAAGAGTGAAGGATTGAAGCGAGATTCACATTTTTTTTTTTTTTTTTTTTGGGAGAACATCCAGTGGCACGGGTCAAACTTCAGAACCAACCACAGACTGTTATTCAGAGCCCTTTTTTTTTGTTTCCGAGATGTGTCGAACGCCTCGATATTCCTTGGCAAAGGAATACAGAACACTTGATTTCATTTTTGCTACACACAAGCCAGGTATTCATCGTGAGATGGCGAATAAAGGAGAAAAGATACACTGTGAATGTGGTGTGTCCACTGTCAGTTTGAATAGAGCCAAGCCCGGCAGTGGAAGCGCTTCTTTATAGTCTTTAATCGATATTTATACGTGATCACGTCGATACAGTGTTCGTAGGTTTGGAACAGTGGAGCGATGAAGGGGGGGGGGAAAGGCGGGAGGGAAATGTCACCACATCAACTCAGTGATTCGTATTAGAAATATATCTTCTTTTTTTTTACATCTACGTATACTCTTTTTTTTTTTGTTGTAATTTTCAATAAATTACAAGAAATGCTAGAAATTCATGCCAAATAAACAGTAAACACACACGTTTTTTTTTTTAAATTTATTTTAACAGCATAATAAAATCAGTATGTTCAGGTAGTATGTTACTGCAGCGATCTGCGATACACACTCTCGCCACTAGAGGCATCAGCGCTGAAATGGATCTGGCATGCTCATGATTCTGCCAACTCACTGTAACCGTGGACGTAAATAACGTTAACTTTTGTATAAAGTGCATTTCTATCTCAGCCACCATAGAACAGATGTGACGCACACTCTAGCATACGAAGCGCGCCGATGAACTACGTGGTTCGTGACTATTCTACGAGAAGCTGACTCGTGGGCGAACTAGCGACGAAAAATATGCCACACATACCATTTCCCGCCAAAATAAATATTGCACGTTACCGTTGAAAACAAAAAAGTTCGTAGACCGTTTTTTTTTTTTTTTTTTTTTCCGGTGTGTACTAAATGCGTCCTATCAAACACAACAGGGAACGACGACCCTGCAGCTACAGTGTCTCGAGAGCGATTTTATATACAAAGCAAGTATCCTGCTAATCCAAGTGTACCCTTTGCCCGGATATCCGCAGTCGCTGCCGAGTCGTGGCGACGATCTAAAAAAAAAAGATGCCTTGACATCGGAGTTACCGGGTTTTTACAGGGGGAAAAAAAAAAATCGCGTTTCGGGGCGTAAAATCCCCGTTTATCCAGGGGATAAATATGTTATTTGTGGTCTCTTCAACCGGCGGACATGAAAAAAAACAACCCGCGGCAACGGTGTTTAAGTAGTCCGATTCCGTGGGAAAACCGCAGAGTTGGCAACACATTTTTTCTCCAGGAACTGCTCTTTTCACAAAACACACCATGCAAACAGGAGTAAAACAAAGCATATCGTAAGTGTTGGTCAAAAACATCTAAACTAATCGTCGAAAGGTCATCAGAGGCTCAGTCTACGCAGGCAGTACTTCGTTAAAGAACGTGGCGTTTCGATGCACATTTTGCATTTTGTTCAGATTCAGTGAACGTTGTTGTCACTTGAAATTACCACTGTTCAACGAAACGAGAAATATAAAAGAAACCAAACGTGATAAAGCTGATTATGTAAGGCTGAAGTCGTTTTCAATGCGGACGCCAGGACCGGTATGCAAAGTCGGCGTCAACCCCTCCCCTCGTAAATATACCTTTAAATATTTATTCTTTAGCTCTATGTACACGAACAATCCATATCTATTCATACACTAGCAGCATCATTCATTTCTTATGAGAGGTTTTCCATGTTTACACATAAAAGAATCTGTAATATCTTTGTAAACTATTGTATATACGTTCTTTTAGTTATATATGTGTATATATATATATATATATATATATATATATATATATATATATATATGCATTTGTTGGTATTTCTGTAAAAAAAAAAAAAAGACTCTATAAAATAGCCTATATCTCTACAAAAATAAATAATGCAATGAATTTATGATTTCCCAATTTCACATATATTATTATGCTCTTAAAAATACACTTTGTTTTAGATCTAAACTACTTTTCTGTGGTCGAAATGAAGACCGAGGATCATCTTTGATTAATTTAGCATCTCATTGTTTTGTGATTTGGCAAGTGCATTACAGTCACACTGCATAGAGTTCAAATTTATGGATGTCATTTGATCCATCATGCTTTACTAGTGCGATAACAGCTCAATCTAATGCTGCGCTCACGTCGCGTCAGAATTACTGTAATTACCAAACGACAACGATTCCGAGCTGTTTATGGACTCAGAAATGATTTGTTACTATGGCAAAGCCCATAATGCCAAAATGGATCCATATGTGGATCCTTTGTTGATAATGACAGCAATCTCTTTCAAAATCACATTAATTCACTTCTCGCAAAATGACATCTCAAACTGTCGAAGCCGCTGCCATTTTGGATGACGTTGGATCCTTCGTATAATATAATTTGTTGACATGAGCAGTTTCAAAGTTAGAAACTCAGGAACTAATTAAAGTGGATGCAGCATTCGTGTTTAAAGTGGCAATGTTATCAATATTTGTTTCTACTGACGAATTCACATTTTCATTCATATGGCACGAGTGAAATCAAAGTTTGGCAATACAATCAGATACGATAATACTCTCTATATATAGCTCTGGGACATTTCCGGTGTACCCCACCAAGTTCAATATAGATTTTGTCTAAGATATAGCTAATTTATACAGATTTGTCTGTAAATGCAAAAAAACATATAGGTTTTCTTTATAGCGAAATGGGAAAAAACTGAAAAAAATGGGCAATTTGCTCAAGGATGCAATCCGCGCACACACACACACACACACACACACACACACACACACACACATGCATTTAACGAATCCACAGACTCATTAAATCATTTGTTACACAGTGGCTGTCAGTGCAGGTTGAGTGCTTGTTGGGGAGGGGAGGTTCGGTACCGTAGTACACTTCAAGCCGCCATAGTGAAGCCCGTAGCCGCACAAAACACCCTGACCCTGTAAAGGCCGATTCACAGCGCAACAACAGACGCTGACAGACTCTTCGTCTGGTTTTGCCGTCTCTCAGAGCTTGTTTTCGTCGATATAATCTGGTCTGTCGATACAGTGTGAATTGGCCTAAAGACAACAGCATTTCTTCACCAGAATCATCGGTTATTTCACAATAGAAATACTACACCAATGTTAAATAATGCCTTATACACTATTTACACTATTAGTGGCTGAGTAATTTTTTCTTTCTGTCTGTATTTTTTTTTTTTTTTTTTTTTTTTAGCTCATTCTTTCACTAATTACAGTGTCGGTTACACTGATAGACTCTTGCTTGCTGCTTTGCTGTCAAACAGCAATTCGCACACCCTGCCAGCCTTGCTTTTGGCACATATTGTGACTGTATTTGGCAGGGGGATAGCTAGGAATGACCGAAAACATGGAGGAGGCCGACGAGACAAAACAAACACAGAACAACGGGTCTTTGTGCCGAAGCACCCGCTTAAAGTCAACACGAAGTGCTGTTCGCAAACCGTTTTACTTCCGTAATACGACACATTTCCCAAGGAAAACTCGGTAAGATGGGCTGGAGATTTGATTATGGAGGGAAAAATAAAATGGATGGGGGGTTTGGGTCAGAGTTGTTTCAGAGGTTTTTGGAGCAATTTTTACATTTTGATTTCTTTTGAGGAAAAAAAAAAAACCCATGCACATCCCGTGGATCGTTTACAAAGGTAAATACGCCCGATTTCATGTTGACTTTAAGCTTCACATTTCACAGTTCACATTAGATTTTTTTTTTTTCTTGAATAAACTCATTATTAATCTTTTCACATCGAACAAAAGGATCGAGTTCAAACCATGAAAATCTTTTTCCAAGGTTATCTGGAGATCGTTCTCTACCAGAGCAGAAATATTTCACAGCATCTCTGGCGTAGTTATGAACGTTGAATCCTTCTTCATCCTCTTCTTTAAAAACAAATAAATAAAAACAAATCAAGCCCAACCCACCCGCTTCTCCTGATTGGGTGAGAGCAGTGATTGACAGATGATGCAGGAAAGCAACAGCGGGGGGGGGGGGGGGGGGGGCATTGAACAAATACCCACTGACATCAACAGTGCACTTCATTGAACAGTAAAGTGTTAACGAGAGTAGCGCCAAGAGCGATGTTTGGCCGGTGAGAGCTTGGCACACCAGTAGAACAAATGAAGCTGGTTGACTGAAGGGAATTCTGGGATATTGCTTGGGTCACACTGGGGAAGGGGGGCAAATGTGGTGCGGGTGACGTCGACTAGTTTCTTAAGAGTAGATGGTGATGACCTCACGACCTCCGCCGCGCACAAGGAGGACCCGGTTGAGACCTTCGGTTAAAACCTCCATGAATTCCATGTCTGATTGATGGAGAGTCAAGGAATTGAGATAAGCTGTAAAAGATACACACAGATGCAGGCACAACTCACACTACTTTTGCAGTGTGTAAATATGGTGTACAGTATGCAAATTATATCTGTAGCCCCAACAGATCGATCCGCCCACTCTAAAATGGACTCGCACTCCGGCCCATTCGCATTGGAGGCGGTCGCTCTAACAAGGAGGCTAAAGATCATAGTCTCTAACTAGCACCTCTTGAGATCAGGGGAGTGAGCTACACTCCCCCCATAAACCTCACTCCCTGCTCAAACAACCCACTCAAAGTGGGACTCGAACCCAGGCCTGTCCGCATGGGTGGTGGGCACTCTAAGATCTAAGATCATAGTCTCGAGCACTCACTCCCATCTGGGTCACGGCACCAATGTAACCTCTCCTGCTCAAACCAGCCGCTCTAAGCGGGACTTGAATCCGAGTCAAGGGACCAATGTAACCTCTCCTGCTCAAACCAGCCGCTCTAAGCGGGACTTGAATCCGAGTCATGGGACCAATGTAACCCCTCCTGTTCAAACTGCCTGCTCTAAGCGGGACTCGAACTCAGGCCCGTTGCACGGGTGGCGGGTTTGCCAGTTGCTAGAGCACCTCTTGAGATCAGGGGAGTAAAGTTTACATGCACAGCTCTTACCAACCTACGTCTGTTACACTCATCCCCTATACCTCACTCCATCCGAGTCGAACCCAGGCCCGTCCGCATGGGTGACGGGCAATCTAACAAGGAGGCTAAAGATCGCACTCACTCCCATCCGGATCAGTAATTTAACCTCTCCTGCTCAAACCACCCGCTTTAAGCAGGACTCAAATCCGGGTCACGGCACCAATATAACCTCTCCTGCTCAAACCGGGACTCAAATCAGGATCACGGGACCAATGTTATCTCTCCTGTTCCAACCACCCTCTCTAAGCGGGACTCGAACCCAGGCGTGTCTGAATGGGTGGCGGGCACTCTAACAAGGAGGCTAAAGACACCAGTTGCTAGAGCACCTCTTGAGATCAGGGGAGTAAGGTTTACATGCACAGCTCTTACTGGCCTACAGACGTTACACTCACCGCCCTAAACCTCACTCTCATCCGGGTCACGGCACCAATGTAACCTCTCCTGCTCAAACCACCCACTCTAAGCGGGACGCGAATCCGGGCCACTTGTTAGAGTCGGGTGCTCGTACAAGGAGGCTAAAGGGGAGTGATGAAAACATTGAGACAATGTAGCACAAAAAAAGATCATAGCGTTCATCAAGATACAGTTCTCGTCGCCGCTTCTGTTTTTTGGTGGTCCGGGCATGTTGAGCAGGACTAGTTTGGCCTCCTGGGATTTCTTAATGATGACTTCATTGAGTCTGAGTGCCGTGTGCATGCGCCTCACGTTGGACTGGTTTCTGAAAACAAGAACATTGATGATAAACTCACAAACATTCATCAACATCAGGGAATGTTATCGCATCGCAGTCAGAGGTGCATCTATACTCACAGATTTTCCCACTCTCTGCGGCATGACAAAGAAAGAAAGAAAGATTGTAAAAATGTGCAACACAAAACGGAGTTCAAATGTAAACCTTAAGGCACTTACGGTTTCATGTTGAAGAGGTCTTTGATGGCCTCTGGTGTGGTGGCTCCCATAGGTTTGGCCTGCTCTCCATCACACTTAGCTTCAGTCCATGTCATCTGAACGGCTGTGCCGGGCGTCTCGGCCTCTGCGGTGGGGGACTGGGGTGTGGCCGGGGTGGGCGGGTTGGTACTCTTATCGTGAATGAGCTGTTCCTGTTGGGATGGGGACACAGGGACAGACTGAGAGGGCAGGACCGGCACATACGCACATATGGAGAATGTCAGGGCGAAAGAGAAGGAAAAGATACAACTGTTAATGCTCAGAAATTAAAAGACTTTAAATAAATAAAAATAATTCAATTATAATAAAACAATCATTCAATTCAATTAAAATAAATAAATAAATAATACAATTAATTATACTTACAATCACAATGAAAATGTCTGCTTATTAATTAATGATAATAATAATAATAAAAAAATAATAATGACATTAAAATTAAACTATTATGATTACAATGACAATAAAAATGTCTTTATTTTATTAACAATAATTGACTGATTTATTTAATATTAATTTTTTCGAATTGTTTTGGTGTTTAGAATTAAATTGAAAAATTTGACAAAAAAATTGCAATTATTACCATGTATTTATTTTCATTAAAATGAAAAGAATTAAAAGTAAAAATGTATTTATTTACTATTGCTGACGGTTTATTTAATATTAATTTTTTCTTAATTCTTTTGGTGTTTAGAATTAAATTGAAAAATTAGACAAATAAAAAAAAAAATTGCAATAATTACCATGTATTTATTTTCATTAAAATGAAAAGAATTAAAAGTAAAAATGTATTTATTTACTATTGCTGAAATAAAATAAAATAAAATAAAATAAATACTTAAAAACAACAAACAATGAATCGAATGAAATCATTAAAATGGAATTCTAAATAAAACATTTAAAATATATAAAATAACTTTTGAGAAAGAGAGAGAGAGATTCTGCTGTGTTCATTCCTCTGAACCGCAGAGATATCAGACAAATCTGTCAAGTTGAGATCACAGCACAAGCGACGTGGCTGCGACTGCCACGCAAGATGAAAACTGTAAAGTCATTCATCAACTCAGAAATCTGAAGATACGATTACAAGCACAGAAAGAAACGAGCCTCATGCTGTACCTCCTCTTCTGGTTTCTCCTCTTTGCTGCTGGCGGCCGGTTCCTCGGTCACACTCAGCTGGGTCGTGACCGCGGCCGGGTTCTTACGACGGATCGACCCACGAGAGCTGTCAGTGATGCTCTGGATCTGAAGGAAGAGGAACGACGGAGAATATTCTTGCATGGCACTGCATAACCGGGCTCAAAATGCAGTATTAATACCTGCAATTGTACACTGCGACGTATTATTATTATGTTAAAGAGATATGTTCCTGTCATCTGTATAAAGTACAGCTGTGTCAGGTGATCGAGAGTGAATGTTCGGAGGATGGACGTCTACCTCACGCTCACGCTCGGTCTTGGTGAGGTTGATCTGCTTCAGGATCTGAGATCGCTGCTCCATCATCAGGGTCTTTTCATACGTGTACGCTGAGATATCACTGTCATGCTGAAGATAAAGACACATGGAGAGTTACTCAGAACTGCACACAAGCCAAATCTAAACATTTTGTCATCATCTGCTCCAAATTATTGGGCAACATTTGTAGCTTGGATTTTTAAAAATATTTTCCTTACCACATAAAAACACGTCCACTGTTGTCAAATTTGACCATTTTAATAATTATGGCAATACTGTTAATAACAGATAAAAACAATGAATTTACTTACTTATTTAGATTTTAAATTACATTCTGATGGAGCATATTATACGTGTAATATATAAGATAAACCGTTCAACTTAAACGGTCCGTCTCACAAAGCTGCCGTGTGGATTATGAACACATGAAATATCGTGAATAAATTATTTTGAGAATGTATTACTTTCACTGATTTGTGACTTTTGTTTTTGCTCTGATGTCAGATATATCATTCATTTGTTATGAATAATAGTTCCAAAAACAAGAGAAAATATAAAGCACATATTTAATACGATATATATTTAATCGAATGGTTTTTTATTTATATTTAATTATTAAAGAGGACTCCACAAACTAATTTTACATGACTGATCAAGAGTAAACGGTAAAGTTTGCGAAAACTTTAAAAACATTAATTGTGCGCAATAAGACTTATTAATATATTTATTAACAAAGTAAAAAAGCGTCACTAGCTATGTTTCCATCCAAAGTTATGAATTTAACTTGTGTGCAAAACTGGAATGTGGTAGAAATCATTTGCGTTTCAAACCATCACTTCCTGGGAAATTGGCGCAATAAAATATCAGCAATAAAAATAGAAGTTGCTGCGATTTAGGAAGCCACTCTTTTTTTCCTGCATGATAAATGAGTTGAGCCTCAGAGCAGCAGACGAAACGCTATAAACATGTTTCTCTTGCGTTCGGATGCTGGTGTTTGCAAACACAATTGACCCTTTGTTTGATTGACAGGCGATCTGACCAATCATAACCCTGAATCCGCCTCTTTGTCTGACAAAATTGTGTGTCCTCACGTTTTTCCGCGTTTGAAACAAGTTTATTTGATGCTATGAATGGGGGTAGTCGTGGCCTAGTGGTGAGGGAGTCGGGCTTGTAATCTGAAGGTTGCTGGTTCGATTCCCATGCCGGCAGGAATTGAAAGTAGGGATTGTGAATAAACAGCACTCTCTCCACCTTCAATACCATGATTAAAGTGCCCTTGAGCAAGACACCTAACCCTAATTGCTCCCCTTGTAAGTCGCTTTGGATAAAAGCGTTTGCTAAATTAAAAAAAAATGAAAAATGTCTATAAACGAACTAGTATGAAGAGATGATCGGTTCACGACACATTAAAGACACTCTAGATGCTATTTATGGATCAAACTTCTTTAAAATATTACAATATTTTAAATATGAAAGTGTTTCATATCAAAAGTAACCTGCTCTGTCTTGTATATCGACATTGCGATGTATTTTTGATGATGTGAGAGCACGGAGTTTGCCGGACGCAGCAACAGTAACTAAGGGGGGGCGGGTCTTTGCGAAGGGTCAGTTGTGTCTGGGAGGGAATTAAACCCAATCATTTTGGCTCAGGCATTCGTACAACATCGCCTCGTTTTTCATTGAAAAATGCCGTTTCCATCGAATGTTTTTATGCGATATCCCGCAATGCCATTGATTACCATCTCCACCACTTCCACTGCGGCGTCTATGCGCAGGTGATACAGGAAGGTCGTCAGATCCTTCTTCATCTGAATGCTGTTGTCGTCCATCTGGGCCACAGTGAAGATGCGCATCTTGCACTTCCTCCAAACCTGCAAAGCATCACAACAGCGTGATAAGTATGATCTGACTTAACTATGAGAGAAATGGAGAGGAAAAGGATGTACCTTGTGCTGGCGGAGGAGGAACGGGAGCAGCATCAGCATGCCTCCGTCATGCACGATCCACCAGACGTCGATGTGACCCTCCGTGAAGCGTTCTCCGTTCGATGGGAAGGCCGAGATGTTCTTGGGCACCAGCAGGGCTTTACTGGCGGCGGTGGTTTCTCTTACCAGCTCTGGAATGAAGACGCTTTTATATTTATGATTTACACTTAAGCATGTATTAGTTTTACTGGTTTGAGTCGTTTTATAATTTCAAGCTTCTATTTTAAAAAAATGTAGTAAAATATATTGAAATTGAATTCAATGGGTTTATGTTTAATTCTACAGAGAACTAAGCAGAATAATTCTCCAACAGTGATGAGTGAAAGAGAAAAGCTATTTAATGGTGATCAAAACTTTAAAAAGATTAATTGTCATAAGCCCTAGAGATATGAATTTAAAAAGTTTCAATATGTAATTTTTGTACTACAATTTTTTATTGACTTATCTTTGTAAGAATAACTAACATAATTTAGCATGAATATATGTACATTTTAATCTTTTTAAAATATATTTTATATATTTATAAATATATGTATATTAAATAATATAATTAAAATAACTGTACTTAAAGATACAATTTAACAAACATGTATACTTAAATCTATTTAAAATATACTTGTGTATATATATATATATATAGATAAATATAAATATTTTGAATTATGTAATTAAAATAATAATTATTTAAAAATAAAATATAGGATATGTAAATATAATACAAATAAATAAATATATGTAAATACATTTTTTATTTATATTTAACTCACTGGATTATCAAGTAAAAATGCATAATCACATAGTTTTGTGCTTATATATACTTGTATAAATATAGATAAATATAATTTTTTTTTATTTTTATAAATATATGTATTTCGTAAGAATAACTGAATGATATAATTAAAATAAAATAATAACTGTTTAAAAATAAAAAATACAGCATATGTAAATAAAATACAATGTAAATGATATAACAATAATTATATGTAAATACATTTTTTTTTAAATATTTAATTCACTGGATTATCAAGTAAAAATGCGTAATCACATGGTTTTGTGCTTATACATACTTAATATAGATAAATATAAATATTTTTATTTTTATAAATATATGTATATTGTAAGAATAACGGAATGATATAATTAAAATAATAACGGTTTAAAAATAAAATACAGCATATGTAAATATAATACAATGTAAATATAGGATATGTAATAGGATATATAACAATATATATATGTATTATATGTATTGTATTGTATTATATGTATTATATATATGTATTATATGTATTGTATATGTATTGTTATATTATATAACAATAAATATATACAATAAATAAATAAAACAATAAATATATGTAAATACATTTTTTAAAAATATTTAATTCACTGGATTATCAAGTAAAAATGAGTAATCACATGGTTTTGTGCTTATACATACTTATATAAATATAGATAAATATAAATATTTTTATTTTTATAAATATATGTATATTGTAAGAATAACAGAATGATATAGTTAAAATAATAACGGTTTAAAAATAAAATACAGCATATGTAAATATAATACAATGTAAATTATATAACAATAAATATATGTAAATACATTTTTTAAAAATATTTAATTCACTGGATTATCAAGTAAAAATGCATAATCACATGGTTTTGTGCTTATAAGTACTTATATAAATATAGATAAATATAAATATTTTTATTTTTATAAATATATGTATATTGTAAGAATAACGCAATGATATAATTAAAATAATAACGGTTTAAAAATAAAATACAGCATATGTAAATATAACACAATGTAAATTATATAACAATAAATATATGTAAATAATTTTTTTAAAAATATTTAATTCACTGGATTATCAAGAAAAACATGCTCAATCACATGATTTTGTGCTACATAAATAATTTTCTGGATTAAATTTTAGTAAAAGTAGCTATATCATCAAACATCCTATTACTGTGATCTATATTATACTGTGACTTAAGATTTCGTTCATCAACCGTCCTAATCGACTGTATTCACAGAGAATCAACACCTGAAAAGGATCAGCTGATAAACACTTGTATTCAACAACTATTTCTATAAGTATTTTAGGATCCGTTCCAAATCAGACAGAATTAAACCGTGGCTCATTTCTTTTTTTAAATGTACAAGTGAACATCTGCGGTGTCAGACGTGAAGCTGCACCTGCTCTGTCTGGTCTCACAGTTTAGCTGCAATAACAGACTCGCACTTACACATATGATGTAATGAATCTAGCACAGCTGCCGCAGCGCAAACCAGTGAGTCAAAGCCTTACGCACCGATACAAGAGGCGTAAAATCAGTCTCACAAAGCCAGAGGAAAATTATACTGCTCAGTTATGTTTTATGTGTTAACTTTGTCTCAGATGTGTTTCCTTAAATACCTTCGAAATGCACACAAATGCGTCGACAGCTGTCATACGGTCACAGATGATCGGATAAGAAATCTTAGAGTTCATATTTAGGCTGACTTTTGATTGCAGACATTGGCATCTCGGTAAATCTGAGATTGAGAACTCATGCGAGATTACTGGAGTCTTTTTGTGAGGAGAAACATCTCCAAAGTCGCCATTTACTATCCTTTTAATTGCATTGATGTTCTAGAGAAACAGTTGAGCAATCAAAGAGATCTCATTTGTGATGGAATGGAACTTAATTAGGCACTTAATTGCATTTAATGAAAAAATTGCATTTAATAAAAAAATAATTAAATTAATGAATTAATAATAAAATAATAAAACATAATTAATGAATGAATGAATTAATTACAAATATATATATAATCAATGCTGTCAATAGATTAAAATAAATTAAATTAATTCTTATAATAGGAAGAAGTGGAGCTTAAATACCCACTTTTTAATTAGTCAAATTGTGTTTAATGATAAGAAGTAACTTAAATTAATTGTATTAAAAATATTTTTTTATATATAATTGTATAATTAATGCTGTCAATCGATTAAAATAAATTAAATAAATTCTTGTAATAGGAAGAAATGGATCTTAAATACTCACTTTTTAATTAGTCAAATTGCATTTAATGATAAGTAGTAACTTAAATTAATTATATTAAAAAAATATTTTATATATATATATATATATATATATATATATATATATATATATATATATATATATAATTGTATAATTAATGCTGTCAATCGATTAAAATAAATTAACTAATTTATCGCATATTTTTCTGTAATTAATTGTGATTAATTGCACCTAACATGAAAGTTTTTCGATATATTTTAATATTGTAATTTCACATTTAATCTCCAAATTAATGTCGAAACAACATAAGGACATACATTTTACATATTTGATCTAACAGGTAGGAAAAGTCCAGAATCAAAGAACTCTTCCCTGCATAATTTAGATTAAAATATAGATTGATATTTATTAACGCTGTTCAATTCAGAGCGGTGAGTGATTTTCTTTTTCTTTTGTTCTTTGATTAACGCAGACTGGTTAATTAGGTTAATTAGGCTGCTGTCACTTTAAGATCTGACATGCATACGATGACGCACAACTCTTTACGGTCGTTTACTGACGAAGCGGGCTCATTAGCGTACTTGTTGCGTGTTTTTGAAAGAGAATTCAATGGTGCTTCTGTCCCTCACCGATGAAGTTCCTCCAGCTCTGATGATCCTCGGCCTGTTTCCAGTTGCGTGGCCAGCTGGCCAGAACGGTGTTGTGCTGAAGACCACCCAACCCTCCGGCCTGGACCAAGTGTGACGTGGCATCCCTCATGTTGGAAGAGATGACAACCTGGCAGAAACCTTTCACCTTCTCCGTCTCCATCAGCTTCCTCAGAGCCTGTGAGATGGGGAAAAAGGACATCGACACGGATTCAAACATGCCGTTGCTGTCCTCGCTAAACGTGTCTGTGTGTTTCTGTGTCTGTCACCTGTTCGGCCTGCTGCCCCTGAGGAAGGTTGTCCAGGTAGGTTCCCTCCAGCGCTGCGCCCACGATGGTCAGACCCTTCCCAGCCTTCAGCTGACTGGTCAGAGACAGCAGACGCGGCTGCTCCACATGTAGTTCGGCGTCCATGCTGACCAGGACTAATATCTGAGGTCTGTGGAGGAAGAACAGGAGGAGAGAATGTACAACATGTTTCTCAGACTCTATAAAACTTTCAAAAGATTAATTGTGCGCAATAACACCAATAATATTATTAAAACAAGAAACGTACTTAAAATTTAGCATAAATATATAACTATAAATCTATTAATCTAAATGGTAACACTTTACAATAAGGTTCATTAGTGAACATGAACTAATAATGAACTGCACTTACACAGCATTTATTAACCTTTGCTAATTTCAACATTTACTAATACATTATTAAAAATAATAAGTTAATGTGAACTAACATGAACAACTGTATTTACATTAACTAACGGTAACGAAGATTAGTAAATACAGTAACAGATGTGTTGCTCATGGGTAGTTCTTGTTAGTTAATACATTAACTAATGCTTAACTAATTAACCTTATTGTAAAGTGTTACCATCTAAATGTATGAATTATAATATTTAAATATTTACATTAATATATATATATATATATATATATATATATATATATATATATATAATTAATAAGACAGTCAGTATTTTTTTGTTTGTTTAGTGGATCATTTTGATAGTTAAAACAGTGTTATTGTCCAGAAAAATCTATTAAATTCTTTTGTCAATACTATTTGAAATGAAGCTGGAATATTGTTATTTTAGTCTCATTTTTATACTACTATTATAGTATTTATTTATTAACATTTTGAATGACTTTTATACTTTTAGTTTTCATTTGAATTGTTTCAGTAATTTTGTTAAGCAACTTTTTTAAGTACTTTTTTTTATTATTTTTTAAAATTCTATTTACCTTTTAATTTATTTTTATTCCAGTTTTAGTCATTTTAGTTCTTCAACTTCAACCGTTTATATCAGCTATTTGACTATTATACATTATAATTCATAATTAATAATAAAATAAGCGTATTTTATAATACTTTATAGGAATAAAATAATATATATATATATATACACACACACACACTCACAATGTTTAAATAAAATATATTAATCTAAATAATGTAATAATAAATAATACATAAATAATATATTATAATATAAAAAATAATCTAAATATATATGGTTAAAATATAAATATAAAAATATTTCTGCACTCACCTCCAGTTCTTGGTGTGCGGTGGTCCCTCTTCCAACCTCATCAGGGCGAAGCGGGCCGCACTGAGCGACAGACCTCTTATTCCATCACCCCATTCCTTTTCCGCCCTGTAAGCACGCACACACACACACACACACACACACACACACACACAGTTTGTTTCGCTATCTTAGTGAGGACATTCCATAGGCGTAATGGTTTTTATACTGTACAAACTGTACATTCTGTCCCCCCACCCCTAAACCTACCCATCACAGAAAACATTCTGCATTTTTGCATTTTTAATAAAACATTGTTTATATGTTTTTAAAGCTATTTGAAATATATGAAATGTCCTCATAAAACATGGTTACGTCATAATACCAGTGTCATACCCATGACATTATACACATGTGTCCTCATAAAACATGTTCACGTCATAATACCAGTGTAATCCCCATGACATTATACACATTTGTGTCCTCATAAAACATGTTTACGTCATAATACCAGTGTAATCCCCATGACATTATACACATGTGTGTCCTCATAAAACATGTTTACATCATAATGCCAGTGTAATTCCATGACATTATACACATGTGTGTCCTCATAAAACATGTTTACATCATAATACCAGTGTAATCCCCATGACATTATACACATGTGTGTCCTCATAAAACATGTTTACATCAAAATACCAGTGTAATACCCATGACATTATACACATTTGTGTCCTCATAAATCATGAAAACAAGCACACACACACAGCCTATGTTTCGAATGGCAAACTAACACATTACTCTTATTATATCTGCAGTATATTGTACAAATTTATGTGTGTAATATGCTAATTTTCAGGTTGCATGCCACATAGCAACATGTGCATTGTACAACAGAGTCCCCTATCCCACAATGCAATCCACTCAATTTAACCTTGCAATTATTTGACTGCAAAAAGTTCAAATTTGTATAAATGTGACTACAACACATGCATACTACTATTTAAAATGTATATTGATCTGTTTTTAAGTATGCTGTGCAGCATTCCACCGCGAGCACAGCCTCACACTCCATAATCCTGCCGCCAGTTTGCCCCTCCTCTTTAATTTCCGGCGTCAGACTCGGGTCACTGCTCGGCTTCACTCTAGAAGTGTTTCCAAAAGAAAGGCACTAAACTAATCAAATCCCGCAGCAGATTTCAGCTGTTCTTGGCCGGGCAGATTATGAGGGATCTAAAAATCCTGACAGGTCAAACGCCTAAAACTAATTTCTAATCCATCTTCTTCGCTTCCCGCCCCGCCGGCCTCCCCCGTCCCCGGGTCACAATCCACTTACCCTCGGAACTCGATATACTTGTAGATACAGCTGGCGATCACCATGGCAACGATGGCGTAGTACCAAGAACAGATGAACATGAGCGAGAGACAAAGACTCATGCCAAGGAAGGAAAGAGTCCTGTCGGAGAAGAGGAAGGCAAATGTTAGTGCGCAAACACAAGTAAAGCCACGGTAAACGGCAAGACGTGGCGGTCTGATGCTCACCAGTGGTAGAACTTGAATCGTGGTCTCCAGTTGGGCGTTCTGAGCAGAGTTTGGACGGCGCACGCCAAATTCACAAACATGTAGCACATGAGGAAAAACCTGAAAAACAACCGCGATCATGTCAATAAACACAAACAGAAGACAGGGCTCTCACAAACACGCTTAAAACGTCTGAACGGGATTGTTTTAGACGACAAAATACTGAAGTAAATACAGTCCAAGTAGCAATAATGAGAAAAATAAAGCATATAATAGTGCTGAAACGAGGACAAAAAATTGATTTGTTTATTTGTTTGTTTAGTGCATCATATTAATAGTTACTGCAGTGTCATTTTTCCATAAAAACCAAACTTTTAACTATTTAAAAAAAAAATTATTATTTGAAATAATGCTGAAATATTGTTATTTTAGAATTTGTTTTCACTACTATTATAGAAGTTATATTTTTAGTGCACATATTTTTACTATTATTTCTTTTAATAACTTCTATTTAGCTTTAATTTGTTTTCATTCCAGTTTTAGTCATTTTAGTTCTTCAACTTCAACGTGGTTTATTTCAGTTATTTGTCGAGGCAACATTTCTAACTTCATTTTAACCCTCTGGTTCTCGACGGAAAATTTTACGTTTTGCAATTTATTTATTTGTTTTTTGCTTCATCGGAATCGGATGACACTTGGTGACTTTTAGCTATGTGAACGTACACAAAAAATCATGGATATGAAAAAATAGTCACCTTCGTGGTTAAAAAAGACAGACATAGGAAATGAATGGGAAATGTGAACAAATATGAAAAAAAGTGCACAGCAATGAAGGGGTGACACTCTAAAATATCAAGAGAGAAATTTGCTGATTATTTTTTTTGCAAATGTGTGAAATAAAATCAACAATTCAGTCATAAAGCAAGTAAAAATTGCACACATGCAGGTTTGACTGTAGTAAAATTTATACAAAAACTGACACTTCAAATCAACATTAAAAAAAAATAATAATAAAAAAAAATCTAAACCTTCACAAAAAGTAATCTTTGAGAATGTCTAAGAATAAATCCCAATCCACAACTTAATAAAAATGTATAAAAACCACTAGAGAATTTATAGGCCACTTTACATAGAGCTATACAGGAATCTACTGGTTACAACAAGGCATTACATAAGTTATTATTTTTTTACTCCCACCAGATGGCGCCAATCTACCTTCAAAAAATTGGATTTTAAATACCATGTCTCTATTTAAAACCTTAAATAATGTTTTAATTGAAAAATCATTAACACAAATGTGTTTTTATTTCATTTAAAATAGCTAATAAAATTGTATAAATATTGCATAGTATCATAAAATTTTTAAATAATAATCAAAAAATATTTTTCAAAAAAAATATATTTGATTGGTTACATTTCAAGACTTTGTAGAAAAGAAAAGAGGACCAGAGTTAATTTAATCTAATATTTATATCTTATTTTACTTCAGCTTCGTTTCAATTGATAAAAACAAATTTGGATAGTTTTAGTTAACACTAACAAAACTGGTGGATGCAGTTTGCTTTTAAATTTTATTATCTGATGCATTGATATTCAGACATTTATATCCGTGACTCAAGGGTCTGCTGTACATTATAGCGCATGTTTGTTTGCGTAACGCCTCTTACATGGAGAGAATCGGAGCGACGTTATCCAGAGAAGCGATGAGGATTCCACTCTCGCAGATACAAGCGGTCAGGAGCAATGCCCAGGTGGGCTCCCCGTTCGCTTTTCCATGGCCAAACACCTGCAACACACACAAACACGCACACGGGCAGCTAAACACAAGCTCAACGCGGCCAGAAGAAGCTGCGATGTGAATCTGACTCTCAGTCCGGCTCCTCACCCTGAGGAACGGCACTATGCCGTCTCGTGCGATGGCCTGTAGGAGACGAGGAGCGCCCGTCAAGCTCTGAAGCCCCGCGCCGCACGTCGAGAAGAAGGAACCGAAGACGATGACCCAGGGCGACGGCCACGCCAGTGTCCCGATCACCAGATTACCCCTGACGGCCTCGCCAAACCTGAAACACACGTAGAAATGTGTCTTGAGCAGCAAATCATCCTATCAGAATGATTTCTGAAGGATCATGTGACACTGAAGACTGGAGGAATGATGCTGAAAATCATTAAATTACATTTTACTATTGTGACGAGCAGGGCGGGTGAGAGCCGTGAGGGAACGGCGCGAGGCCAGTGACGCGAGAGATAATGAGCGTCAGCTGCGCGCTACACCGGTCTCGTGTCTCTCACGGAGGAGCTCCGGAGGCATAAAAGAGGAGCGACGACAGTGAAGGACGAGAGAGGACCAGGCCTGGATTTTATGTTGTGTTTTATTTTGTTTGTGTAGGCGGCAGTCGCCGCGAGGAACTGCCGCCCTTTTACTTTTGCCGCCCTTTCCAGGCCTGGTCCTCTCTCGTCCTTCACTGTCGTCGCTCCTCTTTTATGCCTCCGGAGCTCCTCCGTGAGAGACACGAGACCGGTGTAGCGCGCAGCTGACGTTCATTGTCTCTCGCGTCACTGGCCTCGCGCCGTTCCCTCACGGCTCTCGCCCGCCCTCCTCGTCACAACTATATATTCACATAGATTTTAAATCAAAATAATATTTCACAATATTACAGTTTTTCCAGTGTTTTTGATCAAACGAATGCAGACTTTGTTTACGAGCATTACGAAATCCTCGATCTTCTCGTGCTAAATCACATGACCTATTTTATGTGTGTGTGAATAACATACTTATCCCTCAGCACCGTTCCCTCGATGCAGGCGCCAAACAGCAACACGCTGGACATGTCTGAATACTTCAGTTAAAGAGCTTCTTGGGTTTTTTTTTTGTTTTGAGTATTTAAAAACCTCTTTCAGCTGCTCTGAGAGTCAATGATCAGCCTCTGACAACGTATTAATCAACTGATAATTAACCGATTTCACAGGATTCTTTTCTGTAAGCGAACTTCATTTGGCCAGAAGTGATTTGCATCACTAAAAATAGTTATTTGATATTTGTTCACTAATATAAAGTGTTCTGCAGATGGATGTAATATCAGACTGTGTCCACCAGGTGGAGCGCCGCATATGTGTGTGTCTGTGTGTTCATGTTTGAGAAGATACAGATGATGGAGGTGGTGGTGATGGCCAGGATGGTGCCGATGGGAATGGACTTCTGGGCATCCCGCAGATCACCTGATCGGTTTGATCCAGCCATGATACCTGTTCAAAACAAGACAGATGCTTATTATATACAATAATTGACCCTTCGCTAAGACCCGCCCCCTTTAGTGTCTGTTGCAATGTCCTCCTCATGTTCTTCACGTCAGTGAAAATGCATCGTGGAGCAAAGAGGACACTGACAGCGAATGAAACAGTTTCATATTTAAAATAGTGGAATATTTTAAAGAAGTTTAATCAATGAATAGCGTCTAGTGTGTGTTTAATGTGTCGTGACAGATCGCTGTAGCTCCTCGATCATCTCTTCATACTAGTTCATTTATAGCATCAGATAAACATGAATGAACATCAGAAGGAATGTTGTTTCAAAGACGTGACGACACACAATTTTTCACAATTGACTGCTTTGTCAGACAAAACGGGGTTATGATTGGTCAGATCGCCTGTCAATCAAACTGTTTGCCGCTTGAAGGAGCTACAGCGATCTGTCACGACACATTCAAGAGATGCTATACGCTATTTATTGTCGAAACTTCTTTAAAAATTACAATATATTAAATATGAAACCGTTTCATATGTCTTTCGACACGTTGTCAGTGTCCTCTTGGCGTGAGCGCTTGTCGGACATAGCAACAGTAACAAAAGGGGGCGGGTCTCTGCGAAGAGTCAATTGTGTCATTTCATAGTTTTGATGACTTGGCTTGTATTCTAAAATGTGGCAAATCCAAACTCTGACTTTTGGTGTTACAGTAACTCTTCACAATAAGATCAAACATGAGTTGATGCATTAATAACACAGGTTCATTAAATAATATTAACTTTTAATTTTAATGATGCATGTCAAGAGAAGACTAACCGGTCACGGAGGGGAAGTAGATGCCCACCAGCATGGTAAAGAAACTGGTGATGTCGGCAAGCACGTAGCGGTTAGTGTTGGTCGGGATGGAGTCGGGTTCATCCACAGACGTTATTCCCAACTTCTCAATGAATGAACCCTTATCCATGTAATTCCCAAAGAGGTTCTCTGGATGAGAAAGAGAGAAAGCAAAAAAAAAAAAGAAAAAGAGACTTGATATGAGAAATTGGTACATTTTAATCATCATTAGTATATATATATATATAGTTTAAGTTAGTGTGTTGTGACACAGTTATTTGTGGCTGTATTTACCGCGCAGGGTGCCACTCATGACACCTGGGATGCCCTGTATTTCCGTGACGTTGTTATTGGCGAAATAGGTGTCGCAGGTCGCGTTCAGGAACTCAGAGTCGCAGAAGAGCCGCCAAAGTTCGGTGGTGACCGTGGCGTTTTCTCTTTCGATGACCTTCGCACACACATCAAAACCTTTCCAAATCAGAGTCCGGTTTCCCAGCACGCACACTCTGTGGAAATCATTTCAATCTAAATCATTTCGAAACAGCACATATTTCAAATGTGTGTTGCAAATAACAAAAAAAAAAACAACAACAAAAAAACAGAGAAATTTCAAAGAAAGGCACGTTTGGATTTAGAAAAACTGAAATTGTATTTTCTTGTAAAATAATCTTTATTTACAACTTTGAAAAATCCTTTATTACAGTGCACCAGGGTTATTAATGTTAACTAAAACTATTAAAACACATTTATGTTAATTGAAATGAAACTGAAATAAACTAAAATATAAATATGAGTTGAAACACTTACTTTACTTAGTAAAAACGGCTAAAATTGAAATAAAAATAAACCGCATATTTAAAAGAAAAACTAACAAAATGACAAAAACACAACAATACTACTAGAATTAACATGAAAACTGAAAAATATAAAACAAACATCTAATTCAAAATATATAAGGCGACCTATTATGCAACTTTTCACAAGATGTCCGAGTGTGCATGTGAAGTTTTAGCACTTAAATACCCTACAGATCATTTATGTTAAAAATGGGTGTGAGCAAAAACCCACCATTTTTGTGTGTGTCCCTTTAAATGCAAATGAGCTGCTGCTCCCGGCCCCCTTTCCAGAAAAGGTGTTCATGTGCCATTTTTAACAAAGGAAACTCTTCTTTTACGATAATTGGCACATCCCAAAACACAACACTTGTAATGCTTCTTTGGCGTAGACATTTTGTGCTGTGTCTATGCTAATAAGGCAGGTTGTGGGCGGGGCTTCACCGGTTGTGGGCGGGGCTTCTCTCTACGATGGGGTGAGAATCTGAATCAGCTCGTTTGAAAAAACTGCTTCTGATTTACGGGAATTATAAAAAAAAAAAGAGTGAGTGGATTTTTACCATAATAGGCAAAAAAAGTGTTCAAAAAAAGTGAATTTTGCATAATAGGTCCCCTTTAAAAATATAAAACTATAGTAAATTTAGTGCACAGTAAGTTTCTGACATAAGTCCTGATAAATGTGATTATAATATTCATGAGGCACATACGGGAAGATCGGCGGCTCGAAGGCGGTCTTGATCACTCCAGCGTAGACGGCGAGGATCGAGCAGATGACACAGGCGAGGAAGAGGAGCGCCAGCTTGTTCACGTACTTCACTCCTACAAACACCACGATGGCCATGAAGCTCAGCACCAGCGTGCCGTAAACACGCATGTTGTTCAGCATGGCGGATTCGGCCTCGGCTCCCTCCAGACCCTCCATCTTAAAAATGGCCGCTTGTGGTACAATGTACACCTGAGATAGGAGGAGGAACGAAGGTGCAAAGAGGAAACATGAATTAAAAGGATTAAAAAGCTAATAAAAGAAAAACAAGAAAATAATCCAGGCAACTTTCCTCTGACCTGCTGTCCTCATCATTTTACTTTACGCACGCTCTCCGAGAATAAAAAGGGTCTTTCTTCGTCATTTTCTAAACGATAATCGTGTGTTTCATTAGGGACTTTTTCAAAACACCATAAGCACCAAAAATAAAAAATGAATTGTCATGTATTTTTCGGCTAATATGCCATTAGAAATAATTTCATGTATCATTTTTGCTCTATTTTTACTACCCAAACTGCTTCCGATCGATTTCGTTTGACATCGCTGACGACGACTTAACTTACCTTATAACACTAACGTTTATAACAGAAGCTGAACATTCAAATGTAATGCAGAAGCAAGATTGGAGAGGGTTAAAGATCAGAAAAAGAAGGTACAAATGATAAAAACAACTGTGGCTTCTTCACAATCAACGATGTGAACATTAATGTTCATTTACCCATTATTATTATTATTATTATTATTATTATTATTGTTGTTGTTGATTTTTTTGGAAAATGTGTCGTTAAATTGTATTTTAGAATTTTCATTGGTATTATGATGTTATTGTTTTTCCTATTTTGTTTCTTTTCTCGTCTCTAGTTTTTATGCCTATAATAACATCTGGCGAAGGGACTACCAATGAAAACTAGTCTTTGGGCTAATTTGGGTATATTTACATTCCTGAATGTTAATTAATGTACACTGTCCCTTTTTGAAATAAATAAATAACTAACTAAAAAACATGACAAATCTAAAAAGGCAAAGAATAGCAAACAGACAAAGAGGGACGAAAGAAAGAGAGATGAGTGAGATTCACAACGACATAAGCGGTAAAGCAGACTAGCGCGAGTTCAGTTCGACAAGCTCTAATTGAACCAGTCAAGCGTGGAATTAATACTGCAAATGGCTCGCCATTAGTCCTTATTAGAGACCTGACCTAAATTATATTCAAAGCCATAAACTTTCGGGTGCGTATGCTTTGTTTCACGCCTCTAAGCACAATATATTGCATTGTTCATTAAACTATTTAATACTTTTCCCCTTATAAGAAGGATAAAAATGAGTAATTATTGAGAATCTTTCAAAATAAGACCCCCCAAAAAGACATATTTAATTACATTTTGCTTAAAGAAACAATTTGAGGCAATTGTCATGACATACTATCATAATTCATAGAGAATGAATTGATCCTAAAAATAGGCTTTACGATAAACTCTTTTTTTTCAGGTCATTTTCAGGTGAGCCAGACACGATTTCATATTTAATTTGTCATTAAATAAATGCAGTGCCGCTGCTGGATAATATACGCCAAACAGCTTTGTTTTTTTAAAAACTTTATTAATGAATGATAATAATATATTTAGAGTTTTAGACACACATATACACCATGTAAACAACAAAATAGTTAAAAAAGGAATATATAAATAAAGCATAAATATATAAGTCAAATATAATACATTATATTTTTTTAAATATAATATATTTTTTTTACACACACACACACACACACACACACACACACACACACACACACACACATACACATTATATATATATATATATATATATATATATATATATATATAAACCCTAACCCTTTGCATTTTTATTTAATATAAATTTATTATTGTTATTTAATTTTAGTACATAATGTTAAACTAAATGAAAGTGAGAAATGTTACCTTGGTAACTAGGTGAAAAAACTAGTTTTTGTTTACTTTAAAAAAGTATCTAATAATAATAAATATATAAATGTGTTTTTGTTTCGCTTGTATATATAAGCTAAACAAAATCTTATTCATATATTAATGTCAGTTAAATTAGTTATTAATTATTTTTTGTTAAAGATTTAGTTAAAGTCAGTTTAGTTATTTAAAATATTTTTGAAATTTAAATGTTTATTTAATATTAATTATTTATTGTTATTATTTTTTTTTTTAACTGAAAATCAGATTGTCCTTTGGTAACTAGTTTGTAAACAAACTTTTATGTTAGATGTGATTAATCATGATTAATCAATTTGACAGCACTAATATATATATATATATATATATATTGTATATGAATAATGAAAATAATATTAATTCTTTAATTTAAGTTTCAGAATTATCTGTGATTCATATTACAATTAAATGAAATGTTATCATGATATATATATATATATATATAATATATATAGGTCAGCAGAGATAGTTTTCTCTTCACAGGCTGCATTATCTGCATGTAAGAAGTGACGGCACTGCAAATAAGCTTTGTTGAATGGATGAAATACACACACACACACACACACATCTGATCAGCTAGTCTCTATGGTGACCTGCTCATTTTAATAAAATCTGCCGGGTTACACAATACAGCTTTATTCGTCTCGCTTTAAACTGACGTCTTAGTGTGCTTCTGAAGCATAGGCTGGATAAAACACTCGCTCAAATCAGCACGCCGTGGACCCGCGGATGTCAAGCACGGAGAAGACTTTTCATGGACAATGGGAGCAAAGCCTATGTTCCTCCGGAAGCAAGAATTAACCCAGAAGTCAGACAGACTCGAGTCCCAGAGGAGTGATACGAAAGAAAAAACCAGAGCAGCCGAGAACACGCGTGTTAAAACACGAGACTCGGAGGACGCGATAGTGCTCATCGGTGCTGCAATTAAACGCAGAGTCTGCATAATTACTTAATTACTCGCTCTAAGAGGAGGGAGGGAAAGCAGGATGCGAGATAGAGAGATAAAACGAAAGAGTGATGAACAACAAGCAATGAAATAAACTTTGACACGTATGATATGAGTGTCAAAATATCATGACTACAAAGATGTCTTCATCCGGTTGATTTTCAAAAAGGCAGTTTAGAACGGGTCTTTCGCCGCCAATGATATCCCACAATCCTGCGTGTGCATCTCTTTGGTTTATTTAAACAATAAAAGTCACTAATGATACAATTGTTTTCTGATAAAATTTTGCCTCATGTCATTCCGCATCCAAAGACTTTCAAAGGAGAATTTTAGCAGAATGTCTAGGCTGCACAAAAGAATACAGTGAATCATGGATGACGAGCTCCCAAAAAGACACATGCTTTATAATAAGGGCCAGATTTACTAAACACGTGATCTACTGACAACACGCAAATCAAAGAATCCATAACGACCAACGCAATCCACCAAGAGCATTTTTTAACTTGCCTTTTTTGGGCGGTAAATGGGACAAATACCAGTATATTGACTAGCTCAAACCTTAGTAAATCACCTTGCGTGATTCATTAAATACTCTCCTCCCATAAATCTTGCATCTGAAAGGGAAACTCCTACAATGTCCACGCCTTTTCGCCGCTACTTTTTCCTGACAGTAGTTTTTTAATGCCAAAAGAGGGTTTGCGCTGGCACAAGCTGTAAATCTGGCCCTAAATGCCTTTTAAATGCTTTTTTGCATGTTCGACTTTCTTCAGTGAGTAATGTTGATGTTTGAGCGTGAAAAAGGTCTGCAAAGTTCCAAAGTCCCTCCAGCGATAGTTCTTCTCTATATCAGTGTCGCTGTTTCTGAACTCCCTGAAACGCCTCCATTGTAGTCTCGAGTTTTCTTCTGTTAACGAACACGTCACAATATTCCACGTTTAATTAATGCATATGCAGAATAAAGGGGCGGGGCCTGGTTGAGTTAGTACTGTGTTGAAACTCGCAGTTATGGTAAGGGGCGGGACATTTCCCAATCAGGCTCGAAGCGCTTGACCAATCACAGCACATTACGCTTTTCAGGAGGAGGGGCTTCATTGAGACTGGAACTAAACAGAGCGTTACTGACAGACTGGGAAGAGAGGAGCTGCAACAATGGAGAATGGAGAATGAACATTCAAGCATGAAACCCTGTTCTAGTAGAGCCCTGAAACAAGACTTTGTAAAAGGGCATTACAGGTCCTCTTTAAAGGATTAGTTCTCTTAAAATTTCCTGATAATTTACTCACCCCCATGTCTTCCAAGATGTTTATATCTTTCTTTCTTCAGTCAAAAAGAAATTAAGGTTTTTGAAGAAAACATTCCAGGATTTTTCGGGAAGGTCCAAATGTCAGTTTCAGTGCAGCTTCAAAGGATCTACATGATCCCAGACGAGGAATAAGAGTCTGATCTAGCGTAACGAAAAACAAAAAAACCCCAAAAACATATATATATAAAAATTATATATAGCATTTAACCACAAATGCTCGTCTTGCACAGCTCTGGAATGCGCCACCACATTACATCATCAGGTTGGAAAGGTCACACGTGATGTAGGTGGAAGTACTGATCCAGGGTCTACAAAGCAAATGTGCAAAGATGAAGTCAAACTGTCTTTACAAAAAAAGGTAAAACACCGATGTGAGGAGGAGATTTCGCCCTACCGCAGAACTTCCACCTACGTCACGCGTGACCTTTCCAACGTGATTACGTAATGGGTGGCGCATCGCAGAGCAGTGCAAGATGAGCATTTATCTTTAAAAAGTATATACGTTTTAATTTTTTTTAGAAAATGTCTTATGGTTTCTCTAGAAAAGACTCTTATTCCTCGTCTGGGATCATGCAGATCCTTTGAAGCTGCACTGAAACTGACATTTCAACCCGTTGAACCCCATTGAAGTCCACTGTATGGAGAAAAATATCCCGGAATGTTTTCCTCGAAAATCTTAATTTCTTTTCGAATGAAGAAATCATGGATGGGGGTGAGTAAATTATCAGGACAATCTAATAATCCTTTAAGACATGGACTCATAAAGCACTCAGGTTGTTCATCTCACCAACAGGATCTCGATGCAGCCCAGGATGTACATGGCTCCAGCGTAGGTGGTGCCCAAGTAGAAGCAGATGCCTACAGCTCCACCAAACTCAGGGCCCAGAGAACGAGAGATCATGTAATAGGAGCCTCCAGCTGGTAAAAACAGATGCACGATCACACACAAAAAACCCTCTTAGGAAACGATATTATAGGATATTAACAAAGCATTCTGGTGTTGACAGCTCTGAAAAATGGCTCAATACAACCCACAATTACAACTTCCTGTTTCTTGGAAAATATTAAGCATGCTTATAGAGCGGCTTTTAGCACTATAGGGATAATAGCAGCCTATCGCTGAAGAACAACGGACGGGAAACCAAACCTGGCAATTTCACCTCACCTCTGCTCTCCTCCAATCAGGAGATGAGATCGAGGTGGTCATTAGGACAGGCCACGCTCAGAATTATGAATACATAAATATAGCTTCGAGGATATTGCTGTCTGGTCATTGCTCAGAGTTGTTGTTGCTACGGTGACCGCTTACTGTTTCCAAGGCGACACACATGCACATGTTAAGCTCTAGCAGGGGCTCGCTTACCCGGCACTACACCGTTTGTGGCGATGGCACTCATGGAGATGGCAGTGAGCATCGTCTAGAATAAAACACACAGAAGGACAGAAAAGTAGTTAATTAGTTGACATTCACATTCCAAACACATTAATAACAATAACAATGTCAGGATGTTACATCAGTATAACGACACCACCAAACTACAGACAAGGATATTGTTCGGACAAAATAATGCGATGTGTTGCGATTTCCGAAAATTGGTCAAGATTCAGTGTGATCTGATTTTCTGTTTTTCAGTTGTTAGAATTTTGAGGTTGTGTAACAAATGACAAGAAAAGATTGAGTTATTGAGACGATTCCAACGAACTGTTCTGTTAAGAAAATCATTCAAAAAGAGACAGAAGTAAATAGTTTAAAGAAGTTTGATGAATCCTTCACTGAATGGTTAATTAACATCTCTGAACTCTAGGGTATTATTATGGAACGTGAAAATATGATGGATAGATGGATGGATGGATAGATAGATAGATAGATAGATAGATAGATAGATAGAACATTGGATGGATAGATGGTTAGATGGATGATGGATGGATGGATGGATGGATAGATAGTTGGAAGGATGGATGGATGGATAGATGGATGGATAGATGGACGGATGGATAGATGAATGGATGGACAAATGGCTAGATGGATGGATAGTTGGATGGATGGATGGATAGATGATGGATAGAATGAAAGAACATTAGATGGATGGATGATAGAATGACAGATACAACATTGGATGGATGGATGGATGGATAGACGGATGGATGGATAGATAGTTAGATGGATGGATGGATGGATAGATAGTTGGATGGATGAATGGATGGATGGATAGATAGTTAGATGGATGGATGGATGGATAGATAGTTAGATGGATGGATGGATGGATGGATAGATGGTTAGATGGATGGATGGATGGATGGATGGATGGATAGATAGTTAGATGGATGGATGGATGGATAGATAGATGGATGGATAGATGAATGAATGGATAGATGGATGGACAGATGGCTAGATGGATGGATAGTTGGATGGATGGATGGATAGAATGATAGATACAACATTGGATGGATGGATGGATGGACAGATGAATAGATAGATGGATGGCTATTTGGATGGATGGATGGATGGATGGATAGAATGATGGATATAATGAAATAGATGGATGGATGGCTAGATGGATGAATGGATTGATAGAATGATAGAACATTAGATGGATGGGTGGATGGATGTAATGATGGATAGATAGTACGATGGATGGAACGATAGATAGAACAGTAAAATGTTAGAACAATAGATAGATAGATAGACGGACGGATGAATAGATGGATGGATGGATAGATGGATGGAGAGCAGGCAGGAGGAAGGTGTTTAGCACTGATCTATAGCTGTGTCAGATCTCCTTGATTAAAGCAATTTAGTAGAACTGAAAGTACCAGAATAAATCTGATCTCATTTGAAACCTCTTCTGTCTCCTTAAAGGACGAGACGTCTCCTTTCAGCGCCGCGCCGCAATTCTGAAACGTTCTGGAGATTAAAGCTGTCTTTAAATCAGCACTGAACTGTCTCAAAAAATGCAAATGTGTCTATTTTGGAAGAAAAGGGTTCGAGCTGATGCTGTCAGACCTGATGCTTCTTTAGAAAGTGACACAGAACATAGAAACAAACGAGAGAGAGACACAGAGAGAGAGAGAGAGAGAGAGAGACATTACTTCTGTTATGGCCGAAATAATCGTTTCAGATGAACCTGCGTTTTGGGTCTTTTGCCTGAAAACCCAATTTCTAACCATGTCAAAGTCACTATAATGCACAAGGTGTCTTGTGCCGCATTGTTTAATGAGTGAACATACGTCAGAGACGGTGACGGACACACAGAAAAAAAAAAATGGTCTCAAAGTTAAAACTTGAATGAAACATCAACGAGAACTCCACGAGTTATGAAAGAGCAACCTTTCAGCAAAACATTTTTCAGTTGTAGCTGCAGTTCATTAGGCTTTAATCAGAGTTTAATCAGCGGATTTCTCTCTTGATAAGACACTAATTGACACTAAGTGTTTTTTCTTAACTGAGACTCATGTGAGATCTGGTCCATTTCCACCCACACAAACACAAGTCCAATGGCAATTCAGAAACACTCTTCATATCATCATCACAGAACTCCATATGCTAATCACATGCTGGCTGCAGCCTCTGATTGGACGATGCAGGGCACCGGCTGTTTGAACCAGTTTTCCTAGCCAATCACACCATCTGCCTTCAGTGGAGCGAGCCAATAATACTATGACAACCAACCCAAAGCTTTAGAGGAAATAATAGTGAATAAATATTGCGTAGTTGTCATTTACGGCAGGATTCATGACACAGAATCATCTTTCGTATGCTGTGTTTTTTAGATAGAAATAAACATTGTGAACAAAAGTGTCTCATAAAACCCGAGAGGAACTCAATTACATTAGAATGTTTCATTTTAGTCAGAAATTTGTTGTGCTTGTGTTTCATAAATGAGGCCCATTTCATTCAAAAATCAAAAACATGCAATAAAACGAACACTTTCAGGTCAAAATGACATAATTAGGACAAAATTATGGGGACACAATGTTAAATGCTTCTGAAAGAGTCTCTTCTGCTCACCAAAAATACAGTAATATTGTGAAATATTACTCACAGTAACATATAGTATATATAGTAGAGTGAAATATAGTCACATCCCTTCCGGAAACATGACATATTATTTTCTATTTTAATATAGTTTTAATTATCAGCATCATTACTCCAGCCTTCAGGGTCACATGACCCTTCAGAAATCATTCTGACATGCTGATTGGTTAAAAAAATATGAAATGTAAATCTTTTGTTACATTATAAACATATTTACTGTCACTTTTGATTCATTTAATGCAGCTGAATAAAAATGTGCCACAAAAGAGAGAGAAATCTTACCGACCCCAAACTTTTGAACGCCAGTGCACACACATGAGCTCGAAAGATTTATTTGTCGGTAAGTGTCTTAATTCAAGGTATGCGTCTCCTCACTGTTACTCAGCAACAGAGTGCCGACGATATTCGGTCCCCTGGAGAGGACGGATTTACATAATCAAATGACACATCAGAAACTGAATTTAATACAGCCAAGCTCGGGAAACAGAAGTGCAGTAAATGAAGGGGAAAAAGTGCATCTTGCAAACTCATAATGAATGAGAGTGAATCTATAATCAACATTTCTCTTGCTTTGCCATCTTGGAGCTTGAGCAATGCATTCTGGGATTGACTTTTTTGTGAATGATATACGCCTTAGAATTCAGCCAATTCTGGTTTTAAAGGGTTTGTTCACCCAAAAATGAAAATCGTGTCATTAATTCTACACCTGTAAGATCTTCGTTCATCTTCTGAGCACAAATGAAGATATTTTTGATGAAATCCGACGGTTCAGTGAGTCTCTATTGACATCAAGAGAATGAACACTTTCAATGTCCAGAAACATGTTTAAAACGGTTCATGTGGCTCAAACTTAATTTTATAAAGCGACGAGAATACTTTTTGTGCGGCAAAAAAACAAAATAACGACTTTTCAACAATATCTAGTGATTCATCAGAACACTGATTCATGAAGCTTTGCGAATCTTTTGATTCGAATCAGTGATTCAAAGCGCCAAAGTCACGTGATTTCAGTAAACGAGGCTTCGTTACGTCATTAGTGATTCGCAATTTGACGTGACGTTGATACGCGCTCCGAATCACTGATTCGAAACAAAAGATTCGTAAAGCTTCATGAATCAGTGTTTTGAAACCGAACATCACTAGATATTGTTGAAAAGTCGTTATTTTGTTTTTTTGCCGCAAAAAAAGTATTCTCGTCGCTTTATAATATTAAGGTTGAACCACATGAAGTGTTTTAAATATCTTTCTGAAAGTGTTCATTATCTTTCTATCACTCACTGAACCATCGGATTTCATCAAAAATATCTTCATTTGTGTTCTGAAGATGAACGAAGATCTTACGGGTGTAGAACGACATGAGCGAGAGGAATTAATGACACAGTTTTCATTTTTGGGTGAACAAACCCTTTAAGTGTTAATTTGATTACATGCACATCACCGAACACACACACACAAGTGACAACAATTCATATTCATGTATTAATATATTCCCGTGAATAATTTTTCATTATTAATCATTATTCAACAGAATCTTTCCCGGCTGTCACAAGCCATAAATAAACCGAAGCGCTGTCCGTCATCCGCCTGTCAATGTTTCTGTGCCTGTCGACTATTTGAAAGTGGATCAATGCCGTTGTTTGTGTCCTTTAATGATTCATTACTGCATTTCTAATGTCTTCAGTCTGTCTTAAAGAGGCGAGCGTCTCCATCTCTGTGATGTATGAAAGAATCAGCGTTCTCTCCTCCTCTCCATCTGTTGCCATGAGAGACCGAACGCAATGAAAAGCGAGCCATGGGCGTCTGGCAACGAGCTGGTAATTTCAGATGACATCGATAGCGTCTCGCTACTTCTAAATATGATGCAGGCGGGCGTTGAGGGGACGCTCGCACCGATCCTGCTGATGGTGCGGACGGGCAGATAAATCATACATGCACATTTTTCAAAGCCGTTTCCTCGGATGGGCTGGAAGTCATTGAGATGCAGCAGTCGAGGACATCATCTGCAAACAACTCTCTAGAAATGTTTTCATGCACACCTGCAGAATGTCGTTTTAACCTGGTTTTGAAGGATTCTGTAAAGCCTTCATTAACTTTGAGTGCTTCCGAAAGATTTTCATATTAGAAAACTTTAGATTTTAATGTATGCATTACATCAATGTTACTGTCAATTTACCTTGCCTTTTATGCCTTTCGGATTCATTAGGGTGAATCTCACTAAATCGGGAAAAAACGTACCCGTGTCCCAACGCACTGCAAAATCAAAGGCAGTCTTATTATCGTTAGCTAAAAGTATTAAAAACATTTTATTAATCATAATAAAGATGAAAAATGTGAACTAAACAAACACTGAAAATAAGTTTGAGTATTAAAAATTACTTACTGAAATAAAAGTAAAACTGTAATAATAAATTAAAACCATTTAAAAATATTAAAAAAGACAAACAAAATCGCCGAAATATAAAATAAAAACAATTCAAAATATTAATAAAAGAAAGTAGTAACTTATTATTATATTAGTTATGTTTTACATCACAGAAATTAAACCTAATTGTACATTTTCATGAAAATTAAGCCCTTTTTTTACCTCAAATTTAAATTTCTTAATGTAAAAAAAAACTGTGAAAATAATATTATATTGTGATTAAATGATTTAAATAGTGATTATATTATTTATGTATGTATAAATCATGCTAGCATTTAATTTACTCTTATTTTTAAAAAAAAAAACTTTAAATGATTTATGATGATCTAATAAGAGCCCTGAGAGTAATAGAAAATTGTCATTAAAATAGCGAAATTCTAAATAGCTCTAAAAATATCGTTTTGTGTGCGCTTTTGTATTCCGTGTCCTTCAAACATGTGATCCAAACATACTTGAGGTTGTTAAATCCTTCAAAACAAAGCTTAAAACCTCACTAGAGCACCAGAAATGAAAGATGGCCTAAAAATGACTGGGTGACATTCAACAGAATCAGTTTCTGTGTTCACATGCAAAATAAAACACTAAAGCTCAACAACACAAGAAACTCAAATTCTGAAATGATCATATTCTCCTCCAATCTCGACATCAAAAATAAACAGATTTCCACACGTGACGCGAGCGCTGATCATGAAGACAGTTCACATCAACTGTTGTAAGCTTATTAGACATAATCAGGAGACACCGTTCATGTCCACGTGTACTCAGATGGAACCTGAAGCAGCTTTTCTATGTTTATCAATCACCTGTTGCTGGACGGCATCTAGGCGAGATGCTTTTAGCTTCAGTGTTTTTGTCTGAAAGCATCTGTACGCTTTATAAGTGGATGCATCGTGCGGCTGAAATCTCTGTTTGGTGGATTAAACTACAACTCTCCACAGTGAGAGAAAGAGCTTTTCTACAAATGGCGGGAGAGGTTTTCCTGATGGATCGAAGATGCTGCTTTCTTTACGGGGATGAAAACAAGTGCTGTTTACTGTTTTCTTAAAATATCACGTGCAACATGATGCATTATACAACCAATAATGCAGTAGTGCACTTCACTACGTTGCATGCTTAAGACAGCAGATGGTGTCTAGTTAGCATTTCTGAAATAAAAACACTGTTTTTTGATTTTAATATGATTGTGTGATCAGTCTAATTAAATAACCTTTAAGGTCAGTGAGCGCAGTTAGTGATCTGCTGTCACAGCTGAGCATATATTGGCAATCTGAATGCGGTTCACACTTCGAGAGTTGTGTTGTAGTATGCGATTCCAAACACAACCAGAGCATGTCTGTGTGTGTGTGAGAGAGAAAGAGCGATGAAGAAATAGAAAAGAATGAGACTCCTGAGCTCGTGATAAAAATAGCACTTCCACTGACGCTGGAGAATCTAGGTTGCACACGCGAACATACAAATCACATACCAATGAGCATGTACACTGACGGTGAACACAGGTGGAGGCATGAGCGACGGCATGCAAATGTGGGACATGCAAAGTCAGAATCATTGAAAATTAACATCAGATGTGTGCGTGCGGCAGGATGCGTTTACAGTAATCTGGATACATTTGAAAGAAACATTCACATTTCAAAGCGCTCTCCACACTAGTGTTTTCCAAAAGTTTCCATGCACACTGAAACACCGGAAAATGTTGCTGCGCATGCGTCAAACATAACGAAAGCTCACGCTATTCTTCTTGCATTATCACAAAATACGCAAGCGTCCAGGTCACACTCGATCGCCACTCCATGTGTCGTCTGAAGCACAATTGACCCTTCGCAAAAGTTTGATTGACAGGCGATCTGACCAATCATAACCCCGAATCCACCATTTTGTCCGTCAAAACGGTCAGGGGAGTTAGTAGATTAACGTCGGTGAACTTGAACTTGATAAATTGTGTGTCCTCCTGTCTTGAAACAACATTCCTTCTGATGTTCATTCATGTTTATTTGATGCTATAAATGAACTAGTATGAAGAGATGATCGAGGAGCTCCAGCGATCTGTCATGACACATTAAAGACACACTAGAGGCTATTTATTGATTAAACTTCTTTAAAAAATTGCAATATTTTAAACATGAAACTGTTACATATGTTATCAGTGCCCTCTTTGCTCCAGGATGTATTTTTCACTGCGTGAGAACATGATGTGTGGCGTGAGAGCGCATGGATTGTCATTGCAACAAGGGGCGGGTTTTGCAAAGGGTCAATTTTTTCACAAACAGTAGCACAGTTCTGCTAAAAAGGGTTGCCTGGGGTATGACTCATGTGCAATTCGGTACTATTTGCTGCTGATATGAACACAATGGTACTAAATCACGGAAGTGAACCTCTATGCTTGTTCTCACTTACTCTCCTGAAAAGCTTCCCTGATGCACTGCAAGCATATATATCTCATTTCTGCTGGCCTGGATTGCAGCAGAAGTGGACTCCATCTTTCTTTGGAACATGTGCAGTACATTCGTGGCAGATAGGCACAAGTGCCATTATGTACTGATGCTTTGAAAACGAAACCACAGGTTCAAAAAACAAAATATAAAAGTGAGGCGTACAATGTTAGCCGCCTTCTCCTGCATCATCGTTACCAAGTGTAAAGGAGGCAAGCTAGTAGGAGATGTGCATGTAAACCTGACTCCCCTAGCCTCAAGAGGCGAGCTAAAGACTGACACTCGAGGCTACAGTCTTTAGTGTCCTTTAGCGCCTCCCATGCCGGAGACTCCGGTTCAAATCTAACTCGGAGCAGGTCGAGAAGGACTGCTAACACTTGGTGCCATGACCCAGATTGGAGTGAGATTCAGGTGGGTGAGATGTAATGGAGGCAAGCTAGTCCGAGCTGTGTGAGTAAACCTCACTCCCCTGACCTCAAGAGGCACGCTAGCGACTGCGGTCTTTAGCATCCTTTAGCGCTTCCCATGCTGAAGACGCTGGTTCAAATCCTGCTCGAGTAGGACTGGTTCCATTTGGTGCCGTGACCCGGATGGGAGTGAGGTTTAAGGTTTAGGGGGTGAATGTAATGGAGGCAAGCTATTAAGAACTCTGCAAGTCAACCTCACTCCCCTGGCCTCAAGAGGCATGCTAGAAACCGACACTAGAGGCTGCGGTCTTTAGCATCCTTGTTAGCATGCCCACCTCCTATGCTGAAGATGCTGGTTCAAATCCTGCTCAGAGTGGGTTGAGTAGGACTGGTTACTTTTGGTGCCGTGACCCGGATGGGAGGGAGGTTTAGGGGGGTGAGTATAACAGAGGCAAGCTACTGACTGACACTAGAGGCTGTGGTCTTTAGCATCCCTTGTTAGCATGTCCACCTCACATGCTGGAGATGCTGGTTCAAATCTCGCTCAGAGTGGGTCGAGTAGGACTGGCTGGTTACATTTGGTGCCGTGACCCGGATGGGAGGGAGGTTTAGGGGGGTGAGTATAACAGAGGCAAGCTACTGACTGACACTAGAGGCTGTGGTCTTTAGCATCCCTTGTTAGCATGTCCACCTCACATGCTGGAGATGCTGGTTCAAATCTCGCTCAGAGTGGGTCGAGTAGGACTGGCTGGTTACATTTGGTGCCGTGACCCGGATGGGAGTGAGGTTTAGGGGGGTGAGCATAACAGAGGCAAGCTACTGACTGACACTAGAGGCTGTGGTCTTTAGCATCCCTTGTTAGCATGTCCACCTCACATGCTGGAGATGCTGGTTCAAATCTCGCTCAGAGTGGGTCGAGTAGGACTGGCTGGTTACATTTGGTGCCGTGACCCGGATGGGAGTGAGGTTTAGGGGGGTGAGCATAACAGAGGCAAGCTACTGACTGACACTAGAGGCTGTGGTCTTTAGCATCCCTTGTTAGCATGTCCACCTCACATGCTGGAGATGCTGGTTCAAATCTCGCTCAGAGTGGTTCGAGTAGGACTGGCTGGTTACATTTGGTGCCGTGACCCGGATGGGAGTGAGGTTTAGGGGGTTGAGCATAACAGAGGCAAGCTACTGACTGACGCTAGAGGCTGCGGTCTTAGCATCCTTGTTAGCATGTCCGCCTCACATTCTGGAGATGTCGAGTAGGACTGGCTGGTTACATTTGGTGCCGTGACCCGGATGGGAGCGAGGTTTGGGCGAGTGAGCATAACAGAGGCAAGCTACTGACTGACACTAGAGGCTGCGGTCTTTAGCATCTTTGTTAGCGTGTCCACTTCCCATGTCGTAGACGTTGGTTCAAATCCCGCTCAGAGAGGGGGTCGAGTAGGACTAGTTATATTTGGTGCCGTGACCCGGATGGGAGTGCAATCGAACTAAGTGTGAAAGCACCCTTTGATATCAAAAATATTTATTCTGTCTTTTTGTAAAACATTTTGCTGCAGTTGGACAAAAATTAGCAGCCTAAAGGACACTTACTCAAGGAACATACCTATGGTTTTAACAAAAATACCACAGCAAAAACAACAAGCCTAACTAATATAAATTTCAACCATTATTAAAGACAAGCGAACAGTCCGTAATAAAATAAGAACTAAGCAAGACATAAACAAATTAGATCGCATGGTGCGTGACTCACCGTGGAGCAGCACATGAGGACGATGATGAAAGCTTCAATGACCCCACCGATGCCCACCATCCAGGTCATCCTGAGAAACAGAATCACGCCCAGGATGTTCTGCAGGCAGGGCAGGTAGACGCCCATGAGCGTTCCCATCCGTGGAGCCTGTGAACACACAAACACACACACTTACAGAATGCACAGCAGTCTATTAGATGAACACGATCTGATTAGATCTGTTCTGTTGATCAGCTTCATGCTTTCATCTTGTAGTTCAGCAACCATGACACATGTTGTAATCTCTCGAGTGTAAAAACAATAATGCAAATGTTGTTGTTGTGATAAAGAAAGAGAACAAATGAATCTATGGAAAAGGAAATATTAAGGAGTAATATTCCAAGGCAGGATAAGAGTAGATATTAAGCTCTAAAACACTGAATGGGGTGGACATGTTTTTTTTTTTTTTTTGACGCAATCTAAATTTTAAAATCATTGTCCTGTAACCACAAATTATGGAAATGGAAAGTCATTAATCAAAAGGTGTGGAAACATTGTAAATCTTCCAGACATGAATGTGTTGCACTGAAGAGGTGTGCTGATACTTTAAGATACGAGACACAATTTTCATCGGGTGGGCAATAAAAAAGGGCGACCCGAGCCATATCTAAAAACCGAAATATTTTAGAGAGAAAGTAAGAACCACATAGAAACCATTAAGAACACCCTAAAACCATCCACAACATCGTAACATCCACCATAGCATCTTCACGAATACAATTCACATTTACTTGTAAAAATCTAGCAGAACAGTTTAAATCCTGTGATCAACGAGACTGTAAATGACACTCCGCACACTGAACATTCACGGCCGTTGAGTTCGTGGAGTGCAGTGTTTGTTTCAAAGGCTTTCAAGTAAGAGCCAATGTCATATTCAAAGAGAAAGTGTGTGTGTGTGTGGAGTGGCCATGTAATTACTAACACACAGTGTGTAAATGTCTGCCAGATTGATAAATGGCGAGTGTGTGTGTCCGTGTGCGCATGTCCATCAACACGGCATCCAAAAACACCTTCACTGAAATACGTCCCGTCCTTGTTCAAGGATACTGCCACTAAAATGTAATTATCCCAGTGTCCAAAAAAGGGCAGACAGGCAAACTTGGTTCACCTGGCTCTACAAATCCACAGTGAATGTGAAGGTACAGGATGACTGCGCGCACACACACACACACACACACACACACACACGTTGTGTTTTCATGTTTTATGGGGACATTCCACAGGCGTAATGGTTTTTATACTGTACAAACTGTACATTCTGTCTGCCTACACTACCCCTACCCTTAAACCTACCCATCACACAAAATGTTCTGCTAAATGTCCCCACAAGTATAGTAATACTAGTAAATTTTGATCTTGTGGGGACATTTGGTCCCCATAATGTAGGGAATACCCCCCCCACACACACACATGTTGTGTTTATGTGTTTTGTGGGGACTTTCCATAGGCGTAATGGTTTTTATACTGTACGAACTGTACATTCTGCACCCCCCCCACCCCTAAACTTAACCCTCACAGAAAATGTTCTGCTAAATGTCCCCACAAGTATAGTAATACTAGTAAATTTTGATCTTGTGAGGACATTTGGTCCCCATAATGTAGGGAATACCCCCCCACACACACACACATTGTGTTTATGTGTTTTGTAGGGACTTTCCATAGGCGTAATGGTTTTTATACTGTACAAACTGTACATTCTGCCCCCCCCCCTCCCTCCTAAACTTAACCCTCACAGAAAATGTTCTGCTATTTTAGATTTTCAAAAAAGATAATTCTGTATGATTTATAAGCTTGTTTCCTAGTGAGGACCAACAAAAGGTCCCCACAATGTCAAGATTTACTGGTTTTGCCTACAATGTAAGGAAAACAAGTACACACACACACACACACACACACACAGAAGAGCTTGCCAAAGCACTTTTCAATTCACACAGTTGATTAAATGTGATCTAATGGGCGTCTGAGTGAGAGTCTCAGGTGACTCCTTGGAGTTCAGACCTGAAAACATGCGCTGAATAACTGAGTATCGTTCACTACTGTAACCACTTTCCTTTCAGTGATATTCTGGTCCCTGAATGGTCCTAGAAAGCAGTGCAAAGAATGCAAAATTAAATAAATAATAAAGATTTAACTAAATAAATTTGATTTAAAAATCATTCAAATAAATACAATTGAATTAAAATAGAAAAATTGACAAAAATAAACAATATATCTAACATTATATAGTGAGTAGAAAAAACACGTAATGATGTAACATAACAGAAACTAAATATTCTACAAAAAATATTTTGCACACACTATTATTAATTGTGTCTTTATACATTAAAATATATTGCTGCCACAAAATGATCATATTTTGGGGGCAACGGCATCTCGATGACTTAAAACCCCCGATGTAGCTTTTTGCATTTGTAAAATGATAAAATGCACAATAAATACACATCATTTTATTTTAGAATTTAATTTGATTAATCATAATAATTAATATATTAATTAGCATTAATTATCAAAAAACCACTTCTTTTTGAACACGGTATTCTTTTTAAGGACTATAGAAACACCATTGTGCATGAATGTGGTCATTTTAATGGTGATATTGTTGAAGGACATTCAACTGATCACAAGTGTTTATTTCAACTCTTTGAATATGACTCATCCAACCAGAATCTACAGCCAGAACTATATGTTTTATAAATTAGAGCTAATTACAGTAATTGTCGTTAACTATTATATTTGGTGACATGCTGAAAGGAGCAAAGACAATAAGAACCGCAGAGAGGAAAGACGCTTCCCTGCGGCATATTTTTAACCTTCATGACAGACTGAGATTAGGACCTTTCAGATGGGAAACACACACACACACACACACACAGAACAAGTCATCCATACGCTCGAAGCGACAGCAGATGGCAAACTGGGAAACAAGACTTTTAATTTAATTAACCTGAAATAAATAAGAAGGCCTGAATAATGCATGGCATTAAATTCAATATCAGCCATGCAAATGTGCAATTCTGTGTGGGATAATTTGATTTCTGAAGCAAGGATTAATTCCAGTATTAATGTAATCTAATATAATGTGGCTTTATGAATCACGTCAAAACAACGACAATAATTATGTTCTATGATAACGTCCCAAATGAAGTGATCCTCACACATCTGCGGTTTACATGCAAGCGCTAAAAATGAGGCCTTTTTGTTAAGTCTGTATATAATGCATAATAATAATAATAATAATAAAAAATCAACAATAACCACAGTTATATTTCAATACTCGCATAAGGTCTTGTCAGTAAAGACTGCGCAATGCATAATGCATTTATTGAGTTCTAATACGTTATATGTTAAAAATGTAACCATGAATAGGGACGTATTATATTGCATCGCAAATATGGTTGCAGGTATTTACGAGAACAAAACCGATTGAACTGATACAAAATTATCTATAAAATCTAACCCAAATACAAAGAGTATATTAAACAAAGGCACAGGAAACACTAATGTGTTCTAGATATGATTCAGTTGCTGTTCTCAGACAGACTCAGACCCTTCAACTACAAATCAAAGTGACCGCGGCTTGAAGCACATCTCTGGACCGATGAGACTCGCTCCACTTGAAGGAAACTCTAACGGAGAGTTACCGGCACAATAACACATCAGGACGGCACATGCAGGAAAAACTATTTAAACTTTAAAGACAATTTTAAAAATCAAACCTCAAGTACCGCAGGCATAAATGATGATTTTGACCTTCCAGAGTTTTGGCAACTATTAATCTTTGAGAATATGTAAAAAAAAAGAAAAAAAAGAAAAACATTTAACAACATTTAACAATAGCCTAAAACGAATGTAGCTGTAAAATAAAGTTGTCCAAAAAAAATAAAATAAATAAATAAATAAATAAAAAATTACTGGTATATACTATTAGAATTGGGGTACTTTTGTTATAAAACGCTTTAAATATGTTGTCCATATTTAAAAAGATGATGCTCTTCTACTGTGTTATTTAAAAAAAAAGATATATATATATATATTCTGTTTTCACTTTAATTTTAGGTAAAGTATTAGGAAATTTGTTGTCATTTTTATATTTTTATTAGTTTTTTTTTTTTTTTAAAGTGTACTTTACGTTTTTTTTTTTTTTTATTTAGTTTTAGTTATTTTAGGACTTTAACTTAAATTAAAATGAGAAATATTGCAGTGGATTTTTTAATATACACAAAACTAAAAAAATTAATGATTATTTTATTTCAAATAATGAAATGTTTTTTATAGTTTTAGTTTTAGTTAAGAATAATACAGCGCCGCGGTTATGAAGTATTTTTGTAGGCCAACCCAGAAGTTCACACCGATAAAACCCCGAAGGATTCTTCCATTGGCTTTAGGATTTTTGCAGAAAACAAGGTCTGTCTTCATCACGACGAACCTACAAAAATCCGTCCCGCCTGCTGCACTCTATAACCCTGAGCTGTAGAACTACATCCTGAAGGAGTCCGATCCCAAACCCACCGAAGCCACATCCTGTGAAAACCCCAGCGAATCCAGGCGGAGGGAAGCGGATCATCTTTGTCGTTTTGACATCCTTCTCTTCATGTGAATGCGAGACACCTCTTGCATGAATACTAATCAGATTTACTGTCTTTCTGTCTCACAATCGTTTTTCAAGCTTTTGACTCGATGACAGTGAAAGGATTATTTCGGCAGAATTTACATAAAACTTGACACAGCCTGAACCATAACTGAAAAAATTGGTTTAATATTATTACTATATTGCTATTCTATCAGTTATGGTGCTTACTGAAGATATTGACAATATAAGACAAAACAGACGATTAATGAATCCAGCCGTGTATTCTAGAGGTTACTAATGTTTTTCACTACAGATTACAAAACACATGCTTTATAAAGTCATTTGTAACGTATTTCGTTACATTACTCAAGTTTAGTAACTTCATCTAAATACTTTAGAATACTTTGGAATACTAATAAGTGTGGAACAAACACAAAAAAAAGGTGATTGCAAGTTTTTATCTCACAATTCTGACTTTTTCCCTCAGAATTGTGTGATATAAAGTTGCAATTGTGAGTTATAAAGTCAGAATTATGAGATATAAACTCACAATATTGAGAAAAGTCAGAATTATGAGATATAAACTCACAATATTGAGAAAAGTCAGAATTATGGGATGTAAACTCACAATATTGAGAAAAGTCAGAATTATGAGATTTAAACTGACAATATTGAGAAAAGTCAGAATTATGGGATGTAAACTCACAATATTGAGAAAAGTCAGAATTATGGGATGTAAACTCACAATATTGAGAAAAGTCAGAATTATGAGATATAAACTCACAATATTGAGAAAAGTCAGAATTATGAGATATAAACTCACGATATTGAGAAAAGTCAGAATTATGGGATATAAACTCACAATATTGAGAAAAGTCAGAATTATGAGATATAAACTCACAATATTGAGAAAAGTCAGAATTATGAGATATAAACTCACGATATTGAGAAAAGTCAGAATTATGGGATATAAACTCACAATATTGAGGAAAGTCAGAATTATGAGATATAAACTCACGATATTGAGAAAAGTCAGAATTATGGGATATAAACTCACAATATTGAGGAAAGTCAGAATTATGAGATATAAACTCAAAATATTGAGAAAAGTCAGAATTATGAGATATAAACTCACGATATTGAGAAAAGTCAGAATTATGGGATATAAACTCACAATATTGAGAAAAGTCAGAATTATGAGATATAAACTCACAATATTGAGAAAAGTCAGAATTATGAGATATAAACTCAAAATATTGAGAAAAGTCAGAATTATGAGATATAAACTCACGATATTGAGAAAAGTCAGAATTATGGGATATAAACTCACAATATTGAGAAAAGTCAGAATTATGAGATATAAATTCACAATATTGAGAAAAGTCAGAATTATGGGATATAAACTCACAATATTGAGAAAAGTCAGAATTATGAGATATAAACTCACAATATTGAGAAAAGTCAGAATTATGAGATATAAACTCAAAATATTGAGAAAAGTCAGAATTATGAGATATAAACTCACGATATTGAGAAAAGTCAGAATTATGAGATATAAACTCACAATATTGAGAAAAGTCAGAATTATGGGATATAAACTCACAATATTGAGAAAAGTCAGAATTATGAGATATAAACTCACAATATTGAGAAAAGTCAGAATTATGAGATATAAACTCAAAATATTGAGAAAAGTCAGAATTATGAGATATAAACTCACGATATTGAGAAAAGTCAGAATTATGGGATATAAACTCACAATATTGAGAAAAGTCAGAATTATGGGATATAAACTCACAATATTGAGAAAAGTCAGAATTATGAGATATAAACTCACAATATTGAGAAAAGTCAGAATTATGAGATATAAACTCAAAATATTGAGAAAAGTCAGAATTATGAGATATAAACTCACAATATCAAGAAAAGTCAGAATTATGAGATATAAACTCGCAATATTGAGAAAAGTCAGAATTATGAGATATAAACTCACAATATTGAGAAAAGTCAGAATTATGAGATATAAACTCACAATATTGAGAAAAGTCAGAATTATGAGATATAAACTCAAAATATTGAGAAAAGTCAGAATTATGAGATATAAACTCACGATATTGAGAAAAGTCAGAATTATGAGATATAAACTCACAATATTGAGAAAAGTCAGAATTATGAGATATAAACTCACGATATTGAGAAAAGTCAGAATTATGAGATATAAACTCACAATATTGAGAAAAGTCAGAATAATGAGATATAAACTCACAATATTGAGAAAAGTCAGAATTATGAGATATAAACTCACGATATTGAGAAAAGTCAGAATTATGAGATATAAACTCAAAATATTGAGAAAAGTCAGAATTATGAGATATAAACTCACAATATTGAGAAAAGTCAGAATTATGAGATATAAACTCACAATATTGAGAAAAGTCAGAATTATGAGATATAAACTCACGATATTGAGAAAAGTCAGAATTATGAGATATAAACTCACGATATTGAGAAAAGTCAGAATTATGAGATATAAACTCAAAATATTGAGAAAAGTCAGAATTATGGGATATAAACTCACGATATTGAGAAAAGTCAGAATTATGAGATATAAACTCACAATATTGAGAAAAGTCAGAATTATGAGATATAAACTCAAAATATTGAGAAAAGTCAGAATTATGAGATATAAACTCACAATATTGAGAAAAGTCAGAATTATGAGATATAAACTCACGATATTGAGAAAAGTCAGAATTATGAGATATAAACTCTCAATATTGAGAAAAGTCAGAATTATGAGATATAAACTCACAATATTGAGAAAAGTCAGAATTATGGGATGTAAACTCACAATATTGAGAAAAGTCAGAATTATGAGATATAAACTCACAATATTGAGAAAAGTCAGAATTATGAGATATAAACTCACAATATTGAGAAAAGTCAGAATTATGAGATATAAACTCACAATATTGAGAAAAGTCAGAATTATGGGATGTAAACTCACAATATTGAGAAAAGTCAGAATTATGAGATATAAACTCACAATATTGAGAAAAGTCAGAATTATGAGATATAAACTCTCAATATTGAGAAAAGTCAGAATTATGAGATATAAACTCACAATATTGAGAAAAGTCAGAATTATGAGATATAAACTCACAATATTGAGAAAAGTCAGAATTATGGGATGTAAACTCACAATATTGAGAAAAGTCAGAATTATGAGATATAAACTCACAATATTGAGAAAAGTCAGAATTATGAGATATAAACTCACAATATTGAGAAAAGTCAGAATTATGAGATATAAACTCAAAATATTGAGAAAAGTCAGAATTATGAGATATAAACTCAAAATATTGAGAAAAGTCAGAATTATGGGATATAAACTCACGATATTGAGAAAAGTCAGAATTATGAGATATAAACTCGCAATATTGAGAAAAGTCAGAATTATGAGATATAAACTCACGATATTGAGAAAAGTCAGAATTATGAGATATAAACTCTCAATATTGAGAAAAGTCAGAATTATGAGATATAAACTCACAATATTGAGAAAAGTCAGAATTATGGGATGTAAACTCACAATATTGAGAAAAGTCAGAATTATGAGATATAAACTCACAATATTGAGAAAAGTCAGAATTATGAGATATAAACTCACAATATTGAGAAAAGTCAGAATTATGAGATATAAACTCACAATATTGAGAAAAGTCAGAATTATGGGATGTAAACTCACAATATTGAGAAAAGTCAGAATTATGAGATATAAACTCACAATATTGAGAAAAGTCAGAATTATGAGATATAAACTCACAATATTGAGAAAAGTCAGAATTATGAGATATAAACTCACAATATTGAGAAAAGTCAGAATTATGAGATATAAACTCACAATATTGAGAAAAGTCAGAATTATGAGATATAAACTCACAATATTGAGAAAAGTCAGAATTATGGGATGTAAACTCACAATATTGAGAAAAGTCAGAATTATGAGATATAAACTCACAATATTGAGAAAAGTCAGAATTATGAGATATAAACTCACAATATTGAGAAAAGTCAGAATTATGGGATGTAAACTCACAATATTGAGAAAAGTCAGAATTATGAGATATAAACTCACAATATTGAGAAAAGTCAGAATTATGAGATATAAACTCACAATATTGAGAAAAGTCAGAATTATGAGATATAAACTCAAAATATTGAGAAAAGTCAGAATTATGAGATATAAACTCACAATATTGAGAAAAGTCAGAATTATGAGATATAAACTCTCAATATTGAGAAAAGTCAGAATTATGAGATATAAACTCACAATATTGAGAAAAGTCAGAATTATGAGATATAAAATCAAAATATTGAGAAAAGTCAGAATTATGAGATATAAACTCACGATATTGAGAAAAGTCAGAATTATGAGATATAAACTCACAATATTGAGAAAAGTCAGAATTATGGGATATAAACTCACGATATTGAGAAAAGTCAGAATTATGAGATATAAACTCACGATATTGAGAAAAGTCAGAATTATGAGATATAAACTCACGATATTGAGAAAAGTCAGAATTATGAGATATAAACTCACAATATTGAGAAAAGTCAGAATTATGAGATATAAACTCAAAATATTGAGAAAAGTCAGAATTATGGGATATAAACTCACGATATTGAGAAAAGTCAGAATTATGAGATATAAACTCACGATATTGAGAAAAGTCAGAATTATGAGATATAAACTCACAATATTGAGAAAAGTCAGAATTATGAGATATAAACTCACAATATTGAGAAAAGTCAGAATTATGAGATATAAACTCACGATATTGAGAAAAGTCAGAATTATGAGATATAAACTCAAAATATTGAGAAAAGTCAGAATTATGGGATATAAACTCACGATATTGAGAAAAGTCAGAATTATGAGATATAAACTCACGATATTGAGAAAAGTCAGAATTATGAGATATAAACTCACAATATTGAGAAAAGTCAGAATTATGGGATGTAAACTCACAATATTGAGAAAAGTCAGAATTATGAGATATAAACTCACAATATTGAGAAAAGTCAGAATTATGGGATGTAAACTCACAATATTGAGAAAAGTCAGAATTATGAGATATAAACTCACAATATTGAGAAAAGTCAGAATTATGGGATATAAACTCACAATATTGAGAAAAGTCAGAATTATGGGATATAAACTCACAATATTGAGAAAAGTCAGAATTATGGGATATAAACTCACAATATTGAGAAAAGTCAGAATTATGGGATATAAACTCACAATATTGAGAAAAGTCAGAATTATGAGATATAAACTCACAATATTGAGAAAAGTCAGAATTATGGGATATAAACTCACGATATTGAGAAAAGTCAGAATTATGAGATATAAACTCACAATATTGAGAAAAGTCAGAATTATGGGATGTAAACTCACAATATTGAGAAAAGTCAGAATTATGAGATATAAACTCACAATATTGAGAAAAGTCAGAATTATGGGATGTAAACTCACAATATTGAGAAAAGTCAGAATTATGAGATATAAACTCACAATATTGAGAAAAGTCAGAATTATGGGATATAAACTCACGATATTGAGAAAAGTCAGAATTATGAGATATAAACTCACAATATTGAGAAAAGTCAGAATTATGGGATGTAAACTCACAATATTGAGAAAAGTCAGAATTATGAGATATAAACTCACAATATTGAGAAAAGTCAGAATTATGGGATGTAAACTCACAATATTGAGAAAAGTCAGAATTATGAGATATAAACTCACAATATTGAGAAAAGTCAGAATTAAACTCACATTCTAAATTCACAATTGCAAGAAAAAAAGTCAGTATTGCAAGTTCATATCTCCCAATTCTGACTTTATAACTTGCAATTGTGAGTTTAAATCTCGCAATTCTGAGAAAAAGAAGTCAGAATTGTGAAATACAAACTCACAATTGTGAGGCAAAAAAAAAAAAAAATTATGACTCACAAAACATGAAAACAGTCGTGGATCATCAGGTCATGACAGGACAGTTCAGTTGACAGTTGGGCAATTTGTTTTACATATAAATTCAGTCATTTTGTCTTGTTCAGGACAGAACTAAATAAAAATACAATTTTTATGATCCTCTTAAAAGTATTAAAATATTGATGAAACTGAACTCGTCTTTTTCAGACGGTCAGAGTCAGAGAATCACCAATCGCTGTTTAAATGACATTAAAACTCAAAGTAATCACTTTGGTAATCTAAAACACTTTTCAGATGGAACTGTAATCTGATTACCACGCATTTAAAATGAAATACAGTCACTCAAATTTTGTATTTTAAATACGGAACTGAGTTACTTGTGTTTCGTTCCTCCCCAACCCTGTCTAGAGACTAGAATATCATAAGTCTGAGAGCATCATGGAGGTGCGTTTTGCATGGACAAACAACTCCGAAAATGCCATATTTCATAAAGAGCGCTCATGCTTGTGATGCGACGGCTGAAATGAAACAAAAGGATGGTGTAAAATGGCCAAGGCTGCTCGTATATCCGTTTCAATCATGAAATGTGTGTCAAGGTAAGATTACGGCTCACTTCTCACAATAAATATACAGCTGTGTTCCACTCCATTCCCCACCCCAGCATCCACGAACAATCACGACACGCAAACACTTCCCAAATCCCCTCTCTCATCCGCTTTCATCCCTCTAATTACGAGCGGGAGAGTTTGCGGATCAAGTATAACACATCCGAGGAGTGAGTGAGAGGTGTCCAATCAGCAATTAGTAATTAAAAAGCAGTTTCACCACAGAAAGATGAGTTGAGGTGGAGTTTAGGGTCAGGATTTAATATCAGGAACATATCAGGATACAGTGAAACAGATACTAACACAGAACAGCCTCCTGTGGGAGAAAAAGCCTTGTTGAGGCAACAGTAACTCAAATAAGCACTCGTTTCAACCGAGGTCTGAACACGATGGAATTCATCTAGTAGTTTCTGCCAGATTACTAAAGAAAATGATCGATCTACAGGACAACAACAAATCCCATGAATTTCATATGAAAGCACGGCCTCAACATGAACACCAACCCTAATAGAATCAATGCAGGAAAGGTTCGGGGTCGCAGCAACACATTTACCCACAGCACTCCAACAGAAACTCTGAAGAAAACCTGGAGTTTGAACAGACAAGCCTCACTTCAACCTCTGAGCACCACTGGAATACAAACGAGGCGTTCCTCGTGTCCTGAAGAAAATCGACGCAAGCCTTCGACAGCTGCTGGAGGTTCAGAGCCGCACAATACAGTCATACTCACCAACACAAACTGTCTTATTAGTGATGCTGAAATGATTAGAGTTTCACGGTAACTGCTTTTTTTTTTTTTTTTGCTGAGAATTGCGCATTTATTTCTCGCAATTATGACTTTATAACAAGCAATTGTAAGTTTACATCACACAATTCTGAGAAAAAAAAAGTCAGAATTGCGAGATATAAACACTATTTTTCGTATATAAACTCTCAATGGTGAGAAAAAAAAAAGAAATATAAACTCAATTCTGAGAAAAAAAATGGCTAGAAAAAAAAGTCAGAATTGCCGGATATAAACTCTCAATTCTGACTTTTTTTTCCTCAGAATTGAGTTTATATCTCACAATTCTGTCTTTTTTCTCTCAATTCTGACATTTTTTCCTCAGAATTGAGTTTATATCTCACAATTCTGTCTTTTTTCTCTCAATTCTGACTTTTTTCCCCTCAGAATTGAGTTTATATCTCACAATTCTGTCTTTTTTCTCACAATTCTGACTTTTTTTTCCTCAGAATTGAGTTTATATCTCACAATTCTGTCTTTTTTCTCTCAATTCTGACTTTTTTTTCCTCAGAATTGAGTTTATATCTGACAATTCTGTCTTTTTTCTCTCAATTCTGACTTTTTTTTCCTCAGAATTGAGTTTATATCTGACAATTCTGTCTTTTTTCTCTCAATTCTGACTTTTTTTCCCTCAGAATTGAGTTTATATCTCACAATTCTGTCTTTTTTCTCACAATTCTGACTTTTTTTCCCTCAGAATTGAGTTTATATCTGACAATTCTGTCTTTTTTCTCTCAATTCTGACTTTTTTTTCCTCAGAATTGAGTTTATATCTGACAATTCTGTCTTTTTTCTCTCAATTCTGACTTTTTTTTCCTCAGAATTGAGTTTATATCTCACAATTCTGTCTTTTTTCTCTCAATTCTGACTTTTTTTTCCTCAGAATTGAGTTTATATCTGACAATTCTGTCTTTTTTCTCTCAATTCTGACTTTTTTTTTCCTCAGAATTGAGTTTATATCTCACAATTCTGTCTTTTTTCTCTCAATTCTGACTTTTTTTTCCTCAGAATTGAGTTTATATCTCACAATTCTGTCTTTTTTCTCTCAATTCTGACTTTTTTTTCCTCAGAATTGAGTTTATATCTGACAATTCTGTCTTTTTTCTCTCAATTCTGACTTTTTTTTCCTCAGAATTGAGTTTATATCTCACAATTCTGTCTTTTTTCTCTCAATTCTGACTTTTTTTTCCCTCAGAATTGAGTTTATATCTGACAATTCTGACTTTTTGTCCTGGCAATTGCGAGTTTGTATTAATGTTAGGTCAGAATTACGAGGAAAAGTCAGAATTGCACAGTTATATCTGATAATTGAGAGAAAAGAATTCAGAATTGTGCGATGAAAAGTCGCCATTCTCTTTAAAATGGTTTTATTCTGTGGCTGAAACAAGCTTCCATTTATTCCATCTTTATTTCAATGATCAAAAATGATTTTTGATTGTTTTATTTTTTAATTAAAAACAACAACACAGCTAGTAAACATCCCGAATACATTAGAGATGCACCGATATAGGCCAAGGATAAAAAAAAAAAAAATCATGATATTACAGAAGTACTTTTTTCTATGATATATCTGTCTGCGACATTCCTGTATCTGGCAGGCTCAGGGTGTGCGAGTTAGTCAAAAGTGTCGCGTCGACACCATGTGGGTTCAAACGAGTTCTCATTATGGAAGCTGTGGTGGCGTGTCAAGTGAGTGTGAACGTCTGAATCAACAGCGTTTGGCAGCAGTTGGTCACTCTTCGTCCCGTAGACTCCATCAGCGGTGCTCAGTTTACTGGAGCAGGTGCATAATCAAACCTCTTCTGTCCCATGTGTATATGTGTGTGTTTATGATTTCCCACGGGTGGCTTCCAGCCGGCGAGAATCTCAGGTAAAGGCGGCAGAGAGCAGATGGGACAGGCGTCGGAGGACCCCGGCTGAGAGCCTCAGGTGTCTCACTCCCACAGCGGCTATAAAGCCGCCGCGGACGCCACGGCACCCTGTGTGCTCGTCACCACCTGCCCGCCTGCAAGGACGACATGTGAAACTGCTAGATAATGGATTCCTCTTCAGGAGTGACAGAGCAGTTTTCAACAACTGATCTATCGGAAGTTTGAAAAATGCCGGGTTTTAAAGGGACAGTGCACCCAAAGCTGAAAATAAAAGATTGTTTTAAATCTAAAGATTGTTTTTGTACATATATATAAATATATATATACACAGAGAGAGAGAGAGTGAGAGAGAGAGAGAGAGAGAGAGAAAGAGAAAGAGACACAGTTTATTTAATTATTTAATCATATACATATATGATATATGAAAATCAAAAACTATATAAGTTATTTAGTATATAGTTTATTGATATATATATATATACACACATAAATGAAAAATATATAAACTTTCAATCTCTCTAACTCTATATTTATGTATATCCATATACACTATATATTAACTTCTGAACTAATTATACATATATTTTTATTTATTTAAATGTTAAAAGCAGTAATATTGTGAAATCTCATTACAATTTAAAATAACTGCTTTGTATTTATTTATATTTATGATGTAATTTACTTCAAAGCTGTGATCGTTACTCCAGTCTTCAGTGTCACATGATTTCGTTTTCGAGCTAAATATCATTTTCTCAAAATATGATTCTGTATATGAACATCGGTGCATTTCGTACGCCAACGGACGTGACAAACGATCTGATGACCGGCGTCAGAAACGGAGAAGGGAGGAGAACAGCAAGGAGCTTGTAATAGTCTCCTCTCGCTTGGCTGCCCAAACAGGAGCTGACAGCGTTAATGTGACTTAGTTCAGACGGGGTGAATTATTAAAAACCACAGCAATGGCAGGGGAAGGAAAAGGGCAGCGAATATCACTGTCAGCCCAACACGGATTACTGTGTGTACGTGAGCATGTTCAGAAATTGCACAAATAACTGCTCTGTGCCCCCGTCCCTTAGAGCTTGACATGAATTAGCATTTTTCCTACGACTTTGTGTGTGTGTGTGTGTGTGTGTGTGTGCGAGTGTGTTCATGTAGCGAGCGTTGGCTAGTGGTCTACAGAGAGCATATGGCAACTGTAACGACCACATGTCACCGCCCGGAACATCTGATAACCGCTCGTTATGAGGCATCGTACTTCATAGCTCATCTTACATCATCCTTGAGGAGAAAAATAATATTTCCCCTCATGCAATCAGCCCACATCTATGCGATAAGACTGAAATATCTGCGGCGAACCAATTATCAACACGAGCAACACGACATTAAAGTGCCATTTCTACACTTCAAGAGAATTGCAAACATAACGAGATTTCGCTTTACCAGGGTTTTCGCATGCAAAACACTGCATTATGAAAATGTTGTGGATGGTTGCCAAAACGTTGCTTCAAGTCTTTTTTTTTTTTTTTTTGCATGTTGCCTTGTGATGTGGATCATATGGAAGCTTGTTCCCGCCAGGAAATAAAAATAACAATAAAGGTGACTTTTTTTTTAATCAGAATTGCGAGTTAAGTCAGAATTGCATGATAAAAACTTGCAATTGCGAAAAAAAATGTCTGAATTCTGACTTTATTACTCACAATTCTGACTTTATATCTCGCAATCCTGACTTTATATCTCACAATTCTGACTTTATATCTCACAATTCTGACTTTATATCTCGCAATCCTGACTTTATATCTCACAATCCTGACTTTATATCTCTCAATCCTGACTTTATATCTCGCAATTCTGACTTTATATCACACAATTCTGACTTTATATCTCGCAATTCTGACTTTATATCTCACAATTCTGACTTTATATCTCACAATTCTGACTTTATATCTCACAATTCTGACTTTATATCTCACAATTCTGACTTTATATCTCGCAATCCTGACTTTATATCTCACAATCCTGACTTTATATCTCACAATCCTGACTTTATATCTCACAATCCTGACTTTATATCTCTCAATTCTGACTTTATATCTCGCAATTCTGACTTTATATCACACAATTCTGACTTTATATCTCGCAATTCTGACTTTATATCTCGCAATTCTGACTTTATATCTCACAATTCTGACTTTATATCTCACAATTCTGACTTTATATCTCACAATTCTGACTTTATATCTCGCAATCCTGACTTTATATCTCACAATCCTGACTTTATATCTCACAATCCTGACTTTATATCTCACAATCCTGACTTTATATCTCTCAATCCTGACTTTATATCTCGCAATTCTGACTTTATATCTCACAATTCTGACTTTATATCTCACAATTCTGACTTTATATCTCACAATTCTGACTTTATATCTCACAATTCTGACTTTATATCTCACAATTCTGACTTTATATCTCGCAATCCTGACTTTATATCTCACAATCCTGACTTTATATCTCACAATCCTGACTTTATATCTCACAATTCTGACTTTATATCTCACAATTCTGACTTTATATCTCACAATCCTGACTTTATATCTCACAATTCTGACTTTATATCTCACAATTCTGACTTTATATCTCACAATTCTGACTTTATATCTCGCAATCCTGACTTTATATCTCACAATCCTGACTTTATATCTCACAATCCTGACTTTATATCTCGCAATCCTTGACTTTATATCTCACAATTCTGACTTTATATCTCACAATCCTGACTTTATATCTCACAATCCTGACTTTATATCTCACAATCCTGACTTTATATCTCACAACTCTGACTTTATATCTCTCAATTCTGACTTTATATCTCACAATTCTGACTTTATATCTCACAATTCTGACTTTATATCTCACAATTCTGACTTTATATCTCACAATTCTGACTTTATATCTCTCAATCCTGACTTTATATCTCGCAATTCTGACTTTATAACTCACAACTCTGACTTTATATCTCACAATTCTGACTTTATATCTCACAATCCTGACTTTATATCTCACAACTCTGACTTTATATCTCTCAATTCTGACTTTATATCTCACAATTCTGACTTTATATCTCACAATTCTGACTTTATATCTCACAATTCTGACTTTATATCTCGCAATCCTGACTTTATATCTCGCAATCCTGACTTTATATCTCACAATTCTGACTTTATATCTCACAATCCTGACTTTATATCTCGCAATCCTGACTTTATATCTCACAATTCTGACTTTATATCTCGAAATTCTGACTTTATTTCTCAGAATTCTGACTTTATATCTCACAATTCTGACTTTATATCTCACAACTCTGACTTTATATCTCACAATTCTGACTTTATATCTCACAACTCTGACTTTATATCTCGCAATCCTGACTTTATATCTCGCAATCCTGACTTTATATCTCACAATTCTGACTTTATATCTCACAATCCTGACTTTATATCTCGCAATCCTGACTTTATATCTCACAATTCTGACTTTATATCTCGAAATTCTGACTTTATATCTCAGAATCCTGACTTTATATCTCACAATTCTGACTTTATATCACACAATTCTGACTTTATATCTCAGAATCCTGACTTTATATCTCACAATTCTGACTTTATATCTCTCAATTCTGACTTTATATCTCTCAATTCTGACTTTATATCTCACAATTCTGACTTTATATCTTGCAATTCTGACTTTATATCTCACAATCCTGACTTTATATCTCACAATCCTGACTTTATAACTCACAATTCTGACTTTATATCTCACAATTGAGAGTTTAAGACTTGCAATTGTGAGAATTAAAAAAAAATAAATTTTATTTAGTGATGGAAAGAAGTTTCAATAGGTTTGGGTTTCCCTTCAATGGAAGAGTTGTGATTACACTAGATTTTTAACTTGAGATGTCACCAATAAAATGCTCTTATGCAAAAACTTGTGAAATATTATTACAAGTCAAAATAACTTTTTTCTATGTGAGTATATTGTAAAATGTAATTATTCTTTTGATCAAAGCTGAATTCTCAGCATCATTACTCCAGTGTTCAGTGTCACACGATCCTTCAGAAATCATTCTGATATGATGATTTGATGCTCAAGAAACATTTCTGATTGTTATCAGTGTTGAAAACAGTTGCTGCTTCATATTTTTGTGAAAACAGTTATACATTATTTTCATGATTCTTTGATGAATAGAAAGATCAAAAGAACAGCATTTTTTGTAACATTATGCATCTTTACTGCTACTTCAATATCAATTTAATACTTGCTGGAAAAAAATCTTACCCTAAACTTTTGAACGGTAGTGTATATGCCCTTATAGATATGACTTCTGTGCTGTTTTTGTCATGTAAATGCATCTTTGAACTGAGAGGGAGAGTTCAAAACATCCGTAGAGCGCAGCTGAATCCTGACAGTGTGATCCGTAATAAACGGACCCCCGTGGTTGAGCGTGTGTGTGGGTACGTGGGGACATTTGCTGCTGGAGATGAGCGGATTGACCCTCTCAAAATGGAGGCTGATTGGAGAGCAGACGCTTTGCAAGACGAGCTAATTAAGTTGAAGTCGCAGTGTGAAACAAGAGGAAGATTATCGCTCTCCTCGATCGTGTTGAGAGGACAAATCCAATTCCATCTCAGTTCTTTATTTTACTCTCATTTCTCTCTCACTCGCTCTCCCTGTACAGCCGAGGAATGATGTATTGCAGGGTTTAATCTAAGTTTTTGGTCATTTTGACTGCTGAAGTAGAGGAAGCCTCAGGGGAATTAAAATAGGAGATAGTTGTAACAAGCTAAATGTCTTGCACACGCTCAGTAGAGACTGTTATTGTTAACTTTTTGGTATTTGAAATAATAGAAATAAAAAAAACTAACTTTTACATGCTGTTTGAACGTAAATGTGTCGGCACTGTATGTACACAAGCACCATATAATAATAAAAATCCTTTTTTTTAATCCTCATGAATCATAAGCAGTGCCTCAGAATAAGCTGTTTGCAGTTACTATGAAATGTGATGTCATATTACACAGGCCACACCCACGACGGCTGACGGACTCTGCCTTATTAGCATAGACTCCGCCCACAGTGTTGTTCACAGTTTATCTCAAGTAAGAAATGTATTCTTATTAAAGCTATTCAAGTTATTCAGTGAAGAGCAGTAAGTGATTTTCTGCTTGTTTGATTTCTATTGACAGCATATATAGCAGAAGTTACTGTATATTACGCGGCTTTCACTTAAAAATATCTAATATACACATGCGATTTCTTTACTAGCTGTTGAACCTTGTGTGTTTTTGACAGTTTAAGCGCAATAAGACGTGAAAGAGAACTTAGTTTAATACTCACGGGACGCGCCGTCTGACAGCCAGCTTTCTGTGCGCGTGCCTCAGAAAACCATATATATCAGCAGTTATGGTTATGATATGGCTTTAAAACGTATGCAGATAATAAACGTTCATGATTTTGAAGAACTAAAATGTCACGTGAGAGTGACCGCGATAGAGATGATCATCAAAACCAAAGAGATGCTTTAGTTTTTGGCAGAGTATCCGAGGCATGAGCTGTACAGGCTCCGCCCTCTCCTGGAAAGTGGGGCGGGGTGCAGCAGCAGCTCATTTGCATTTAAAGATACATGCACTTCTTCCTTCCTTCCACTCAAAAAGGGACATTTATAAAGTGTTATCATAAATGATATGCGCTTTTATAGACATCCACGAAGCCTTAACACCAACACTCACAGAAATTGTGTACACGCAGCAGTCCTTTAATATCATATGCAAAAAGTTAGAAGCAAATTTGCAATCTGAATCAAGAATTGCAAAATTGAATCAAGAGATTGGGAAACAGACCGGGAAAGGGCAGCGCCACGAGGGAGGTTATGAGCGCGACCGAGGCGACTCTCTAACGAGCACGCTCACTCTGGGATGCCGAGGGACCAAGGGAGATCAGGTCACAGGTCAAAAGTGCAAAACAGAGCCGACAGCTGTCATTTACACACACATCCGAGATCTCGCTGTGTGCGTACGCTCTGTCTGGCAGCAGCCAATTAATTTCCACCTGTTGCAATCGAAAACTAGACGAAAATGTGTGAAGAAAAACGACGCTTTGAGAGCTTGCCGTGAGCACGTGCGTGTACCTGGACAGGTTTCTTGCGCGAGCCCTCGTTGTTTTCCGCCTCCTCGTGTTCTTTGCTGCCCTGCGGCAGGTTTGAGTAGTTGGCGAGACTGCTGAGAAGAGACGATACCATGGGAATTGTGTCCATCTCCTCCTGCAGAGCAAACACACAGAACAAATATTGTGAATTTAATAATTCAAGCAGCTCATCACTTGTGATGAACATCATCTGAAATGTCATGTTTCCATTTACAGATTACAAATGACAAGCTCAAAGAAAAATGTGTTGTGCTCGTTAATGGTACGTGAAGCTCTCAGTAGTGTTTTGTGTTCATGTTTTGTTTAAGATGCATCATCTTGTCAGAAACAAATAAGTCAGTAGTTGTCATAGAGTAAGAGTACAGTGCTATAAAATGAGTGTGGAGAGCCTAGATCACTTGATCAAGGAAGAATTTGATGAGAAACTTGAGAAGCTGCTGCACATTTAAAATAAAAATGCAGGAGGTCATCCATGCAAACCAAAAATGCATAAATGTGCAACATTAATTAGTCAGCTAGCATCCACTGGGCATTAAAAACATCTGGAATGCGAACGTATACATTCCGTGTGATAGGAAAATATTTGAGATTTTGAAAGTAAATTTTTTTTTGATTTTTGATTTTGTGGTCTTAATTACAACTGTTGAGATCTCTTCTGAAACTCTAGAAAGTCAAAGTCTCCATTTGCTCTCAATTTAATGGATTAGTTCACTTCAGAATTGAAATTTCCTGATAATTTACTCACCCCTATGCCATCCAAGATGTTCATGTCTTTCTTTCTTCAGTCGAAAAAAAAAATGAAGGTTTTTGAGGAAAACATTCCAGGATTTTTCTCCATATAGTGGACTTCAATGGGGTTCAACGGGTTGAAATGTCAGTTTCAGTGCAGCTTCAAAGGATCTACATGATCCAAGATGAGGAATAAGAGTCTGATCTAGAGAAATGATTGTTCATTTTCTACAAAAAGTAATAATTATGTACTTTTTAACCATAAATGCTCATCTTGCGTTGCTCTGCGATGCTCCACGCATTACGTAATCACGTGACGTAGGTGGAAGTACCGCGTTAGGGCAAAAAACTCCATCTCATTTTCTCCTCCAACTTCAAAATCATCCAACATCGTTGTTTATCTTTTATATAAAGGGTGTTTAACTTTTAATCTTTGCATGCTCACTTTGTAGACACTGGATTGGTACTTCCTCCTACGTCACGTGATCTTTCCAACGTGATTACGTAATGCGTGGAGCATCACAGAGCAGCGCAAGACGAGCATTTGTGGTGAAAAAGTGCAGAAAATGTCAGATGGTTTCTCTAGATCAGACTCTTATTCCTCGTCTGGGATCGTGTAGATCCTTTGAAGCTGCACTGAAACTGACATTTGGACCGTCAACCTGTTGAACCCCATTGAGGTCCACTATATGGAGAAAAATCCTGGAATATTTTAAAACCTTCATTTCTTTTCGACTGAAGAAAGAAAGACATAAACATCTTGGATGACACGGGGGCGAATCAATTTCATCTATTAATTTCATCTCGTTTCCTACCAGGAGGAACAATATGAGGCCACAGAAAATGCAGATTAAAATAGTTTTAGAGCATATGTTTTCCACTTCTTTTTGGACTGTAGGCTCATACATGCTATTATCTTCCACCTGCAGAGTTCAATGTCCCGGGGACTTCCTGCCCTTCAAACGCTAATTATCCTTTAATTACTGTCAGACTCTTTTATTCTGTTAATCACTATAGTTTGCGTGCCTGTGCCTCACTGTCTAGCCATGATGAGAGTTTAAATCTGTCACCGTTGCAGGTTTATCGTTTAACGTGCGTGTGTGTACCT
>CM074298.1:2684245-2699245 GCA_037194245.1 Opsariichthys bidens | reverse complement strand
TAATAACTAGATAGAAAAAATTCGTTGAAACGAATTTTAAGTTGGCTTGAAAAAGCCCAGTCAGAAAGTTTGAAGTAGTTTTAAAAGCTTAAAGTTTGAAATAGTTTAAGTTTTACTTTAGAAATTTTGATAGATAGATAGATAGATAGATAGATAGATAGATAGATAGATAGATAGATAGATAGATAGATAGATAGATAGATAGATAGATAGATAGATAGATAGATAGATAGATAGATAGATGTGGTCAAATGATAGATAGATAGATAGATAGATAGATAGATAGATAGATAGATAGATAGATAGATAGATAGATAGATAGATAGATAGATAGATAGATAGATAGATAGATAGTTGTGGTCAGATGATAGATAGATAGATAGATAGATAGATAGATAGATAGATAGATAGATAGATAGATAGATAGATAGATAGTTGTGGTCAGATGATAGATAGATCGTTGTGGTCAAAAGATAGATAGATAGATAGATAGATAGATAGATAGATAGATAGATAGATAGATAGATAGATAGATAGTTGTGGTCAGATGATAGATAGATAGATAGATAGATAGATAGATAGATAGATAGATAGATAGATAGATAGATAGATAGATAGATAGATAGATAGTTGTGGTCAGATGATAGATAGATCGTTGTGGTCAAAAGATAGATAGATAGATAGATAGATAGATAGATAGATAGATAGATAGACAGAAATAGTAAGATAGATTAATAGACAGACAAAGAGAAAGATAGATAGACAGCTATGCGGTTGCTAGGTTAATCTGGTGGTTGCTAGGGTGTTGATAGGCTGTTGCTAGGGTAATTTGAATGGTTGCTAAGGTGTTGTTGTACGGTTGCTAGGGTATTCTGAGTCGTTGCTAGGGTGTTGCTATGCCGTTGCTAGGGTAATCGGAGTTGTTGCTAAGGTGTTGCTATGCGGTTGCTAGGGTAATTTGAGTGGTTGCTAAGGTGTTGCTATGCGGTTGCTAGGGTAATCGGGGTGGTTGCTAAGGTGTTGACATGCGGTTGCTAGGGTAATCGGGGTGGTTGCTAAGGTGTTGCTATGCGGTTGCTAGGGTAATCGGGTGGTTGCTAAGGTGTTGCTATGCGGTTGCTAGGGTAATCTGAGTGGTTGCTAGGGTGTTGCTATGCGGTTGCTAGGGTATTCTGAGTGGTTGCTAGGGTGTTGCTATGCGGTTGCTAGGGTAATCTGAATGGTTGCTAGGGTGTTGCTATGCGGTTGCTAAGGTAGTCTGAGTGGTTGCTAAGGTGTTGCTATGCGGTTGCTAGGGTAATCAGGGTGGTTGCTAAGGTGTTGCTATGCGGTTGCTAGGGTAATCTGAGTGGTTGCTAGGGTGTTGCTATGCGGTTGCTAAGGTATTCTGAGTGGTTGCTAGGGTGTTGCTATGTGGTTGCTAAGGTATTCTGAGTGGTTGCTAGGGTGTTGCTATGCAGTTGTGGTCGATAGATAGATAGATAGATAGATAGATAGATAGATAGATAGATAGATAGATAGATAGATAGATAGATAGATAGATAGATAGATAGTTGTGGTCAGTTGATAGATAGATAGATAGATAGATAGATAGATAGATAGATAGATAGATAGATAGATAGATAGATAGATAGATAGATAGATAGATAGATAGATAGTTGTGGTCAGATGATAGATAGATAGATAGATAGATAGATAGATAGATAGATAGATAGATAGATAGATAGATAGATAGATAGTTGTGGTCAAATGATAGATAGATAGATAGATAGATAGATAGATAGATAGATAGATAGATAGATAGATAGATAGATAGATAGATAGATGGATAGATAGTTGTGGTCGATAGATAGATAGATAGATAGATAGATAGATAGATAGATAGATAGATGTGGTCGATAGATAGATAGATAGATAGATAGATAGATAGATAGATAGATAGATAGATAGATAGATAGATAGATAGATAGATAGATAGATAGATAGATGTGGTCGATAGATAGATAGATAGATATATAGTTGTGGTCGATAGATAGATAGATAGATAGATAGATAGATAGATAGATAGATAGATAGATAGATAGATAGATAGATAGATAGATAGTTGTGGTCGATAGATAGATAGATAGATAGATAGATAGATAGATAGATAGATAGATAGATAGATAGATAGATAGATAGATAGATAGATAGATGGATAGATAGTTGTGGTCGATAGATAGATAGATAGATAGATAGATAGATAGATAGATAGATAGATAGATAGATAGATAGATAGATGTGGTCAGATGATAGATAGATAGATAGATAGATAGATAGATAGATAGACAGATAGATAGATAGATAGATAGATAGATAGATAGATAGATGTGGTCAAATGATAGATAGATAGATAGATAGATAGATAGATAGATAGATAGATAGATAGATAGATAGATAGATAGATAGATAGATAGATAGATAGATAGTTGTGGTCAAATGATAGATAGATAGATAGATAGATAGATAGATAGATAGATAGATAGATAGATAGATAGATAGATAGATAGATGTGGTCAAATGATAGATAGATAGATAGATAGATAGATAGATAGATAGATAGATAGATAGATAGATAGATAGATAGATAGATAGATAGATAGATAGATAGATAGTTGTGGTCAAATGATAGATAGATAGATAGATAGATAGATAGATAGATAGATAGATAGATAGATAGATAGATAGATAGATAGATAGTTGTGATAGATAGATAGATAGATAGATAGATAGATAGATAGATAGATAGATAGATAGATAGATAGATAGATAGATAGATAGATAGTTAGTTGTGGTCAAAAGATAGATACATAGATAGATAGATATTTAGATAGTTGTGGTCAAATGATAGATAGATAGATAGATAGATAGATAGATAGATAGATAGATAGATAGATAGATAGATAGATAGATAGATAGATAGATAGATAGATGTGGTCAAATGATAGCTAGATAGATAGATAGATAGATAGATAGATAGATAGATAGATAGATAGATAGATAGATAGATAGATGTGGTCAAATGATAGATAGATAGATAGATAGACGAGTTAGAGTTTCAATGAGTTTAAATGACTTAGAAAAGGTACATACAATTTCAGTTTAGAGTTTTGAGTCTAATGGGCTTCCGTAGTTGGCTCATTTTGACATTCCTTCAATGAAAGTCAATGGGATTTTTCCGAGTTTTAATCAGGATTTTTAGGGAAACCGTGAGTCTGATCAGTTAGAAAAGATATAGCACACCAAGTCAGAACAGTCTGAAGATTTGACCCGAGTTTGGAGTTTGTAGAGTTAAATCTCTAGGAGGAGTTAGAGTTGGAAATTTTAGTCTAAGAAGAATAATAATAATAATAATAATAATAATAAGTTTAAATAGCATTTCAGTAAGTTGGCTTTTTCAAGCCAACTTAATGATGGGGAAAGAACTCATTGTTCCAAACCATTTTTCCCGAAATACCTTATTTGGTGAAAGCAAGTCATACAGCGTTACAACGATAACAGCGTTTTTATTTTTGTGTGCACTGTCCCTTTAAATGCATTTGATGTGAATTAAAAATGTCGTTTAGTTGCCTTTACACTTACTATTTGAATATTTTGTGATCAGTACCTAATGATCATATGAATTACCATTCAAATTAACGGTCAATTAATAAATTACTTGTTAACATTAAATGCATGTAAAGGAATCCAAAAGCCTTGTCCATGTAGTTAAAAAAAATAAATAAATAACTTTAATTGTATAATTACTATATCTTATAATATATGCATCGTTTAAATTACTTACAAAAATTTAATTCATACAAAAGTAAATTTATTATTAAAAATATTATTAAATAAAGATAAGAAATGATTTAAACTTGGGGTTCAACTGCAAGACTTAATTAGTTCATTCATTTAATGAACTAATAGGAATACTGCAAAATGCATGTGGAGGAATATAAATATAAAAAAATAATTTTAAATTTAATTATTAACATGTAATATTTTACATCATTATATTCTTATCACACATAAATTAAATTAATTTAGCAAATTAAATGTGCGCAAAAATGATGATTTAAAAATATTCTTAAAGACAAACTTCCAGGAATCAGCGTGTATCCCAAAACAAAAAATATATATTTTAAAATAAAATTGTATATCTATGTCTCACATTAAATATAACCCATAAATAATATCATATGTTCAAACAAAAATACATATCATTTAAAGTTATGATAAAAAAAATTATTTAATTTTAACTTGTTAGGAAAATAAGCTGGAAAAAGCCATCCACAAAAGTGTGGCACGACCTCCAGCCAACATCAACAAAAGCTTTGCAGCGGGACCAGGTCTTGCGTCTCCATCGTGAGGCTTTATATCACTCTCTGACAAGACTCTTCACCTAGCAGGGGATACGAATAGCGACAGCGCACACAGCGCACAGCAGACGCGCCATCTGTTGCCCTTGACTGCTGATCCCAGACCAGTTTGATCTTTCCTCTCATTACATTTGGTAAAGCACCAGAGACAAACTCTGCTTCTGGAGGAGCGCTAATGCACAAATCTGTCCAAACATCTCTGGGGTTTGTGCGCCGCCGCTCAGAGTAACAGCGTCTGTGAGCGTTAATAAGACGTGCCGCTGCGGTGACCGGCCGAGGAGAACCCCGAGCATCTGAAGGACGTTGACCTGCGCAGACAGATCCATGTTTTATCGCCGTTGAGAAGTGTTTTAGAGATGTTTTGTGACAAACGGCCGTGCACTCCAACTCACAGATAATGATTCATGTCGCAGAGGTGGTCTAAACCTCTTACAGGGCCAAAACAGTAGAGTGGGAGCTTGAGGAGGACGTCAGAAAGCACACTTTCTGGGAATGTGAGTGGTTTATGTGTGTGCAAAGCTCACCGCCTTGTTGATGGAGTGTTTCGAGTGGTTACTTACTGGTCTAAGACAAAACAGCCCACCTGCAGGTCTCTAGGCGATTCTGGCTGAGTCATACATGGAAAAACCATCAGTTATTTGCAATTATTTACACTCTAAAAAGTAATGCAGGAGATCTGTTACCACAACTTAAAAAAAAATGCATGGTTTCAAGTTAATTGTTTCGATTAAACCTTTTAAGTAGCAAACGTTATTTTCTTTGATCGTTACCAGGGTTGGGGAGTAACGAAATACAAGTAACTTAGTTCCGTATTTAAAATACAAAATTTGAGTCACTGTATTTCATTTTAAATGGGTGGTGATCAGATTACAGTTCCATCTGAAAAGTGTTTTAGATTACCAAAGTGATTACTTTGAGTTTTAATGTCATTTAAACAGCGATTGGTGATTCTCTGACTCTGACCGTCTGAAAAAGACGAGTTCAGTTTCATGTTTTCCACTGTTTTCATGTTTTGGGAGTCATTTTATAATTGTAAAAAAGGTCACTGCATCTTTTTCTCACAATTTGTTTTTTCTTCTCACAATTGTGAGTTTGCATTTCACAATTCTGACTTCTTTTTCTCACAATTGCGAGATTTAAACTCACAATTGCAAGTTATAAAGTCAGAATTGGGAGATATGAACTTGCAATACTGACTTTTTTTTCTTGCAATTGTGAATTTAGTATGCGAGTTTATATCTCATAATTCTGACTTTTCTCAATATTGTGACTTTATAACTCTCAATTGCAACTTTATATCACGCAATTCTGAGGGAAAAAGTCAGAATTGTGAGAGAAAAACTTCCAATGACCTTTTTTGTGTTTGTTCCACAAACACAAAAATTCTGCAACACTGTGAATGTCTTTAATGATCAATTTAATGCATCCTTGCTTTAATAAAAAAGAAGAAAAACCTCACAGACCCCAGACTTTTGAACAGTATTGTGTATATATTGAATATTGTCGAACGAATACAGAATATAAAGATAAAAAGCACAAACGCTGCAGGACGAGTCGCACCGAAAATGTATTACTTGGTGTTAGTGTTAGTACTCTAACGATGAGTAACAGTAATAGTGACGCTTGTCTGAGCAAACAACCCTAATGAGACGAAACGAGAGGAAATGAGAAGGGAAGTGCGGCTTTGGAAAGGAGGAAGTGATTCCGAAGGGCTCGCTGTTGGCTCATCAGGTCTGATTGAAGTGGGCTGTTGAATCATCTTGTCGGGTCGAGACAGGAGTGGAAACACTGCAGGTGTTCGGCTCCTCAAATTAAAGACGCACACACACACAGCGCCCTGAGGACTGACCTCTGCTTCAGCCTGTCACGGGTAACAGCGATTGCTCTTCTGAGCCGATGACACGAGTCTATCTCGGTCTCTTCTGGTAATTGTTGACGGCTCTGACGCGCTCACGGAGTAAATATGAAGAAAATATACTGAGTGAAAAAAGAGAACGCAGAAGCACACCTCAAAGAGTGATGGAAAGAGTGTGAAAAAGACAAAAAAGAAGAAGTGTGAGATCCGCTCGAAGCAACAACAGCAGAGAAACACTGTCTTTTGCGCAGATTCATCATCCAAACAGATCGTGTCAAATTACAACACTTTCCATTGTTTAGAACCAATTTCTGAGGGGTTTTATGCCGCCTTCAACTGTTTTATATTACGATATATTATATTTATGAGCTGAGCACACATGAACAGCACCAAAAGGCATAATTACCTTTGGGATTTTCTTTGAGTCCTATTCATGAAAATCTCTCCAGCAAAAGCTACTTGCTGTTTATCAAGTTTTAATTGAGCCCGTTGATAGTGCAATTTAGTTTATATGGATTTTGTGCTCTGTCGACGACGAATAGCAATAAAGCTTGCTATTTTTCTCATTTAGATGATTTATGATGCAATGGGATTATGTGAACTACATTCCCCAACATAAAACACATTTGTAATACGTAAAATTACTTTAGATGCATCTTATTGCTTCATTTGAACTATGAAGTGAAAAAAAGAGAAATTAATATTCATTTATATTCACAACACATCTATTTAAGTTCGACCAAAATCACTTTCTAAATTTGTTCTGAACTTCCTTAAAGTGCCTCTATCATGCTATAGTTTTGGAGCAATAGTTTTACATCCATCCGAAGTCAAAAAACACTGGAATTTTCTCATAATATCATTGCGGTTTGAAAACGGTTTGTTTGAAGATTCAGTCTCTCTAAACTCCTCCTTTCGGTGAGCCTCGTCTGCTCTGATTGGTCAGACGGCCCAGTCTGCTGTGATTGGTCGACCACTGATAGTTTGTGTCGGAAGCTAAACGCTCTTTACCATATCTGAACTTCGGATCTTCCTCAGCGCTTGACACACAGTAACGACGGCGTCGGCTTTACCATATCAACTGACCCTTCGCAAAGACCCGCCCCCTTTAGTTACTGTTGCTATGCCACACATCATGTTCTCACGAGGTGAAAAATACATGCCGGAGCAAAGAGGACACAGACAACGCGTCGACAGACATATTGAAACAATTTGAAATATTAAATTTTTTTAATGAAGTTTAAACAGTAACGATCTCTTCGTACTAGTTCATTTATAGCATCAAATAAACATGAATGAACATCAGAAGGAATTTTCAAGCGCGGAAAGACGTGAGGACACACAATTTTTCAAGTTCACCAACGTTCATCTACTAACTCCCCTGACCGCTTTGACAGACAAAATGACGGATTCAGGGTTATGACTGGTCAGATCGCCTGTCAATCAAACTGTCGGCGAAGAGTCAATTCCAGCACGAGTCCTCGTCCTTTTGAAGTGGATTCTTATCGCAGAAAACAGCATCTTCTCGATATATCGACAACACAAACCAAACTCTTCCAGTCTCAGCTACAACTACAGTGTTTGAGGGCGGGGCGAAGTAAACGTTGTTCAAGGCCAGCCAATGAAAACCATAGGCTGGCATTATGCAAATTTGTTTCAGGTACACAGTAAAAACCCCAGAGTTAAATCAACTCTGCTCAGAGAACATTTGGTCCCTCTCTAAATAGTGTTAAAGTAACACTGAAGCAGAGTTAAAGTTAATGAGATAATTAAGCAATTAATTAAGCGATGATTGAACATTAATGATGAACACCTGCTGTTAACAAGCAGAATCACTACTGACTTCAGCCACAGTCTTACATGAAATCAACTGAAGATAAAAGACATTCAATCTCTGAAGAGTGTGACTTTAACTCTGTTTAGAGAGGGACCAAATGTTATCTGAGCAGAGTTGATTTAACTCTGGGGTTTTTACTGTGTATGTAGCAGGACGTGAGACTGGAACTACTGACGAATGATTCGTGCATTTCAGAATCGATTCGTTGTTTTAGTAGACAAAAACAATTTGTATTGCACTTTGATCTTTACACGTGTTTGATGTTCCGCATTGCATGAATTTAAAGTGCTGAAAGTTTTCTCCTGCAAACCTCCACAGGTACATAATGGAACTGCATAGGGAAATATAACATGCTACTATTAATATGTTTAAATGTATATTACCTGAAGGGTAAAGTTTAGATCATATTTTACAAATCCAATCAGGATTAATATACTTACAGAGAATATATCTGATTTCATAAATAGTAAATATTAGTGCCGTCATGGTTCAGATGACGAATACAGTCAGTCACAAGCGATCCACACTCCAATCCAGAAGGGGGCGTGCGCCGTAATGCAACACCACAACCGGAAAAAGAGCAGAAGAAGGATAACGGACGATCTATGCATAGATGTGTTTACATGTACTGCAGAAAGACATCAGTAAAACAGCCTGACAATAATATCTCACGTAGCATTACATTTACCTCAGGCAAGTCATTTAGTGTCCACAGCATGTTAGTTCACTAGAGAAATGAGAGATTCGCTAAATATATGCACTCTATTAGACTATATATTCACTATATTTACTTCACAGGTTCATAATGTCTTAATTATTTAACTTTGCAGCTAATATGTTCAAATAAATTTGTCTTGAAAACAAGTTACGACAGTAACTGTGTAAATGATCATATTTCAAAAATGAATTGGAGTAATATAATTAGATTTAGAAGTTAATGCAAAATCTGCCTTATGTGCAATTTACATGTTTTTTTTTAATTATTTAAGTGTTAATAAATAGTTTAATAGTTTGGGCTTTGTTGTTTATTGTAATCTTTAATATTATAGTAATGTGCAAGAAAGGGCTTGCTTCCTGTATAGAGTTTATAGTTTTTTTTTTATCCTGAAGAAAATGTTAATTATAATTGAATTTATTTAAAGAGAGACAAAATTTGTTAAGAAGCAATTTTATTTTTAGTTTTCTCCCCCCTGCTGTACGTGACTCTGATACGCAGATACGCACCAGACCACCATGTTTGTGTACACCCCTAGTAAATATACTTTTTCTCCGCATGCATGCATTCATGAGTACATTATATTTTTATGGCTGTATTTGTGTACTGATATTGGCCTCTTTGCTGGCAGATGTCTGCAGGTTAAGACTCACTCTCTAGCGGCTCTATTAAGCTTTTAAAAGCACCAATTTTCAGTGTGTGCATGCGCATGTGTCCGCACGCAAGGGTAAACGGCACATTTTGTAATAAGCCTGGCACTTCAAAAGGACTGTGTTTGAACCCTGTGGAATGGCCTCGCCTCGCTTCCATTCACAGCATAACAATATCACCTTTTTTTGCGCTGAGACGAGGACGGAGCCTGACAGCCCAGACGAGCGCACGCGGCCACAGAGATTTAAGATCAAACAGCTGGAAAATGAAGCCAATGAAGAATAAAGTTGCAGACTGAAACGTACTGAATACATTTAGCTGCTCAAGAAATTCGATAGTCAAGCTGAAGAACAAACCGACCGAGATAAATGTGCTAAATTTAGTAAATGTGTAAATTTCACTTCAATACTAGGTCAATGACATCTTTTGTTTAGTTTACAATCAAGTGGTGGTATCATGGTGTGTGTGTATATATATCTATATATATATATATATATGTGTGTGTGTGTGTGTGTGTGTGTGTATACGTGTAATCTCTTTCAACTGCAAAAAGACATCAGTAAAACAGCCTGACAATAATATCTCACGTAGCATTACATTTACCTCAGGCAAGTCATTTAGTGTCCACAGCATTTTAGTTCACTAGAGAAATGAGAGATTCGCTAAATATATGGACTCTATTAGACTATATATTCACTATATTTACTTTACAGGTTCATAATGTCTTAATTATTTAACTTTGAAGCTAATATGTTCAAATATGAATGAATTGGAGTAATATAATTAGATTTAGAAGTTAATGCAAAATCTGCCTTATGTGCAATTTACATGTTTTTTGTATATATATATATATATATATATATATATATATATATATATACACATATATACATACATATATATACATATATACACACACATACACATATTATATGTATATAAATATATATATATATATACATGTTTTTTGTATATATATATATATATATATACACATACATACATATATACATACATATATATATACATATATATACACACACACACATATATATGTATATACACATACATACATATATATACATAATCATATATATATAATTTTTGGAGTTGGACATGTTTTTCATGAGGCTCGCTCATAAACACTTAAAATGAACAAGACTTCTGATTTAAACTTCATTTCGTTTGAGCAGCAGATGAATGCAAATTGTGCAGAAATACACAGATGTTTTGGGTTAGTATTTAGCCACTTACATCCAAGACACAGCTGGTGAGGTAGATATTCTATTCACTGTTATCGCCGACTAAATCAGTTGTAATGCACGAGCACGACACAGATAAATACAGTTTGGTGCGTCTCATGCATCATTCCCATTTAATGCGCCCAGACTTCAACACTTTCAAGCAGCAGCAGCATCTAACCTCTGCCTTCCCAACCATGATGACACAGTTACTGGAGATTGTCTGACTAATTAATCAGGATTAACTACCTAATAGGATTTGTTCGAGATAACATCTAACAATCAAGATAATATGGAGAAGGTAAAACTGCTGTGTGTAACCTAGATATGAATAACTCCTGAGCTCCAGTGCTGGCTGAAGAGATAACGGCAGATAACTTTACACCGGTGTCAGAGGCTCAGATCGTTCTCTTCTGTTTGAGGTTTAGCTAATTAGCTCTGAAACTCGAGTTAGATATTTTCTCTAAGCTTCCGACTGCTGAAATCACCACAATGTTAGACTCTTCTAGCCCAAGGCAAGCTTTAAGAGGCATGTGACGCTATTTTAGAAGGCTGTTGTTTTGTTTAGGGTTGGGGAGGAACGAAACACAAGTAACTTAGTTCCGTATTTAAAATACAAAATTTGAGTGACTGTATTTCATTTTCAATGGGTGGTAATCAGATTACAGTTCCATCTGAAAAGTGTTTTAGATTACCAAAGTGATTACTTTGAGTTTTAATGTCATTTAAACAGCGATTGGTGATTCTCTGACTCTGACCGTCTGAAAAAGACGAGTTCAGTTTCATGTTTTCCACTGTTTTCATGTTTTGAGAGTCATTTTATAATTGTAAAAAAGGTCACTGCATCTTTTTCTCACAATTTGTTTTTTTTCCCTCACAATTGTGAGTTTGCATTTCACAATTCTGACTTCTTTTTCTCACAATTGCGAGATTTAAACTCACAATTGCAAGTTATAAAGTCAGAATTGGGAGATATGAACTTGCAATACTGACTTTTTTTCTTGCAATTGTGAATTTAGTATGCGAGTTTATATCTCATAATTCTGACTTTCCTCAATATCGTGAGTTTATATCTCATAATTCTGACTTTTCTCAATATTGTGAGTTTATATCTCATAATTCGACTTCTCAATATTGTGAGTTTATATCTCATAATTCTGACTTTTCTCAATATTGTGAGTTTATATCTCATAATTCTGACTTTTCTCAATATTGTGAGTTTATATCTCATAATTCTGACTTTTCTCAATATTGTGAGTTTATATCTCATAATTCTGGCTTTTCTCAATATTGTGAGTTTATATCTCATAATTCTGACTTTTCTCAATATTGTGAGTTTATACCTCATAATTCTGACTTTTCTCAATATTGTGAGTTTATATCTCATAATTCTGGCTTTTCTCGATATTGTGAGTTTATATCTCATAATTCTGACTTTTCTCAATATTGTGAGTTTATATCTCATAATTCTGACTTTATAACTCACAATTGCAACTTTATATCACACAATTCTGAGGGAAAAAGACAGAATTGTGAGATTAAAACTTGCAATGACCTTTTTTGTGTTTGTTCCACACTTATTAGTGTTCCAAAGTATTTTATAAAATATTTAGATTTAGTTACTAAACTTGAGTAATGTAACAAATGTAACGTCCGTCATTTTAAATGCACGAGCCCTTAAATTAGAATGGATTCTGATTGGCTGTGAGTGTTCTATCGTTCAGCAGCTGGAAAAAAATCATTCTGAAAGTGATCCCAATGATATCATTTCTCTATTTTGATATTGTTATAGCTGTGGTGTGGACTGTGCCATTGTTTTATATATTTTTTTTAGAACTATATCATTGTCTTTACAGTTATTGTTCTTGGTGTGCATGGGCTTGTTTAAAATCAATGAGAAATCATAACTGACCCGACATATTTGCCTAATTATTACATGTTTCTGGTCTTATTATACACCCGATCTCTGAAGCTAAGCAGGGCTTGGCTGGATTAGTACGTAATCCACGGATGGATGCTCTTGGTCACAATTTATCAGTGCACAAAGAAAGAAGTTTGTAATAAGTTCATAATCTTTCATCAAACACTTGCATCAAGCAGTTCCTGAAGGATTAAATCTTGGGTTTTTTTGTATTTCGTCATTTCTAATTACATTTCCTGTACACTTTTAAGCTAAAAAGACAGCATTCCCACATTTCTAAGACGGCAGAGTCCAAGTATCGAGGCGCTTGGACTTGTGGGACGTCCCGTACTCATCTGATCATAATCATGCATGCCATCACTGCTTTCCTGCTTATTTTACAGGCAATAACAAACACTCCAGAACACAGACATACTCACAAAACAGAACCAAATCATCACAGACACGACATGCGGCTTACAGACGACACGCACAACGAAACAGACAGATAAAAAGGAAAAACAAACAAGGATCAATGACGTGACGCTCATTTTGTTTGGTCTGGAACAATGAGATAAAATTCAATGCAACGTTTTCTATGAATATTCAAATGTAATTTTTGATATTTTTGTTGAAATAGGTGGCAAGTGTCCCAAGCTTTGAAGATAAAAATCGAAAAATTAAGAATTATAATAATAAAGCAGTTTCAAATGAAAAAAATGTTATTATTATTAATATTTAGAAATATTTCAAAAGACAAAAATGAAGTCTATTTCTCAAAAAACATTTTTTAAAACCACTTTTAAACTATTATTTCTTTTTCATAATGTCAGATATCCTATTGTCATTGACCCATAAATGGAAATACAACACAAACAGAAATGATGTGAACTTACATGGAGCTTTTCGTACAAGAAAAGTCCAAGACAATGAAGAACGCACGACTACATACAGCCACACGTCACAGTGTTTTGCGCGAACACACGCGTGTCGCACGCACAACGGCAGCTGTCTGCCCGTCTCTCACCTTTCTTGGGTGGACAGGTGGTGTTGACCACTGGAGAAAAACGCACACAACACACGACTTTAGAACATCATCATGCAACATTCATCGACACACATCAATCAAAAGACAAAACGATTATTATGAAAAATAAAGCCGCACACATTACTGTGAAATCACAATGCAGGCTCATTTTTATAGAGCTGAAATGACTCCAATGTGTGTGATCTAAATCTGAATGATAGGATCATGACATGTGAAATCCATAGAAAATCAGGAAGTGAAAACCTAGATTAAACAGACGTGTGCAAATCAAATAAGCTGATAGAATTCCTATAAAGGCACTTTTATTTGAATTAATATCTTAAATTTAAACTGGCTTAATTCATTATAGTAACATCAACCATTTTAAATTAGTAAGATGTGTGAACTGTTGCAGTTCAGTTTATTTGCATTATAATTTTCAAGATCAAAAATATCAGAACTCAGCAAGATTTAGTAATCACACATCAGTGTTAATCATTAAACTCATTAATCAGAGGTAAAACGTCTCCCATCTCATGTGAGAAGGAACCATCACTATCTATCTATTCTCACTATTAACTATTAAAGGAGACCCATGAAGCCCCTTTCAAAAGATGTAATATGAGTCTCTGGTGTCTCCAGAATGTGTGTGTGAAGTTTCAGCTCAAAATCCCCCACAGATCATTTATTATAGCTTTTCAAATTCGTCCCTATTTGGGTGTGAGCAAAAACACGTTTTTTTTGTGCCTGTTTCTTTAAATGCAAATGAGCTGCTGCTCCAGAAGAGGGCGGAGCTTTAACAGCTCAACAACAACAAAGCTGGAGAATCTCACGCAGACAAAATGAGGAAAGTGTTCAAACTGATGGAGAGACTCAGGAAGAAGTTCCAACTTTTAGACGTTTCTGAACGGTTAGTGGATAAACTGATGTAGTTGCTGTGGAGTCGATCAACTCATCACTAGCATGTGTCGTCATGTTCATCTTTTTTTGTTGAATTGAACCACGTTTGTGAAGCGGTCCGGTGTAAAACGTCGGCATCAACAACTCTTCCTCTTCTCTAAAGCAGCCTAACATGGCCCCTCCCCCTTTGTTGAGTGTTCTCGGGGGCGGGGTTTATGTAAATTTTGCGGCTAGTGATGTCACCAACCCAGGAAGAAGCTCGTTGTAGTCTCTACCAGGCATTTGTTGTAGTCCTTAAAAAGCGATTTCAGTAGAAGAAAATATCTCCCTTAGCACTGAACTTTGAGCGTCGTAACTTTGCAGATGTTGTTTCTGCTCAAACAGCAACTTTACACACTAACTAAAACTAAAAAATGAAATCATAATACGTCTAAATTCCTAAATACTGCTTATTAATAGTTAGTAAGGTAGTTG
>CM074298.1:2611745-2679245 GCA_037194245.1 Opsariichthys bidens | reverse complement strand
TAACAAACGTGATTCTGACGTCCTTCTAAACATCTGCTCATTTGATCAGTCTATTTTTAAAGGTTATTTTTTTGAAAAGAAGATGAAAGTCGGAGGATATTCAGCGGCCGGGGGACTTAAAAGGGCAACTGAAAACCACCCCACCACGGTGACTTCACATGACCTCATCAATTCAAGAGTTTTTAATTAAATGCGTCAGTGTGAATCCCTGCTGCTTAGATGTTTTTCCTTCTCAAATGATGTTTCTTTCCCTCAGCTTGATGTTGTTTTATATATTTCATGAACTAAGGCACTTTCTGCAGCGGACAGGCCTACGAAAGACGATCAACAAGAATGCACTAAGAAAAAATGCATGTGCAAGATGCCTTTGATGGGGAAGGAGACGAGATTCAGCCATCTGCACTGCGCTTTTAAAGAGGCGTCTCGTTTTTCCCCGCGCACACACACACACACACACACACACACACACACACACACACACGACAGATGTTCACTGTGTGATAAAACTCGGATTGGATCCAACCGCTCTTCCACAGGTCATGGAGGATATCTAGTGGATCAGAATTAAAGCCTCCGTTAATGAAGTGTCAAAGTTTAGAGTAAATGCTCCACTGGAAGAGACGTTTACTGAGCCATTACATTTTTGCACTTTAACGTGATGAAAAACCTTGAGATCTTGCAAATGCAGTTGTCTTGTTAGTTTGCTTTAAAGGGGTCATGCTCATATTGTTTTATGACGTTTCCTGGGGTGAACTTATAAAGTATGAATTTTGCATTAAAAATTGTCATAATTTAGAAATAAAAGGCATTTTTTTTCTACCCTGTGATTTGAAGGGGCGTGTCTCCTGAGAGACTTCAGAGTAAACGCCCCCTGCTGTGATTGGCTGACATCTTTGCATATAAAATAGCTAAGTATTAAAACTTTTTGCACGTTTTTACTATTACAGCTCTCAAGGTTAAATAATCGTGAAAAGCGTCGCATTACATTTAGATCTTTGGCATTATATTGAGATCGTGGCATGAAAGGTTGCAGTGATGATCATCGTAGTCGATCACAGACCTGTTGTTGAGCGCACGAATGCAGTGATCTCGTCATTGCAACTCGATTTCTGAATGCTTTCCTCGTAACTAACAGTGCAAACATGATGTAAAAAAAAAAACGAGTTTTGATGCGAGTCCAGAATTCAGTCACTGCTAAACTTGCACTGTTTGATTGACAGCTCATGCCATTGTAAAGGGAGCGTTCTTTGATCGCTTTCTATATATAATTTAATCACCGTTTAAATAACAGATTGTTTTCATCCTACTGAGAGAAACGATGTGAAGATGTTCATTTAGTCACTGGTTTGATTTACTGACACATAGACAAAGAACATCTGTCTCTACATGAATCATTAATATCAGGCATTAGAATTTACATGTTGTTCCATTACTGTCAAGTCCAAATTGTAAAAGTCTATTTGCTAAAAAAAAAAAAAAAAAAAAAGGTTGGTGCATGTTTGTGTTTTGCTGCAGGTGTTAAAAGTCTGTAAGTTATGTCCGTCAAAAGCTTCTTTAATTCACTGCTTTTGTTTGGATCTATAGCAGCTTCGCAAGACTTAATCTGAGCCGTTTGATTGTTTTGGTCAATAGTTATTTTTTGTGACGTGAAAGTCTAAGGTGCCCTACAGAGTAAACGCAATTAACATATTCAAGGTTCTTGCCCAGTTTCTCAACAGGTTAATCCTGGACGTCTTGGCTAAAATGACACTGTTAAATGCAAGATTTGGCCTAACAAGCGTCCAAGCCCTAAATTAATCACTGCCGATTAATTACGCTTCAATCACACATCGGAACGATTCCAAGGAATGTGACTGTGATCTATAGCTGATCAAAATACACGTACTGGATCATGAAGATCTCTTTAAGATCTCAATAGCTTTTAAATGGAGACGTCAGATGTTTCTCCTGACAAAAAGGAGAGTTTCAGGAAGAGATCTCAAACGATCATACTTTTACTGCATGAAAACTTTGGATGCATTTAGGTCTCTTTTTGTGGGAAAAACATCTGAGGTGAAGTTGATTCTTAAACGAAATCAAGTCTTGAGCTATGAAAGCGCAACCTCTAAGCAGTGAAATTGTTCCTCTGGGATATTATGTAATCTGGACAAACACTCATTTTAAAGCCCTCCGCTCCTCTTCCACAGTTATCTGCTGCTCCCGACACACAATCCTACTGCATCTCCTCGTCATGCGCCGCAGCAATTCTGTCCAAATATTTATGGATGTGTAGATTAGAATCGAGAAGCTCTTTGACTGACATTTCCTCCCGCCACATTTGGCCTCGGACGTTTGCATTGATTATGTGCAGTGAGTGAACTGAAAGAGAAAACACACGAGTGACTCGTTTGTGCAACTGCGAATATATGAATCTCATCATGTTTCAATGTTCACGACAACACACCAAAATAAACAAAGCAGAGGAGAGTGTTCGGATTGTATAATAGACTGATTATGGATTACTGCATGATATATTCGTTTCAAAATTCAAACTGCAGTGACAAATTGAGTGACAGGGCGGGTGATTATAGATTCAGCTGCTTGCCAAGGCAACATCTCTCATTTTAATTTGATGTACTAAAACTAAATCTGAAAATAAAAATGAAAAAAAAAAAAAAAAAATAAAAAAATATATATATATATATATATATATATATATATATATATATATATATATATATAAATTATTTATAATGACAAAAATGAAAATAGAAAAAAAAATATTAATAAAAACTATATCACTGGCGACAGGTCTTTAAAACTGAATACATGAAATCAAAATTTACTTGATGCACATTTCTGGTCAAAATGCCATAAATTTTAGTGCATGCAAATTCAAATTAGAACATTTTTGTCTTAATTATCTATCATTTAAATGTAACAGCCTCCTTCGCCTTCAGGAATCCCTTGTATTTTTCATTCTGGTGTGAAACATCCGCTTTTCAATTCTCTAAAAACAAAATTCAAAAGTAAAAGTAAAATTGGATGCAAACAGTGACTTAAAAGCTCAGTGGTCAAAACTCCTCGAGTTCTCCGGAGTCTGAACACAGTTGGGTCAGGAACGTTCTGGAAAGTGCTTTAATGCTTAGTGGTTTGGTACCTAAAACCTCGAGGCGTACATTATAAATGGCACCACGACCGCAATGTTAAAGGACAGATGACTAATGACGGACGAGATGAAGCTGAATTTAGACACAACGATGCAGAGTTTGAAACGCAGCACAGATCAGATCCTGTACGTTGCCTCATCATGGAAGCCTGCAGCCTGACCTACTTAGTGCGGTGACGTTTGCTGGCATTCGGGGGATCTGGCAACCACGCAGCACAGCTCTCTCTCTCTATCTACTTCTCTGTTTTTCTCGCCGTTTCGCTGTCTGTCTCACATCCGATGGGGCCAAGTCTGCCCACAAGACACCGCTGCCTCTAGCGCAGCCCTTTCATGCAGTCAAATGTTCGTGCAGGGATTTACATGTGCATAAAAATTCGACCATGCCTTAAAAATTCAGCAACTTAAAAGGATCCCGCTCCTATAAAATGCATGCAATAAAAATGAATAAAAAATATAGACAACATACCAAGCCAAACGTTTCCTCCTAATCTAAAATGTTAGCATCAATAGTTTACAGCCAAAACAACCTTCAGCGGTATTTACAAGTAAAGATTGATTTGGCTTTTAAAGGCACAACATGTAAGAATTTTAGATTAAAATATCCACTATATCCATCCATATTGTGTTGACTTGCGTACTTACATGATCCCATGTTTAAACCTTGAGAAATCAGCAATTTTAACCAACACCAACATCATATCCATGCTACCTTCAATTTCCAGTTTTACTATTATCGATCTGGATTACAGCAATAGCAGCCACAGAGCGAACGCACAGGGTAACGTTATAACTTAACACACTCAAATATATTGTTTTATCCATGTGAAAACCCTACATACGCAGCAAAAATAGCTGAAGCGGCCGACTGCAGCGCAAGCATAATCAAAGCTCCACTGAACTCGAGATCGGTGTGCATCGCAGGTGTCTTCCAATAGCATTCGTCATTCTCCCAAGGCTCTCGACCCGCCCTGCTTCACACCACCGTGACATTAGTAAAACCTCAATACATTTGCTCCTCCGTCGGAGTCCTTTCCATCGACTGTGGAGGTGAAGACGACAACTCCTCTGATTGAACACTTATTCACGGCGTCATCAAGCTAAGACATGTTTTGAATAAGCGACCTCTAGTGGCGAAAATTACATATTGTGCCTTTAAGGCAATGCAAAATGGTTTCTTACCACACTCATTCCTTCATTTTTCCCCCATGTGTTTAATCACGTGACAGCCGAAAAATGCAAGTCTGATCACACAGAGGAGCTTGTTTTTCTTGCATTTTAAATACGAATTAAAAAATAAGAGCTTAGCAGTCAAATGAGAGTCGGCGGAAGTTTGTTACATTTGTAAAGTCCAACAAATATATTTAGAATCGAATTGCTAAACAACGACATTGAAAGCTGTGATATAACGCACATCAAATAAAGAGCTTTTGCAACTTATCCAAAGTATAAGACTTATAGAGCCGTGTGAAATGTTTTATTTTTTCCCAATTTTTTATTTTTTACCAAATTCTGTTTTCTCTGTTTCAATTTTTTCTTCTGTTTCATATATATATATATATATATATATATATATATATAGAAATAATAAAAAAGATATCTAATCAATTGAATTTATTCCACAATTTAAAAATGTATCATAATTTTAACAATAATCGGTAAAACGATGAAATGTGTCAGAAAAAATTATGTGTTGTGTTTAAATTTCTGAATCCTATGTTTTATGATGTCATGCAAATCTATGATAAATTAAAACGGTCAATCAAATGAATGCATAAAACTTTAGCTTTTTAATTCGCCAAATTCCACATTATACAGTAAATGACATTTTTATGACCGGATTCAGTCCACGCTGTAATTTTTTTAAATCATAAGGGCCTAGACTAAGGATGTAGGCAGCTGAGACAGAGTGCTTCCCACAATTCCCTGTGAGCACAGTCTAGGCCTCAGGCAGGGTCAGGTAGAGCTAATGTACACACACGAATACCGACACATGTGAGAACGCACACAGTCGCGCTGGAAAATACACTAACCTCATGTGATCGGTGCACCTCAGCGCCGCGGGCCGCGTCTTAAGCATCAGCTCATCCTGCACAGAGCGGCTTACGCTCCATATATGACTATAGATTACAGTCCCACTTAATTAACACGCATATGTGCATTTCACGAGTTCACACTTACCAATAATCAGATAGGGAATTAGTATGCATATCTGGCGTGCTGTCCGAGGAGAGGGCTCCGAGCTCGGTATTTGGCCCGAGCCCAGAGTACTCCCCCCGTATTCTGGTTTAGGAAGTAACCAGGCAAGTGTGAGGAGACGGGGTTGGTGGAGGGATGCTGAAACTGTCCAAAAGCATGGGTGAGTCGACTGCATCGATATATATATAGGTTTCTGCTCATGCTGGCATGTTGATTGCTGATTAATGACAGCTGGTTGGAGTGATGTGATGATTAGTTCGATCATTTGAACGTGTTCCTCCCGAATTTTGTTAATATAACATCATTTCTGTCACGGATGACGATGCATGTGTGCTTGTAGCCCCATGTTATCTCATTGATATTCTCATTATTCTGCACGCTCTAGATCCTTTGCGTATCAAAGAAGCAATCAGAGCTCTGATGTGGGATCTGACGGGTCGCTTCTCCCCGGCCCAAGGAACGACAGATGGTCAACGTTAACGTCTGCGGCACTTCAAGGTCATCTGCAGTCAGTCAGGAGGTAAAGTGGGCATGATTGTGCATGTCTCTCACCAGCCGGCGTGACGCTAGAGTAAGACCACTCAACGGGCGGTCACGGGGTGCTCGTCGGAATCAAGGGTGTTTTAATTGCTTGAAAGAGAGGTGAAGGGCCGATATCGACGCGGGAGAGGGTTCGATTACCGAGGCTGGTGAGCGCCTGCACTAACAAACCTCACAAAAATCGATCATCTACATAGACAGACAGTTGAATGAGGCACCCTGTGCCGACAGCTATGCGCCACATCCAGATTTGCACACTATCAACTGTGAATAGTGTGCAAGATTGGAATTAGAGCATCATAATGTATCTAAAAAAACGTGCACGGATGGTGCACTACTTCCGATTTTTCAAGCGCGAATGCACTAGGCTATTATTTCCCACAGCCCACTGTTGCTAGACTTTTCCGGTGTGTTTTAAAATGCATGAAGTAATAATTGAGCGTTCGCAAAGACAAGCCATGCGCTCTCACGCCACTCATCATGTTCTCACGAAGTGAAAAATTCATCGCGGAGCAAAGAGGACACCGACAACGCGTCGACAGACAAGACAGAGCAGGTTACGTTTTGATATGAAAGTAATTTTGTAATTTTTTAAAGAAGTTTAAGCAATAAATAGCATCTAGTGTGTGTTTAATGTGTCGTGACAGATCCTCGATCATCTCTTCATACTAGTTCATTTATAGCATCAAATAAACATGAATGAACATCAGAAGGAATGTTGTTTCAAAGACGTGAGGACACACAATTTATCAAGTTCAAGTTCACCAACGTTAATCTACTGACTCCCCTGACCGCTTTGACGGACAAAATTGCAGATTCGGGGTTATGATTGGTCAGATCGCCTGTCAATCAAACTGCCAGTGAAGGGTCAGTTGTTTTATTTTGATGCTAATGCATATAGGCAAACGCAAACACTAGGAGCTCTGTGGTACCAAGATGCTTTTTTATGACATAGCATGTTCAAATACCGGTATCCTACAACCAAGTGCATTCGTTTTTTGCTTTACATGTCAGTGGTCAGTGGCCAATGAAAGCTGCTATGGAGTCCAGGCCTGGCTACCAGTGAAGCACATGCTTTTAGTGCGCATTAGAAGTATATAAATCGGGCTGCAGTCTTTGCGTTAAAGGTGCAGTAAGTGATTTTTGAAAAAGCTGTTGAAAGTAGACTGGACTGAGCAGCACAACAAACTCGTAGCCAATCAGAGGTAGGGGGCGTGTCCACATAGGATGGGTGAGGAGAGAGAGTGATGGAGAAGACTGAGAGACATTACAAAAGAGTAAAGCTCTAGCATTGGAAAAAGAAGGGCTTATATCAAGCAAGAGCTTTAGGACTTGTATTAATATTACAAAAGCTTTCCAGCACTGGAGAGACCCAAGCAGAAGGGCGTTTTCAGTGTGCGGCTGGTGACTAACAACCAACTCTCGCTTATACTCGTGTACTGTATGTGTCATTCTTTCATCATCTTTTCATGAATATTCACATTTTCATTTTTAGTGTCTTTTAGTATTGAACAATCCCCCTACCGGCGTGGGAATCGAACCAGCAACCTTCAGGTTAAAAGCCCGACTCTCTTACCATTGCTGCCCCTTCTGCGTCACTTCTGCTATGATATAAGAGACACTCTTGCATTGGGGGCAGAGCAGTGAAGGGAGGGGTGTGTTTGTTTGGGTTGATTTCAAATATCAACAGTGTTTAACAGCGATTCTGAGAAATCAAATACTGCACCTTTAATTAGCTAAATATTGTAGCCACAGTTTTAATACGAGATATCAAAATCTCTTAATACCATTCAAAACTATAGCCATAGGATAGTCATCAGAACTAAATTTTGCACTCAAAAAAATATTTCTGTCTAAACATAAGTTTTATGTCATTTAATTACACAGCAATTTTCCATCCATTTGGATGACATAGTTTTAACATAAACAAACTAATAAACTTCATGTGATTCATATTTGTCAGTCATATGTAAATGAAATAGGTAAGATTTATGTAATAGTGAGAGATGAAATGTCTTTTATCTTCAGTTGATTTCTTGTGTTTCTCCGTCCTTCAGTGATTCTGCTTGTTAACAGCAGGCGTTCATCATTAATGCTCAATCATCACTTAATGATCTCGTTAACTCTGACGCTGCTTCAACGGTGCTTTAACTCAGTAGTGCGCGCACACACGACCACTAAACAGTGTTCATTACCCTGGGAACTATTACATAAATCTTACCTATTTCATTTACGTATGACTGACAAATATGAATCACATGAAGTTTATGTTAACACTATGTAATCCAAATGGATGGAAAATTGCTACGTAATTAAATGACATAAAACTTATGTTTAGACTGAAATGTTTTTTTGAGTGTGTCCTTTTTCCCGTCATAAGTGGATCTCATGGACAAACTAAATGATGCAATGTACGATAAAGGACAGTTATCTGTGAGCATCTCTGACGGATCGCGCGTCTCAAACAGAGCGACGCGGAGCGAGCACTTAAAGTGTGAATTGATAAAAACAGCAGGTAAGGAGGAATGCAGAGTCACGTTGCCATGGCAACTGCCTGCACATGAAGACAAAGGCTATACCTCTTCACGAGCGAGAAGGCGGTCGGAGGCGATGAGGGCTGACACGCAAACACAAATACACACTCGCTCGCCAAATGAGAGTTTGTGCGTTCACCTATCCTCCTCGCAGAGCTGAGGCTGAGATACATAGATATAGGCTCCGTATATCAACAGCATAGATTTACGATGCTTATTAAAGAGTTAAATACTTACCAAGAACAATATTTATGGAAAAAAAATAGACGAAAAATTATGAAAATGAAGCATGTTTTAGGACATTTTCCTCTCAAATTTTCATGCAATTTCATTCATGCAAAAATAAATAAATAAATAAATAAATATTACAATTAAATTGTAAATTATTTGGCATCATAATATTTTAAAAAAACCCAATTAATTAATATTTTAATTTAATACTGTAATTTTATTACAGTAATCAGAATCTAATCAACTTCATTCATGCAAAAATAAATAAATCAATATTACAATTAAATTGTAAATTATTTGGCATCATAATATTTAAAAAAATACATATATGTTTTAATTTAATACTGTAATTTTCTTACAGTAATCAGAATCTAATCAACTTCATTCATGCAAAAATAAATAAATAAATATTACAATTAAATTGTAAATTATTTGGCATCATAATATTTAAAAAAAACAATTAATTAATATTTTAATTTAATACTGTAATAAAATTACAGTATTAAATTAAAATATTGATTAATTGTTTTTTTTAATTACGTAGCAATCAGAATCTAATCAACTTCATTCATGCAAAAATAAATAAATAAATATTACAATTAAATTGTAAATTATTTGGCATCATAATATTTAAAAAATTTTTTTTAATTTAATACTGTAATTTTATTACAGTAATCAGAATCTAATGAGATTCACCATTGAGAATAGCATTAATTAAATGAAACTAATTAATTAAAAAAAAAAATACAGCAATGAGAATATAGAAGAAGGAAAACGTGCCTAAATGTAATATTGCTATCAAAATAATGTCATATTTATTAAAAAAAATCTTTTTTAGGCTCTTTTTTAGGCAAAATATAACTTTTTCCTTTACTTTTTCAACCTTTAACAATTCATCTTAGCTAACTGTTGGAGTTATAAGATGCTTGGATAATAATTAATTCAATGCTAGTGTATCGATATGACTGGGATATGACTGACTTTTCTCTCGGGAAAGATCCAATGACGCATTCACAAACGTAGTACAGAAGCGATTGAACATTCAGTCACGCTACAAAAACGGCGGTTTGCATACTGAGCAGCTCCATCGACACGCGGCGGTGAAGGGAGAACACCTCCTCAACTTTCGAGCCTCTGAATCTGTCTGTTCACCTTCTATCTGGGATTAATGATGACAGCCCATGAAATGAGCTCGGGCCAGGGGAGCGTGGAGGCCAGAGCCAGATTACACTCTGACCAGCCGACCTGATCGAGAACCTGCTCCAAATCCCACCTGAAACATTAAAGGAGACGCGACAGGTAACCCTTACACACCGCAGCGATAATTATGTTTTACCGTAGTGAAACCAAACCTCGGTACATGAAGTACATTCAAAACACCATGGTAGTATCATAGTAATTGTCTAAAACCACATGGAAATACTTTCGGTATTGAAGCTTATCTTATATTCCAATGAAACCCATTACAAAATGCACCATGGTAGAATTATAGTATCATATTTACAATGGTACTGAAATTCATATACCTTGGTATTTACATCATACAGCAAAAAAAAATAAAAAATTCAAAAATACCATGGTAGTAATCTCCAAAAACACATGGGAATACTGTGATACTTTTTTATAAGTCCTATAATCATTGTTTATTAGTTGTATGCGAGCTGAATGACTCACATATTCACGTATCATGGTTTTTTAGACACATTTTGGACATTTACCATAAAAGTACCATTGTATTTTTTGGAAGTAGTCTGGCATACCTACTAAACACCATTTAAAGTTACAAAGGCTAGTTTTATCATGTCCAAAAAGCATAAAAAGGTACATTTTTTTGTCATGATCATTATTCATTGGTTGTTTGTGAACTGAATTATTTGCATATTCATGTATCATGGTACTAATATGGTACTCTAAGGTAATAATACACTACATACACAAAAAGTGCAGCATGTATGTCCACGTTTTCCATGGTATTTTTGGAAGCACTTTGGCATACATACTAAATACTATTCAAAGTTACTATCACATGGTACACCACCAGTCTTTTATCATGCCCAAAAAAAAAGCATGAATCAAAAATACAGCATTTTCAGTCATTTTTTATTAGTGAACCATCAATAATACTCCATCTTATAAAGTTCCACACGCCCACAGATCTCTACGGCTGTAAAACACGGTCCCTGTCCAAGCGCTACGGCAGATCGGCACCTGCAACAGTGCTATTTGTTTGGGAGCGTGTGCCTAAAATGATGTGGGATTTGGAGGCGTTATGTGCGATCAGAGCGACGGGCAGGTGGGGATCAGATGTGCTTGCGGAACTAAAGGGATTAGCGACCACTACAGAACAGATCTGTTTGATGTTGACACTCTCTCCCAGAGGCCCGCGACAGACACAGAGACCTGCTCACTTCACACACTGACAACACAATGAATCCAAAATATACGCGTGCTGCTAGAATGTTTTATGTGGTTTCCAGGGTGTTGCTATGCAGTTACTAAATGCTTCGATCTCTGGCTCGAGAGCATCCTTGGTGAAAAAGGTGAAAATGGTGCATCTGGTCACACATTTAACTTTAATACTTGGTGATAATAATGTGTTCACAGGGTCGGGGAGTAACGAAATACAAGTAACTTAGTTACGTATTTAAAATACAAGATTTGAGTCACTGTATTTCATTTTAAATGGGTGGTAATCAGATTACAGTCACATCTGAAAAGTGTTTTAGATTACCAAAGTGATTACTTTGAGTTTTAATGTCATTTAAACAGCGATTGGTGATTCTCTGACTCTGACCGTCTGAAAAAGACGAGTTCAGTTTCATGTTTTCCACTGTTTTCATGTTTTGGGAGTCATTATAATTGCATCACTGCATTTTTTTTTCCACACAATTTGTTGTTTTTTCCCTCACAATTGTTTGCATTTCAAAATTCTGACTACTTTTTCTCAGAATTGCGAGATTTAGATGTTGAAAACATCACGGGATATCTCAAAATCAGAAGGAAAAAGTTATATTTTGCCTAAAAAAGAGCCTATTTTAGGACCATTAAGATTTTTTTTTAATAGATATGACATTGTTTTGATAGGAATATTACAATTAGGCACGTTTTCCTTCTTCTATATTCTCATTACTGTATTTTATTTTTTTTTAAATGAATTATTTTCATTTAATGAATGCTATTCTCAATGGTGAATCTCATTAGATTCTGATTACTGTAATAAAATATATATTTTTTAATTTAAATCAGCTCAAATTAAAGATAGTACAATAAATATTATGATGCCAAATAATTTACAATTTAATTGTAATATTTATTTATTTATTTGTGCATGAATGAAATTGTATGAAAATTTGAGAGGAAAATGTCACAATGCAGAAAATATATGAGGTCCTAAAACATGCTTCATTTTCATCATTTTTTTTGTCTATTTTTTTGTCATAAACATTGTTCTTGGTAAGTATTTAACACTTTAACAAGCAAAAATAAACCATATGTACACGCATAAAATGATGCCGTTTAATCCAGCACACTTTTTGAACGTTTTGAATGTTCGGTAAGAGAACTCCGTCGCGAAATATACGTCAAAAAATCAGGTCGTGACCGTATCCCTACGCCTTTGGTTCGGTAACTTTAAGTTCGCTGTTAAAAATGCCAGTGTGAACGCTAAGCGCACCAGGACAATGTGTTTTGTTTTTGTTTTTTGATGGTTAATCAGATGGTTAAATTCATTTAGTTTTAAGAGTAAGGACCAGACTCCAGCATTTAGTCTCAAACCTGTGAAATATTCCAGCGCTGGTCTCTGAGATCAGAGCATTGATCTTCACTCTGGCCAACTTAATAAGAGAAGATATCTGGATGTTGTAGCCTGAGGATAAACCGGTAGAATTGATCCCTTATCTGGAAGACTGTGATAGGGTTCCCGGCGGTTTGGGATGCATCCAAACTGCTGGAGCGTAAGTGGATTTAAAGCTCAGCGTGTCAGTACGACGTGCAACGGGGTTTGCGGAATAAACTTACTCCAAAATTACAAGTGTATTTATGTAATTATGCTCAGTAATACCAAATGATATGATTGCACTTTATAATAGCTTTCGCTTTAATGCATTCTGTACTGCTAAACACATCAGTAGTTAATGCACGTTCAATAATAGAAAGATAATGAAACTCTGAATCACTTCAGAGCCCATAACATTCACATTTGTTAGGCATTATATAATGTTATGATCTCCTGAGACCAAACATGTCTTTTGGTTTTCGACTATGTCTGTCAAACAAAACATACTAAATGCGATCAATACCTCGAGCAGAGATCAGAGAAGTATTTTCACTATTACAATGGCGTCCAAGTCCACCGTACATGTACTTTTACGCCTTTATCCAAAGAGAAGAAACACTCGTGGCTTGACTTGAATCGATATCTACATTATTGCTCAAAATTTTGGGGTCAACAAGATTAACAAGGACACATGAAGTTGAAAAAAAGAATTCTATATCTCAGAATGATTTGTGAAGGATCATGTGACACAGAAGAATGGAGGAATGATGCTGGAAATTCAGCTTTGATCACTGGAATAAAGTATGTTTTATATATATATATATATATATATATAAACATACATATATATATATAAACATACATACATACATATATATATATATATATATATATATATATATATATATGTATATATATATATATTATATATATAAACATAAACAAATGTTCGCTGTTGGTAAGATTTTTTTTTTTATGATTATAAAATAATTTTTTATGATTTTGCTTCTGCTCACCAAGCCTGCATTTATTTGACTAAAAATACAAAGAAAACAGTAATATTGTGAAATTTATATATATACATACAGTAAACAGGATTATATACATATATACCTATATATATATATCAACATATATATGTATATACACACACACACACACACACACATAAATATATATACATATACATATATACATACGGTAAATTTCACAATATTACTGTTTTCTTTGTATTTTTAATCAAATAAATGCAGGCTTGGTGAGCAGAAGCAGAAGCAAAATCATAAAAAATTATTTTATAATCATAAAAAAAAAAAAAAATCTTACCAACAACGAACATTTAAAAAAAAAAAAAAAATCCAAATAGAATTTCTTTGATGGAATTGAAATCAAATAAAAATCCCCTGAAAACATAATATTCTTGTTTGATTCCTTTAGGGCCGGATCTAAATTACAATAGAAATGTCATTAGCCGAAGGGTCCCTGCATGTCAGACCTTCCCATCAGGGATTCGCAAACGGACAGGTGTGCTAGTCCTGGTGTTAGTGGAGAGCACGTTCCCCCTCTTAAAACGTGAAACAGGGAAGCGTGACAGAAGGCTGGATCTCGCTTTAGAGGACAGACAGCGAGTGACGGCTTCTCTTCTCTGAATGTAAATTACAGCTTCACCTGTCACTCAAAATCAACCAAGGACATCATGAGAGAGAGAGAAAGAATATTCCTGCTCTTTCCCTCCAGTCTCACTCAGCATGATTGTTTCGAGTGTTTTAAACATATGCTGAGGAAAGAGAGTCTTTGAAACATGACGGAGGTCCCACAGGGGTCCACAATCACATCTGCTCGTTCATTCAATGAGTGGCTGCAATCATTCCACGTACTGTACATAAATCCTGCATCCGGGTGGCGCTGCTCTAATACAGGGATGATAAATCATATATTTACAGTTCAGGGCTTACTAGAACTTGACTGGCATGTTACAAATCCCTGAACTGCTTGTTGACTTGATTGCATGAGACATAAAATATGCCAAAACACCATGAAATGATTTATCAAATACAATATTCCTTCATGTCTTGATATATTTTCATATCGCAACGTCTGAGCATTTACAATATTACAACAAATCACCAAGAGAAACAAGACATTCGAGCACTGAACGTTCATTTGCTGAAAAAGTGCACTTTTAAGAGTCCTCTAGCACACAAATAAGCTCAAAGATACAGAAAATAAATTGAATTCAATGGCGTCTTTAAGAGATCATGCGTGCATATGCTTGATAAACCTGTAAAAAAGTGAAATCTGACTGCTGGAAGAAATAACATCAGTGTCCAACTCTCCCTGTATGACCCGAATTATTCACACACACCATTAGCTTTTACTGTAAGCACTCCCACAGATGAGGAGATTCACACTCAAAGTCTAATTTTATACAGCAGCAGCAACATCAGAGAAACCGAGGGAGAGAGAGTTTTATCATCCACAAACCAAATCAAAAGTCCAATCGGTCAGAACATAAATAATTTCCTAATGATGATTCATCACATTAAACTTACAGGAACGGATTGAGAGAAATGTGTAAAGTTCAAATAAATAAATCAATGAAAAAAACACAGCGAGTTCATAAACCCATACTGTTGAAGTTCTGTACCATGTACCATTAAATTACACTGCTTTTAACAAGTTGTAAAATGAGCCTCTGGCGTCCCCAGAGTGTGTTTGTGAAGTTTTAGCTCAAAATATCCCACGGATCATTTATGAGCACGTTAAAATTACTTTTGGGGGTGAGCAAAAATGTGTGTGTCCCTTTATATGCAAATGAGCTGGTGCCCCTTTCAAGAAGAGGGCGGAGCTTTAACAGCTCATGCTTCGGTGTACAGGTTTAGGACAGACTTCCAGCATACCGGCAACAACAAAACAGGACAATCTCTCGCACTGAAAATGTCAGAAACTGTCAGTAGTGGGGTTCAACCTTATATGTTCGAACCGGAGTCGGGAGTCGTTGAAAAGAGCCTCGTTTGTGAAGCACAAATGTATAAGACATTAGCGAATTTCTTCCTTTGAAAATTAAATTTGACCACAATGTCCTCAGTGACTCTTATGTGCATTGATACACCCCAAAATGCTTCATTGGCGTAGACATTTTACAACTCCAGCTGCTACAGCGAGGATACAGAAATGTGCTTCTCACTCGGGGCCAATAGGGCAGATCATCACCGATTGTGGGCGGGGCTTCTCCCTACGATGGCGTCATCTGAATCGGAAGAATTTGAAGAAACTGCTTTTGATTTATGGGAATTACAAAAAATGTATAGGCTGTTGTTCTCACACACCATCTGTGTTCGATCACCTTATAAAAATGAATTTAATGGTATCAGGTGGTGATACCTTGGTAGTATCTAGCAAGCTTTGAGCCAACAGTGTTAAGCTCTACATGACTCTATTTATAGTCATCCCTCAGTTTTAGCATCAATGCTAACCCCTGCTCCCTCATTAGACTCTCTGTGAAGTATGTGTGTGGCGTAATGGAGAGTTGGGCATCCGTTGGAGGCAGGCCGAGTTTGATCCCTCTCTCTCATGCTGGCCAATTACCCAGCATTCCTTTAATTCTCCTCCAGTAGCTCCATATATCCCTCCCCATCCGTCTGTCATCCAGCTGTCCCCATGCAGCACCAATTACAAACTCCTCTTATGGATTTAGACAGGACTATTTTTGAAACCTGCTGTGGGAGGACACATACCCCAGACTGGAAACATCTCTCTATAGCGACGTTTTCCTGTCGATCACATGTCTCAGTGGCCGAATGTTCATGTGTTTGAGCGACGTAAGTTTATGGAGGCAACTAAAAAAAGATATTTTTAAACGACGGCACTTGAACGACACCGTGAAACCACTTCCACATCTCTTCTCTGTTTACTGGCGCAAGGGGCGGGGCAACCTGTCACTCACAAGACATTGACCAATAGCAAACCACGACCATCTATTAAATTCCCAATGGACAAAATCAATCATTTTTTCATGCTTCAGAACCCGTTTTGCTTAGCTACACGTCAAAATAGGGAAGAAAAGACTATTGCAACTTCCGTCTCATGCCGACTTTAAATGCTATGTACAGGCAGTGAGGAAGTATAGTGCAGTGTTGTTAACATGGTGTTCAAAACAACCCATGCATTCGTGCTAATCAAACCAAGCACACACCGATACAAAGGAAGTGTGTGAATATACAATTAAGCGAGTCGCAATTCGCACGGACAGACATGCAACTCAAATCAGCGGCACACTTCTGGCCAATTACACGCGCACAGATATCCACCCCTGAAGCTATCGGGACAGAGCCAGCAACATAAACACACAAACACAGTTATCATTCAGGGCAAACACACCTCCGCTCTCATCGACAGTCACGGCGCATTGAAAAGAAGAACGGAGTGCACAGAGAGAGATAGAGGGGGAAGAAAAAACATTATCCTGCAAACAGGCACGGCGCCACCGCTGGGGAAATGCCTCGGCACTGTAGATTATTACTCAAAATCGTCTGCCCAAACCCTTTCTTCCAAATCGACTGGGAAGAGGGCGCAGGGAAGGCGATGTTCTTCACTAAAACACTGAACAAGGTTAGAAGCGAGACCCGCTGGCGCCGGTCCAGCGATGGGTAACCATGGAAATGACTATTAGCTCGATCTGAGGAGAAGTAAATCGTTCCTGGAAGTACGTGTGCACCTACAAATGATGGAGGTGGATCAGTTTGGAGTCATTAGGGGCGCTGTCCAAGGCAGTGTCGAGCAGTTTTGTTGGCTGCACATCCGTGATGTGAATCTCCCGTTCCACCACATCCCAAAACTGCTCTAGCGGATTGAGATCTGGTGACCAATTGAAGTCATTGCCATGTTCAAGAACCCAGTTTGAGATGATTTGAGCTTTGGGACTTGAGCGTGTTATCCTGCTGGAAGTGGCCATCACAAGATGGTACAGTGTGGTCATAAAGGGATGGACGTGGTCAGATGCTCAGTTTGGTACTAAGTGGCCCGAAGTGTGCCAAGAAAATACACCATTACACCAGCCTGAGCTGTTGATACAAGGCATCCATCCCCATGCTTTCATGTTGTTCACACCAAAAACTGAATGTCGCAGCAGAAATCGAGACTCATCAGAGAAGGCAACAAGCTTCTCGTCCAGTTTTTGGTGACCTTTGTTGGGTTCGCCCGTGTGAATTGTAGCCTCGGTTTGCTGTTCTTCTCCGACAGGAGCGTCACCGGTGTGTTTCTTCTGCTTCGAGGCTGGACGTGTTCAGACCTCGGTTGAAACGAGAGCTTATTTGAGTTACTGTTGCCTTTCTATCAGCTCGAGCCATTCTCCTCTGACCTCTGACCTCAACAAGGCACTTTCGCTCACTGGATATTTTCTCTTTTCCTGACCGTTCTCTGTAAACTTTCCCAAACCCAACCTACCAGAACACCACATGGCAAAATCCTGGAAACCATCTGGAACACCCAACAACATTTTGCACAAGCAGGTAAATTTTCTTCAGAAACTCTGTAGTTTATCGCTGTTGTCAAGAAATGCCCCGAAGGCACGCGGCGGATCAAGCTGTCTTCAGGTTTTATTAAATTGGCCCAATTCTGTCCTGAATCCCAATAGCACACATCTCACTAACCTCAGCATCCTCTCAAAAACCCTTCAGACATCCTAATGCTGCTGGCGAGCACATGGGAAACTTGTTTTGGACCCATAAAGCTGATATGATTCGACGACAACAATCTAATGCATTTTCAAACTGGCATCTCCGGACTGGTTTGGCAGATTTATATTAGAGGGAGGAAGAGGCAGGGAAAGAAACGTGGGTGTTTGCAATCGTAAAGTATCTGTGCTGAAGACGATACAGAAACCTACAGTAATTAGACTCGGGTACTGCGAGACATTCGGAGCTTTAAATGACATCTGCGTGTTACACAACTGTGCCAAACACTTTTTGTTCTGCTGTTCTAATGATGAGAGTGAATCATATCATATAACCTTGAAATGGAAAAGGTTCAACTCATTCGCTCTGTTTAAACTGGAGACTCTTGATTAGTCGCTCCATGGAGAGCAATGAGAAATGAAGCTGGAAACACATATACACTGTGTTATCTACGCAAGCAGGTCATACATAAACACACGTGAGGGATGTTTTTCAGCACATTAAAGTTAATGCATAAGATGCCAACAGATTTTACCCTTAAAATCCAGCTAAAACCAGTTTCTAGCTGGTAAATATAAAGATATTTATGCAGACAGATAGATAGAACAATAGATAGAACGATACATAGATAGATAGATAGATAGATAGATAGATAGATAGATAGATAGATAGAACAGCAGACAGATAGATAGATAGATAGATAGATAGATAGATAGATAGATAGATAGATAGATAGATAGATAGATAGATAGATAGATAGATAGAACGATAGATAGATAGATAGATGGATAGATGATAGACGGATAGATAGAACAGCAGACAGAATGAAAGAACGATAGACTGATAGATACAACGATAGATAGAATGATAGAACGATAGATAGATAGATAGATAGATAGATAGATAGATGGATAGATGAATAGATAGATAGATAGATGATAGATAGATAGATAGATAGATAGATAGATAGATAGATAGATAGATAGATAGATAGATAGATAGATAGATAGATAGATAGAACAGCAGACAGAATGATAGAACGATAGACTGATAGATACAACGATAGAATGATAGACTGATAGATAGATGGATAGATAGATAGATAGATAGAAAGGGTTAGATGATAGATAGATAGAACGATAGATAGAACGATAGATAGACTGATAGATACAATGATAGAACGATAGATAGATAGATAGAACGATAGAACGATAGACTGATAGATAGATGGATAGATAGATAGATAGATAGAACGTTAGATAGAGAACATTACTCAAGCACTGATTTTGTACAGTGTTCATGTCAGTATCCAGTGTCAGAGCAGCACTTCCTGTAGCGAGTGAAGGAAACCTCTCCACCGCAGTGATGTCATGCATTATTTCGCTTTTTTAGGCCACTTGTTTATTCACAGTCCTTGTCGACCACCTCATTATTTCACTTTCTACCCATCTTATTTCCACTCCTATTCAGTTTTAAATGAGTCTCCCACACTCTTGAGCGAAGCGCACACACGTCTCGGCCTTGGTGGTGAGCAAAGCAGTCGGCTGCTCCATTGCGACAGCGGTAACTATGGCGATAACACCGAGGAGAACTGCAAAACATCTCTCCTACATGCTCGCACCTACATCCACTGCATTTCTGCGAAACGTGACAAATTAAGTCCACTCAGTGAATCGCACGAAAAACATGTCCAGGGCATATTTCACTCCAAAACTAGAAGAAAACAAGAAATTATACTTATTGATTGATTTTCATGGCACATTTTCTTCCAAAATTATAATTATCGTAATGCATTCGGAAATTTTATGTCACATTCTCATTGGCTCACTTATTTTTTTTACTGTATTAGAGTAAAAATGCTGCTGATATGAATGTAAAAACATCGAAAACGGTACAACGAATTCAGTCACGATGCATATTTAACACAATTTAAATAATGCATCATATGGACACATTTCTGTAAATGTAAATTAACACGAGCAATTAACAAAAAGTAATCACCTACTGTACCACTAGCATTAAAAGGAGAAAAGCAGAACATCTTAAACGTTTTAAGGTTGACATAATTACCTCCGAATTAGCATTCATTACCATCACCTTTACTGTAGGGCTCATTTTTAATTAAAATACACTTTTTCCCTTTCAAACCCATTAACCGTTTGACATGTGGAGCGTGTGTCATTTTAAAATCAGCGTATTAAGAAACTAATGTCACACGTAAAAATGTCAGGCAGGATCTTTTCTCTCCACAAACGTCACGTTTCTTCATCATTTCTGCTCACAGGTGAATCAACACGATCCACTGATCGCAAACAAACGCATCTCTCTTTTTTTTTGGCTTCATTAGATCATGCAAAGTCTGAGGGATTTTATATCTAATGCAGTGACAATTATACCTTTCAAGCGGTTTTTAGTGCCAGTTAAACTCCTGTGACGCATTAAGAGAATCTCTGGGCTGAAACAGAGGGCCGCTCACGGGCTCTCGCCGCCTTGACTAAACATTATTAAAGACCTTCAGCACACGCTGCAGTGAGAGAAGGAGGGGGCGCGACAAAAGGGAAAGAGAGATCGGTGGACGGGACGGTCATTAAACCCTCGAAGAAGAGAATCGGAGCGAGCGAGGGCGGAATAGATACACGGAGACGTTTGGACAGAAGCACCAAATCAGTCTTTCTGAACTCTGACACTGCGATTTTATCACATCCACAATACCAAATCGTCTCAATGTCATCTGTCTTCCCTCGAACTATATGTTTCCTCAATGAAAGTGAGGGTGTGATGAGGACTTTCTCAATTAAGACGATGTCTTTCCTGTCACGACACGACACCGGATCACTGTAGGATCATTGTGCTCAGCTCAACCCATTCAAATAAAAAAAATCAGCATTTGACAACAACAACAGCTTGGTAGCAAAAATAAATAAATAAAACAATGGATGTCTTTTTGGAACATCATGAGGGTTCATGTTTGTTTAAACTGCACTGCTTTAAATTGGAAACAGAGGCATTTTATCATGTGATAAAAAGTTTGCTGGTCTTTTGAACTTTCTATTCTTGGACGATTCCTGAAAAGCAATGCATCACGTTCCCACAAAATATGACCGTTTTCAACACTGATAATAATCAGAAATGTTTCTTGAGCTGCAAATCAGCATATTAGAATGATTTCTGAAGGATCATGTGACACTTTAGTATTTGAGAAACCATTAAGTAAATTAAGTAAATCCACTTATATTGTAGTATATATGTAGTAATTCAGGTCACAAATCTTAACTATAGCTACTTAAATGGTTTGATTAATGAAAATCGTGTCATTAATGTCTCTCCCTCATGTCGTTCTGCACCTGTAAGATCTTCGTTCATCTTCAGATATTTTTGATGAAATCCGACGGGTCAGTGAGTCTCTATTGACAGCAAGATAATGAACACTTTCAGAAACATATTTAAAACAGTTCATGTGAGTTCAGTGGTTCAACCTTAATGTTATAAAGCCACGAGAATACTTCTTGTGCGGCAAAACCCCCAAAATAACGACTTTTCAACAATATCTAGTGATGTTCGGTTTCAAAACACTGATTCATGAAGCTTTGTGAATCATTTGATTTGAATCAGTGATTCGATTCGTGCATCAAACTGCCAAAGTCACGTGATTTCAATAAAGGAGGCTTCTTTATGTCACATAAGTGTTTTGAAACTTCAATAGTTCACGTTCACTTTGGCAGTTTGATACACGAATCGAATCACTGATTCAAATCAAATGATTCACAAAGCTTCATGAATCAGTGTTTTGAAACCGAACATCACTAGATATTGTTGAAAAGTCGTTATTTTGTTTTTTTGCCGCACATAAAGTATTCTCGTCGCTTTATAATATTAAGTTTGAACCACATGAACCGTTTTAAATGTGTTTCTGGACATTGAAAGTGTTCATTGTCTTGTTGTCAAATAGAGACTCACTGAACCGTCGGATTTCATCAAAAATATTTTCATTTGTGTTCTGAAGATCTTACGGGTGTAGAACGACACGAGCGAGAGGAATTAATGACACGATTTTCATTTTTGGGTGAACTAACTCTTTAAATGGTTTAAGTTCACCAAACTCAAAGTAATAAGGTTACATAAGACTATCAAAAACGAACATGATGACAGAACCGAAAATTCAGCTTTGATCGCAGGAATAAATTATACTTTAAAACATATTCAAATAGAAAACGGCTATTTAAAATTGTAAAATTATTTCACAATATACCTGTTTTTATTGTATTTTTAATCAAATAAATGCAGGCTTGGTGAGCGTCTTCTTATAAAAACATTAAAAAAAAAATTGTACCGACCCCAAATTTTTCCACACGAAAAGCAGACGCGGTCTCGATTGGTTTTGGAACAGAGCTACGGACCTTCATAAGACTGCCACGTCTACATCACTGCACGACAACTGCATTAATCACCAGAGTTCACACTGTAAAACAGTGACTGATCATCCCTGTGTCACTGTACAATCCTCACAGCCAGAGCGCCAGGGATCGTGCTGACAAATAGCACAATAACCTCTTATCTCTGAAAGACTCATCCACAGTTCTCCTCTGTCTATCTCTGATATCCTCCAATGTATCACTCCGTTGATAAGCACTGACTGCTGCTTCACAGGGGAAGGTCAAGTGATGAAAAGAGGAACATAATCACTAAAACTAGATTTTTCTATTTTATAAGGAACATCATTCTGACCGGGTGTTGTGTTGCTACAGTTGCAGTGTGTTGTGTTCAAACACAACAAATGTAAACGCGCTAATTCAATCGAACTGAGTGTAAATATTCATTTACGTCCAGAGCTGTAGGAGGGGAGCAACACACCTCTGTCACGTTCCCTCAGTGAAGAGCCGCTATTGTTACCGTGACAGTGATGAAGATTTATGCAATGCCGACTGGATAGATGAGATTACGGAGCACTAAAAGTCACACATCAGTGAACCGTACCTCACAGCGACAGGTCAGGACACTCGACTGGAGTCCTTCATGTCACAGGAAGACACAAATGAAATAAAATGGAGCAAAACAAAATAATAAGTGAAATCGTTTTGTTGATAGATGCTATAGAGAGTTTCAGCTGTACTAAATGCACAACGCATGGTCTGTCTTTATGTCTCAAAAACAAACAAACAAACAAAAAATAATATATATATAATATATAAAAATATATATAAAAAATAAAAAAATATATATAATAAAATAAAATTATATATATATATATATATATATATATATATATATACACACACAAATTTAATTAAATAAATAAATAGCATTAAATATATACACACACACACACTACTCATCAAAAGTTTTGAATAATTAAGAAAAGAAGTCTCTTCTGCTCTAAGGCTGCATTTATTTTCATCAAAAAAATACAATAAAAACAGTAATATTGTGAAATATTTTTACAATGTGAAATTACCATTTTCTATTTGAAAATATTTTAACATGTAATTTATATCCGGTGATCAAAGCATCATTACTCCAGTCTTCAGTGTCACATGATCCTTCAGAAATCATTCTGATTTGCCGATCTTTCAAAAACATTCTCGATATGTATTCTTTTTATCAGCATGCCAAACAAATTCTTTGTCCATTAAGCCTCGAACAAACTCTCCTGCAAATAATTAACAGAGCGGCATCTCATGAATATGCCCGAGCGGATGACGCAGAATGCATCTGGAGGACGGATGCCTTTCATCTTAGTGTAGCGGGACAACGAGATGCTCGTCTAAATCTCCTGATAATCCCGCCTCAGCTTGTAATGAAAGGGATAAATCAGGACCCTGGACAGCGCCGGGCAGGGCTGACTGACTGGATTCAGCACCACGGACAGCGTCCAGATACCTGATTCTGGGTTTATAGGGCTTTATAAGGACCTAAAAGGTACAAATCTGTTGCAACAATAGCAGGTACACTGAACTGAACAATAATCCGACGCTATAGAGGGAAATGACATTAAACACAGTTCCCTGATGTGATTTGTGCCGGATAACTGTGTGTGATGTATGTGCTGTGTGAAGAAGTGCTTCCTGACTAGATCGAAGAGTCTAAACACACGCCTGACGCCTGTTAAACACACTGATCAGATAGTCACGTCTGATAAAGAGATGCACACCTGAGTTGCGAATGACATTTCACCGTCTAAGGAAGGGAGCAGGTAACGTCCGATTATCATCGGCAAAGAAAAGCAACGCGATTGATACGGTGATGGAGACTTGTCGATCTGATAGATGAGATTATGCAGCGCTAAAAGTCTGCTATATGATGATATGAATAAAAAAAAAAAAAAAAAAATGAAATGACATAAAATATGAAAATAAATCAATAAAATAAAATAAAAAATGAAATGACATGCAATAAAATAAATAATAAAAAATGAAAAAAGAAATAAAATGAAATGAAATGAAAATAAAATAAAATAAAAACATTACAGAACTCTTTTAAACTTACAAGGATTAAAATAATAACTATTAATACAATAATATTTTTTTATAATAGTATTAAACAAAAAATTGACTCAAGGATAAACTATAAAATTATATTAATATAAATATATAATATTATTAGAAAGTAATACTGCAAAATATTGTAAAATTGTACTGTAAAAATTATTCTAAAATAAAATAAAATAAAAACATTACAGAACTCTTTCAAACTTACAAGGATTAAAATAATAACTATTAATAAAATAATATTTTTTTATAATAGTATTAAACAAAAAATTGACTCAAGGATAAAATATAAAATTATATTAATATAAATATATAATATTATTAGAAAGTAATACTGCAAAATATTGTAAAATTGTACTGTAAAAATTATTGTAAAATAAAATAAAATAAAAACATTACAGAACTCTTTCAAACTTACAAGGATAAAATAATAACATAATATTTTTTAAACAAAAAAATTGACTCTAGGATAAAAAAATAAATATTTAATATTATTAGAATCTAAACTAAAAGACCCATCAGCACCGAACGCTCCCTTATGAGGACAAAAACAGCGAGACATATTACGACGGCATCTACGTCTCTACCAGAGGTTCCCCTTCCACCGCAGCTTTCTGCGTTTGTGTGCCACGCTTGAAAACAAACAGAGGAAGCCGAACGGCTCGCTACATGTACAGACACAACTAAAACAGCTTATTACTATTCCACTCACAGCAGCCATGCAGTAAGACAGGAGCGTACCTGTCGTGGCCAGCAACAGCAGAACCCGCGGCTCGAACCCTCCCTCCGTCCGCACTGACCATTCCCGTGGCAGCGTGAGTGGGTGTGTGTGAACGCGAGAGATTCCTGCACTCACCCTGACTGTTGGCGGCCCCCTCTGCCTCCTCGCATTCGGTCAGGTTGTTGACCATCCTGCCTCTCCAAATGCCCTCTCTCCCCCAAAACTCTCCTCCGCTCAGGAGAGAAAAGCAGAAGAACGGCCAAACGGGGAGATGCGCGAGAAAAAGATGGACCGATTTGCCCACCTGCTTTCCCCTGCCAAGAGCTGAGAGGAAATTACTGGCCAACGAATCGAGAGATGCGCGTTTTTCTCCTCTGAATCTCTTCTTCTCGCGCTCTCCTCTCCTCTCTTGGCTGTAGCGTGACTCCCCCTCTCTCTCTCTCTCTCTCTCTCTCTCTCTCTCTCTCTCGTAGGAGGAGGGTACGACAGCTCAGAGCGGCTGGAGTTTACTGGATGATGGAACACGCTCTCACTCTCTTTCTCCCTCTCACTCGCTCGCTCGCTCGCTCGCTTGTGCACATGGGAATCCGTGCACACATGCTCTCCTGTATATGCTCAGTGTAGTGGCTAGTGACACAATATTAACACAAAATTCAGTAAAAAAAAATATATATTTAGAGCTGTCAAACGATTAATTGCAATTAATTGCATTCAAAATAAAAGTTTGTGTTTACATAATATATGTGTGTGTACTGTATATATTTATTATGTATATATAAATACAACACATGTATACAAAAAACTTGTATAATATATGCATATACATATGTATATATATATAAATATACATATATACACATATATTATACATATATGCACATGTTTATATATATATATATATAAGAAATATTTACATGAATATAATAATTTATTTTTATATATTTTTTTCTATATTTTATTTATTTATTTATTTTTTGCCAAATATACAGGTGTATATATATATATATATATAAATAAAATAAATATACAAAGTACACACGCATTTATTATGTAAACAAACTTTTATTTTGGATGTGATTAATCGTGATGAATCGTTTGACAGCACTAGAATTAATAGATAAAAATATAAATAAAATATATAATATTAAATATAATTTAAATATTAAATATTATTATATATTTTATAAATAAAATATATAATATAAAATAAATAAATAAATTAAATAAATTAATAATTCCATTTTTTTAAGTTCTATTTTTGGCAGGGATTCTCAAAGTGGGGTTCGTACCCCGTAGCCAGCGGGTCCACAAAATAAATGTAGGCCTATGATTTCCACAATGTGGAAAACAAGGATGGAATTGCGGAATCCAGTCATAAAAATTTTTTGGCCAAATTTTGTATGAATAAAACAAAAGTAGAACTGTGAACTTAATCAGATTGCGATATGCACTAGCATCTGTGAATACTAAAACTCATAAAGACTGATACTGAGTTATATCAAATGTTTCAACTTGTGTCTCCATAAAATGATTTAAACTGCTTTGCATGGAAAGTTTTAACAGAAGAATGAATGGAAATGCTTATAAAATCAAATATATTTTCAAATACATGCTGTTGATTGACCTTAACTTGTATTCCTTGAAGGTTTCAGAGAACATAACTGTTGCTTTCATGGATGCTCTGGGATGTTGCCAGGGTGTTGCTATGCGGTTGCTAAGGTGCTCTGAGTAACTCAAGCATGTTGCTATGGGGTTGTTTCAAACTCTCTAATAAAAAAGTGTGGGGTCTCTGTGATATTCTGGCTCGAGTCCCTCCTTCACTGGACATTTTATTGTGAGTCTGATCACTTATACAGTGAAAACACACGCACCTCTCCCGAGGAATCAGTCATCTGTTGGTTGTTTTCTACTGTAAGATGGTCAAAATCCTCTTTCAGCCGCTCATGTCACCAAATAACTGCATTCTGTGCCTGCAAATTTGTTTTGTAAAACATAATCAATGCGATCAGCGGGCTCACATCATCGGAGGCTCGGCGCAAACAGAGACGGGGAGACAGGAAAGAATAGAGTGGAAAATGGAGATAGAAGGGAAAAAAAAAGGAACGGACACAGATGCAAGCTGGAGTCTTTTATCCAAGCGCTCCATTCAGATTCTCCCAGCTGATGCGTTTGGATCGTCTAGCCGGAGAACAGTTGAGAAGCGAATTCCAGGTAGCCTGCAGTTACACGAAATCTATTAAGTGACCGAATTATGTGGCACGGAAGGACGCTGAGAGAAAGAAAAATGCATTTTGCCACGAGTCACAAAAACAATTCACATGCTTTTGAAAGACATTAATGCGTCTACATGAGAAGCGGACGCCCCTGGTGTAGACGGAGGGGATTATTTCCAATTACCACACACATACACACACACACACACACTCCAGTGCTCATAAATGATTTCTAATATCTACAGGGATCTCACACCATCCACTGGAACGACACAAAAGCTCAACAACTCTTATTCTGATGCAAGCTTATACGTCTCATGAATTTGTGTAAATGTTGCGTCCCGATGCCACTGAAGTGAGAATGAGATTAAACTGAAGCGGTAACAAGATCACCTGGCTTGTTAATCTCAGGTGATTTCAGTCAAGCCATCAGTGTAATCGGCATTACTCATTTTTTACAGTAGTTGATGGATCCATATTCATGATGCCCGTTCATTTTTTATTGCTTTACGATCGTTTAGCATGACGACACATGCTATTGGATCAACTCCACAGCAACTACATCAATTTATCCACTAACCGTTCAGAAACGTCTAAAAGTTGGAACTTCTTCCCGAGTCTCTCCATCAGCGTCGACTCAGCGTTTGAACAATGTAAGGATGAACTTTTGTCTGCGTGAGATTCTCCAGCGTTGTTGTTGTTGAGCTGTTAAAGCGTCACCCTTTTCTGGAAAGGGGGCCGGGAGCAGCAGCTCATTTGCATTTAAAGAAATTTGACAAGCTATAATAAATGATCTGTGGGGGATTTTGAGTTGAAACTTCACACACACACTCTGGAGACACCAGAGACTGATATTACATCTTTTTAAAGGGGCTTTATGGGTCCCCGTTGAAGTATTAAAAACGAAACTTCACCAAAACACATCTGTTACAACTTAAGGCACTCCTTTTATTTTATTTTATATGAAATTTATTTTATTTTATTTCAATAAAATGTAAATAATAATATAAAAAAACAAAACATTTTGTGAGCACATCAAGAAAAAAAAAAAATGTTAATTTGAATCACACTTCAATAAAAATGTATTTAATATATATATATATATACAGCTCTGGAAAAAATTAACAGACCACTGCATATTTTTTGTTATTTTGACCAGTTGTTGCATTTGGCAAATAAATGCTCTAAATTACAAAATTTTTATTTGGAATTTGGGAAAAATGTCAGTAGTTTATAGAATAAAACAAAAATGTTAATTTTACCCAAACACATACCTATAAATAGTAAACCCAGAGAAACTGATAATTTTGCAGTAGTCTCTTAATTTTTTCCAGAGCTGTATATTTATATATATATATATATATATATATGTGTGTGTGTGTTTGTGTGTGTGTGTGTGTGTGTATTCGTATATATATAAAATTGTGATTAAAAAATTACAAAAATAAAAACGTTCTTTGGACCAAAAACATATTAAAAAACATCCATATTTATTTGATCCAAAATTAATAAAAATTTCTAAAAGGAGGCAAAATACAGTAAACTCATATGGCAAACTCATAAATAATTTAACTGGTACTAAAAAACAATGTGTTCTGCAATTCTCAGGGTGCCATAACACCACCACCAACATTAATACTTAATGCTCAACTATATCATTAATCTGATAAGATCTGATGAGAACTGAACATCCCTGCTTTCTGTAGAGCCGCTTCATTGCTGAATTGAACTAATTTAATAATTGATGATCTTCACAACGGAACCGAATCAACACTTCGGCTGAACAATGACAGCTTTTTTTCTTTTTAGAGCTGCTGAAATGAAGGTGACTTGACTTGAATTGATACCAACCGATGACAAACACTAATATTTTGCAACACCTTCATGTAAATCTAGGACTCTGGAGGGTGTGGAACACGTCTAATGCATTAGTAGGAGCACACATGCACACAGAAGCACTGACTGATGGAGGTTTGCGAAGTGACACTCTCAAAACGATGTGTGCATCTCCTTCTCAATTCACGCCACCGTGCAAGACAAGCCACTCGGGCCGACTCAGCTGGAATGGGGCTATTTTTGGGATAAGAGCTGTCAGGAAGACTCTGTCGTGGGGAGCAGAGCTCACGTCTGAAATGGTCTGTGACCTGTAAGCACTCAATTACAAAAACTGTCAGCGCTCGGCTCTCCTGAACGCACCTTTACGGCACATGCAGCGCAAAAACCAAGTGGACGCCTCGACAGTAATGGAGATGAAACATGCACTGAATCTCGAGACATATGGCATGTTTATACTTGATTATTACATATCAGATTGGTCTGATGAAGTTTAGAGCACAAATTTTGCAATAGAGGTTATTTTACATTATATGATAACGCACATTAGGCACTTGAAATTTACAGCACACTTAAAGCTGATTTGTTATATAAATAATCTAAATGTGCGCATATAAATAAATGTATTTAATTAATTAATGGGAATTATAAATACAGAAAAATATGCAATCATAAATAAAAAATAATTTATATTTATGTATGTAATATAAAATAAATCATAATTGTTTAGATTTAATATATAATTGAATTTATTATTTTATAATAATTACACAATTATTATAAAAGTATATAATGTAAAATAATTTTATAAAATTTTAAGTAATTATACAGTAAAAGTAATTTATTAATTAGTATATATATATACACTGTAAATTATAAATCAATATAATAATATAATAATCAGTATAAATTCATAAATTATAAATAAATATGTAATATAAAATGGTTTAATATAATATATTGTTGAAAAATTAATATTACATTTTTAATTATAAATACTTATATTTATAATCATTTCTAAATTAATATAATCAATATAATAATAAAATCAGTGTAATATATATAAATATATACACATATATATATATATATATATATATATATATATATATATATATATATATATTATACTGATACTAATAAATTACTTTTATTATATAATTACTTAATATTATATGAAATTATTATACATAATTATGTAATTACTATAAAATATTTTATTATATAATAAATTTAATCGTATATTCTATATATATATATATATATATATAAACCTGTCAGATCCATTCAACCAATAGGCTGGCAGCTCAGGTCCTAATCCGCTAGGCGGCTAACCAATCAAAACCAATATAAAGTGGCATACCCAAAGACATCTGTGACAGAACAAGCTAGAGAAGAGCAGTGCTCCAGGTGAGGATGTCTTCCCCCAGGGCTTAACCAACCACTGAGGATTGTGGGTCAATAATGAGAGTTGTTGTACACAAAGCAGGGCAGGATCAGGTGGCGTCGACACACATCTGGGGTGGTTGGGCAGCTGAAGCTCAGAGGTGGCACACACACACACACACACACACAGTGACAGAGCAATGACACAGGCCTGTTACATGACGGCTTTTACACACCTGAGTGCCCCGCAGAGTTGAGTCACAATCCCTGACTCCCTGAGTTTAAATCAGAGAGAAGTTTCAATGAATTAGACAGCAAGACCTCCACATTTATCCACATATAAGCATTCCCAGAAACAATCTGTGGAATTGATGAAATAACTCGTAAAGCTTGACAAATAAAAATTTACATTTTATATATATATATATATGCCCTCGTACACCCCACCCATTCCAATCAAAAACCACAACATCATCCAAAAACAATGCAACATCCAGCCTAGATATACAACCGAGAAGCATCAGCGCATAAAGCACGCTTTGCAGTGATGAAGGAAAACCACGGTGACCGAAACAACCGTCGCAGCCAATCTTAATAAGCAACAACAATAAACGCTCAGCGTACGACTAGGATCCAATCTTTCTGAGTTGAGTTTCTCTGATGTCTGCGCTGAATAGCAGCCATATTAAGGCTCGAGGCTGCTTCCAAATGAACAATGCTGCCTGACAAACACTCGAAATACCAAAATGATGGGCGGCCGTCTCGTGTGGAAATTGAATTAGAGGGCCGAGGAGGAGGGTGACCGTTTGTGCACGCGTGCACGCGGTGAGGAGTCGCTGCGAACCGCTCAATGCCCACCTACCCTTGAGCGGCGGCCCTGGGAAATCAAACAAACAAAGTGTGATAAAGCAGCAGACAATCGTCCATCACGGCCCCCGCTATCGCATCCGAGGAACGGAGAGCGCGCAGCGTGATCGCTTCTCTCCTAATGACTTTCCTCTTCATTAGATTCATCTGAGCTTCACTCTCTTAGTACTCAAAGTCTGATAATGTTTGTGCCCGGAGCACAAACCCCCTTCATTAACCTTTAAAAGGACTCATTACACAGTCGCACACACCCAGAGATACCGGGTTACGGATGCTGAAGGGCGTTTGGTTGGAGAGAAGTTCAACGTCAGATTTGTTGATTCGACTCCGATCTTTCATCTCGCTGTCTGCCTGCTTACATACCAGTTTAATTGAAGGATGGAGAACCATCGTTCCCTCTGAACTGACTGCACAGAAATTGTCGTTCCCTTTCACGAACAAATCTAATCAGACCCTCGAGTTGCAGAGGATTGGCGATCCATGCTCGGTAAATGTCGGAGCATCTCGTAAAGGCATGTGTGAGTGCTTTGTACTGAAGAGAGTCCAAATTTAGATCATTTACGCCATGCAGCTCCGTAAATGCATCTTTCTCGAGCCGCTCGTGAGAATCGCTTTACGTTGTAACATGCAAAGAAGCATGACTGTACCTGGAGGCGCTGACAGCAAACGCAGCTGCTCCAAGTTCAATTAATCTCTTCCGAGGCAAAGCGGTCCAGAGCGCAGCATCATCAAAAGAGCGCCGGATCCTTTTTTTAAGGCCTCTCAAAGAGATCAAAGTCCAGATGGAGTGCTACGACGTGGTTTTGCGTATGCGTACCTATTAAACACGCTTGATCCGCGGCGATCAAACCCGAGAGGAACTGAATCTCGATCTCGGTCTTCATCTCACGACCGACAACAAACAGCCGTCAGCGCTGGAGAAAAGCTTCGTCCAGGCCTGCTGGAGCAGACAGGAGACGTGTGCTGAGCCGGCGATCCGTTTAAAAGTGAACTTGACAGAACAATTGTGGATTTTTTCTCTCTCTGAAAAACCTTTGGGGCGAGAGTTGATGAGCAGCATTGGGAATCTGGATGCAACAAGAATCCGGTACATCCCGGCAGTGCGGGAAAAAAGTGCTGACACCTCAACGGTCGATTAAAAGTAAGAATTAGATGCACAACCTGGAACAAAACAAACTGAACAGTTGTTTAGTTTAACGGCAAAGGGTGCAATTAATACACCACTAACAGGCTTCACAAAAACAACTGCGATTGTTCCGACAGGAACACAGAAAAGACTATTTATAGTTGACTCACAACAAAAACAGGATAGGACAAAGTAGTTTAACTTGAAAAAGACACTATGAAAAGACATTTACAATCGTTATATTACTCTAAATACAAACGTATAATAAATATTAGATGTTAAAGGTGCGGTGTGTAAAATGTAGGAACAGAAACGCAATATAATATACATCACTATGTTCTGAGTGGTGTTTAAAGACCTTACATATTCATCTCTATGTTCGTTGGTGTTTTTAGAGGCAGCATCGTCATATATATATATATGTATATATTTTTTTGGTCATATATATGTCATATATATATATATATATTCGTCATATATTTGTCATTTATATATATATATTCATCATATATATATTTGTCATATATCTATATATATATATATATATATATATATATATATATATATATTTGTCACACACATATATATATATATATTTTTTTGTCATATATATGTCATTTATATATATATATATTCATCATATATATTTATTTGTCATATATCTATCTATCTATATATATATATATATTTTTGTCATATATATTTGTCATATATCTATATCAATATCTATATCTATATATATATATATTTGTCACACACATATATACATATATGTTTGTCATATATATGTTATTTATATATATATATTCATCATATATATTTGTCATATATATATATATATATATTTCATATATATTTGTCATCTATCTATCTATCTATCTATCTATCTATCTATATATATACATATATAGGCTATATATATATATATATATATATATATATATATATATATATATATATATTCATCATATATATATATATATATATATATATATATATATATATATATATATATATTCATCATATATATATATATATATATATATATATATATATATATATATATATATATTCATCATATATATAGGCTATATATATTCATCATATATATATATATATATATATATATATATATATATATATATATATTCATCATATATATAGGCTATATATAAGTTATATGTTAAAGCAATAAATAGGCCTAATTTTGATTTCACGACTAAGGTTTGTTATTTATTGAGTTGAAAAATCACACGAAATTCCTACACTCTTATCTAACCACACAGACAGGCATTAAAATGTCAGTTCTATCTATATCTGTTGATTATTTGTTTCCATTCGTGTGAGTTTTCTCAGGCTGGAAATAGACAACGGCGTTAACTGACCCACTTTTCCCCCCGACAGAAAAGAGGGCAGGGAAAAGAGATACTCTGGGAGAAAAACTAAATTGTCAGCAGAGGAATCGCGGAAGATCTAATGAACCTGTATTTGCATATGGCATTTGCATGTGGAGCGGTAATAAAGGGCATTTTTGGTCCTGGCGAGAGCGCCGTTGAGCTTAGGGGGGATGTGTAGTCATTATAGCCACTCAGATACCCATACAAATGGGGCTCCTGTTCTGACAAGCAGTCTAACCTGTCGGAGGCAGGCATTTTGACCCATCTTACGCTCACACACACACACGCGCAAATTGTACAGCAAGTGCATCAAGAAACCCAAAGAGACCAGCTGTAGGGTGTTCGCTTGCATCGGGTTATGACTCTACTCTCGCTCATCCAAACATGTTATTTGCTAATTACACTAAACATCTCTTGAACACTTCTTCTCCAGTCACCCCGTGCATTAGGACGCATTGCAATCAGCTATTTGTACAATTACTGTGTTTGGCTATTAGATTGGAGCCCTACCAAGCATTGTGAAACCTTTTCCCCCCAAGGTGCCAGAAAGGAGGGCAAATATCTGTGTCTCGCAAGCGCAGATGTGGATATATAGGGCACGAACGAGCGGCTCACAGTCAGTGTGTAAGTGTACCGGATCAGACGGAAGTGCAAATATTATGACAGTAGAGTAAACCGGACCAGAAATCACAGTTTTTGACCAGAAGTCACAGTTTGACTGCAAATAAATTGCACAGCAGTGCGAGAAATTAGTATTGAGTTTAGTGGGAAAAAGGAATATTTCGGCTTTGATCAAGGGCTAAAGTGTGACGAATTAAGACCTCGTAGTCAATTCACTTGGAAGGCTCCATTTGAATTGTAGCAAAAAAAAAAAAAAAATCTTTTAAAACTGCAATTATATAAACTGCACAGAAAACACTTATAAAGAAGATTTATAGTAGTACCATGGCATTCACTGAGGAAGCAGTAAAAGAAAGGCATTATTCACTGAATCTGAATGTGTGAATATTCATATGGTGTCATCAGAGACGCTATTGGTTCTCACTTATTACATGACCGAAGTTGATTATTATTATTAACAATATGTTATTACATAATATTATAACATTATATCAAAAAGTTATAAAAGTGAATTTTTGAATTTGTGGTGACGCTATAGAGTTGGTCCTAGAGACTCCAAAATTGGTCAGATTATTACTTATTACCATCACAACAAGTGTACCAAATTTCATAATTTTCCTATTTACAGTTCATAGGGATGCCATAGACTCCCATTTGGGAAAAATGATAACATAATGTTATAATATGATGTAATAATAACAAAATAATAACACTGATTATCAGTGAATCCTGTCTGTTCCTCATTCAAATGTATTGTAGGAGAACAAACATTCTGCATCAAATCTTCTTGACATCTGGTTTCGTAACAAAATGATGCCAAGTAAAGTCAGTATTGATTTCATTGACTAAAACCGAAGCTAAAACTATAGCAATTTTTTTTTGGTTATTGAAATAACGCTAAAAAAAAAAAAAAAAAAAAATCTAATAAAATAGAAATACTTTGTCATTTAAAAAAAAATTAATTAGAAATGTTGCCTTGGCAACTATCTGAAAATAGAACTATTAGACAAAATATTTTCATTTAAAAACCTAAAAAAAACAACAACCCAAAACCCAAAGCAACGAACTGACATAAAATGTTTAAGCTGAAGTACTAAAATGAATAAAACTAAAACAGAAATAGAAACAAAAGCAAACTAGAAATATGTTTGTACATAAAATGATTCTGAAAATATACTGAAAATATAAAAATAATATTAAAAATGAAAAATATTAATATATACAGTTATAAATAAAAACTGGAGTATTTTATTTTTTATTTTTGGGTGAACTATTCCTTTAAGCTACCAAAATATGATTATATGCAATAATGATGTTTTTTTTTTTTCCCCAATTGTGAGTGTAAATGCATTTTGTTAGCATTATTGTTTTTGTTATTAATTACATTTCCACAGAATGTCTGCAACACAGACACTATAAAGTGCTCCCCATCTGTCTTTGACATATATGTATTCATTTAGCACACAGAGCGCCATAAAAGGCAAACTCATTACCGCTGCCCATTAGATGTCATTCTATGCTACATTGACCTTTCTTATTAACGGCGTCATATTGAAGTGGTTTTTAGTGCAGCCGAGTAAAGCGTTTTCACAACGCGTCTAAATGCCCAGCGCTACGACAAAACAACCACAACAACACAAAACACCAGCGAGTTTAACTCAGAAACAGTGTTGCTGAAGATGGCGAGATGTCACCTTGCGAAATTACACACACTGTTAAATGTCGCTGTAAATTAGCAGCACATTACTGTAAAAAACCCACAGTACAATACTGTACTTTTAATTACAGCAGAAGCAGGCAAAAATTAGAAAATACTGTAAAAATACAGTAAAATGCCGTTTTGTAAAATTACAGTAAGCTTCTTGTGTACTGCAAACTGAATTACAGTATGCTTACTGTAAACCCAAATTACAGTAACTTGCTGGCAACCGTGCTGCCAGTACTGTACTGTAAAAATACAGGAAAATCGTTAACAGTGCGGTAAATGACATGCAGCTGAGGAAAACTCACTGTATCACTCCTTGAAACACCTCTATTGTAGTCTTAAGTTTTCTTCCGGGAACGAACACGTCACAATGTTCCTCGTTTAAATAATTCCCACCCAAAGCATATGCAAAATAAAGGGGCGGGGCCTTGTTGAGTTAATTAGTAGCGTGTTAAAACTCACGGTTATGGTAAGGGGCGGGGCATTCCCAAACACGCTCGAAGCGCCTGACCAATCACGACACACTCATCCCTCCGACCAATCAGAGCACATTGCGCTTTTCAGAAGGAGGGGCTTCATAGAGACAGGAACTAAACAGAGCGTTACTGACAGACTGGGAAGAGAGGAGCTGCAACAATGGAGAACGTGTGGAAAATAATGAACATTCAAGTATGTAAACCTGTTCTAGTAGAGCCCAAAAACAACATGAAGACTTTGTAAAAGGGCAGAATAAGACACTAGTGTAAAGCAGCAGAGCAGAATCATTCTGGCCAAAAAGACGGTCACTTACAAAGAAATTAAACGGCATTGAAAGCAGCTAACTTCGGTTTTGCGTCCAAAACAAGTGCCTGTACAATAAACAACGACAAATAAAGACAATAAGGTCAATTGGCTGAGACATAAATGATCGTGCGATTCTGGTACAACACAACTTCTATTTCATTAAGACTTTCTATTTGCAATCACAGATATCTGTAAAGGTTAAGTCACAAATCAAACTGACCAATAATCCAAAACCACAATGGACAAACACTCATTCAATAAAAACTCTGAAAATATCAAAGCAGTTGCGGTCACACGGAAAGATCAATAAAATGAAGATACCCAGAAAACGCTGAAATAAATTGCCCCGAGGACTATCGAGCGAAACTCGTTTTTATTCCATCCTTCAGTTTATTTGATTTTTCATTTTTATCAAGTAGCCTTTAAGTGACAGAACTTATAAAGACCAAAGTGTAAAGTCACTCCTGACCTGACTGATAAGAGCAAATCACTTTCAAATCTTTAAAAAAAGCCCTTCAAACCAACAATTCCTGCCATATATGGTGGCGAATGAATAGACTTGAACGACACGTATCAACACAAACTATTAAATTACTGCCCACTTCTTATTTTTTTGTCACATCTGTGCTGGTTTTCACCTTATTCTGGAGGTTTTTTAATGCAGTGGCTTGAATTCTGCACACCTGGGATGGGATGCTTTCAGAGCGTTGAAAATGCATTTCAATATAAAACGTTTCAATGCAACTAGACGTTGACATTTATGCACATTGAACGATGTTGTTCATTACTTCATGAGTTGAGAGCGGACAAATACGGCTGCGATGTATTAGAGCACACGTCCACATGTTTGAACATGTCAGAAGACCTCACAAAACTGTGTCACGACAAATCAGCTCAATCAATACCCACCGGGCTCCGTCAGGACAGGACCGCCGAGCGAAAATTGACTGCTTAAGACAAGGGATCCTGGGGATTTACAGGATGATGCGTTTTGGCGAGAACAGCGACTGTGAACAAAGTCCCGAACATCCTTCGTCTGCTTCTCAAAAGATCCGAGCGTAATGCAGTGTGTGACGACAATGCATTTTAAAAACGCATTTAGAAATGCTGATGAGGGGTTTTTACTGTGAAATCTGCCCAAACACAGGACAAAATACAATAAAATAATGACATTTCTTATTATTATCAATGTTGAAAACAGTTTTTGCTGCTAAATATTTGAGTGGAAACCACGATACGCTGCAACTCAAAGTTGAACAAAAATAATAATAATCTAAGGACTCAAATTGATCAAAAGTGTCAGTAAAGACATTTACAATGTTTTTTTGTAAAGAATAATAAATAATAATAAAGTAACATGACTTCCACAACAGTATTAAGGAGCAAAGTGTTATGAATCCGTTCCGTTGTCCTCCATCCACCTGCCACCAGAGGTCACCCGCTCGTATCATGGACTCCATACACCACACTACATTTCCCATAAGTCCCTTACCTGAAACCAATCTAGCTCCCTATTTAAGTCTGTTCTTTTGCCCAAGTTAGACTTTGCGAAGTCTTGTTAACTTGTAACATTTCTGAGCGCTATCCCGGTCTTGTTTTCGGATCCTGCCTGTTTCTTCGTCTTCGCCTTTTGACCTTAGCCTGGAATATTTACTACGAGTTTGCCTTTCCCCTGTTACAACTGTTTGCTGTTGCGTTGACCATTGCCTGTCTGACTACGTCTTGAAATAAAGCTGCACTTGGATTTCAACCCGCTGACTCTGTGTGACACAAAGGTTGTTTTTCAAGAAATGATTTCTGAAAAGACACGATGCTGGAAATTCAGTGTTGCATCGCAGGAATAAATTACAATTGAAAATACAGTACATTGAAATAGACAGTTATTTTAAACTGTAATAATAATAATAATTCCGTTTTTAACCAAATAAACACGGCCTTAGTGAGGATAAGAGAAAAAACATTTATAAAAAAAATCTGAATTATTCCAAACTTTTGACTCCTAGTGTGAATGCACAAACATACATCCCAGAAACAAACACCGATACTGACCGTCTATCAAAGTCTAACAGGCGTATCTGAGAGAAATCAAGTCTGCATGTGCAGAGAGCAGAACATTTGTCTGTCGATATGAACATCTGCTCGTGCAAATGAGGGCAAGAACAAACTCTAATTAAAAGCACATTAATCTAAAGTATTTGCACAGCGAGGTCAGAAGCGCTCCTCGTGTTATGATATGTCATGTTGTGCTGAGCTGATCTGCCGTATCCCAGTATCCCATGACCCTTCAGTCTTGCCTCACTGCACTGGGTGAACTAAGGACCAGCGGGAGCAGCTGGAGGAACAGGTACTAATGAGACACGGGTGACAAAAGTGGAGCTTTGCACATTTCAGAGGAAGTTACAAACTGATTCACTGATTCATTTGAGTCCCTTTTAGAATTACGCTGAGACAATAAGACAACGTCGGAGGTAAATCGAATTCTTAATATTGTACAAAAGCTCGCAGAACTGAAAAAGCAGTGGGAATTGCTTTATGAAAAACAATTCGCCGGTTTTCTGACGGCTTGAAACGAAGCAGTAACTGGCCCGCTAAGCATATTTATGTTTTCTTTTGCAGCTTTAATTAGCAGCAACCCTGCAGTGCACAGAGACGACGCATGACTTGTAAATGTATGTCTTCTTTGTTCTTGAACTGTATGTCCTCTACGCAGAGCTGATGATCAGTAACGGAGTCATTATCAGCTCATATTATAAGGAATCTAATCTTCCTTGATCTGGTGCAAAAAGAGTTCATGCAGTATGAAAACATACTGTAACTTTAAGGAGCTCCATAGTACAAAAAAAATGAAACATTCTTGCACGGTGTTCTCTGTTTTGTACGTATGCATCAGATGGGCGTCTTTGGCCGCTGTGATGCATCTTGACCCTTTTCCAGGGTTGGGAAACACATTTTGAGACTGAAGAGTGTGCTTCTTGTATTTCCAGAGTTTTATGGCCAACTGCAGTCTAAACAAACAAGCAGAACTCAGATATATGACATATGACACCGCAGCTCAACAACAACAACAACGTATTTCAGGGTCATTTCTATGATGTAGAACCACTTTTAAAAACTGGAGAATTTTTTGAATGGTAATTTTGGTAAGAACTGGACTAGCGAAAAAACTGAATACGGTACTTTTCAAAATGGCCACTACTGTAATGGGCGGAGTCTTAATGTAGAATGTGATCAGCATGAATCATGAGTTGAATCAGGCGTATTACGTTTCATTTTTCTAGAACAAAGGGTTAAAAAGTTATAAAAGTGAATTTTTGAATTTGTGGTGGCGCTATAGAGTTGGTCCTAGAGACTCCAAAATTGGTCAGATTATTACTTATTACCATCACAACAAGTGTACCAAATTTCATAATTTTCCTACTTACAGTTCATAGGGCTGCCATAGACTCCCATTTTGGAAAAATAACAATAATAATAATAATAATAATACTTACAATTATAATAGGTGCCTTGTGTGCTTGGCCCATAATATAATATAATATAATATAATATAATATAATATAATATAATATAATATAATATATATAATATAATATAATATAATATAATATAATATAATATAATATAATATAATATAATATTTAAAGCTTGATTATAAATAAATTAAGTTGAAAAGATTTCTGATAGTCCGCTATACACTTTAAGATCAATATTACCATACAAGCGTTTAAAAAAAAGTCAGAGTTCAAAAGGTTCTGCATAACAGGGATGTCCTTTCTGACCTTCTAATCTGAAGAACACGATAGATGGCGAGTGTGACAGTTGCACAAAACAGCTTTCACTACCACAGGCCTGGTGAAAACAGAGGAAGAACAAGACAAAAATGAGGACAACAACAACAAAATTCCCAAAATCTGTAGGAAAGTGCATACAGGCTGCTAACCCAGTTTTGGGGATGTGATACAAGGTGGGTGATGGTACTCTGCAGATCTCTGCTTCTGAGAGGGTCTGTGTGAGTTTATAAATAGCCGGAGGAAACAACAGATCGCACATCAATGAATAATACTCTGAAAAAGGAATGGCTGGAAGATAGATGCTGGCGCTTTACGCTCGCATGCCAGAGCTCCACGCCGCTCCACTGCACACAGATCTGCTTCTGAAAACACCCACGTTATGAGAATACACCATTATTACATCACCATGACAGCAGCCGACGGGAAATTACCACAAAATGGAAAATTATTTACAGAGCTGGAAGTTAAATAGATACATTTAATCCTAAGTGAGGTAATCTAATGAACTAATATAATAATAAATACATTTTATATGAACTAATTAACAAATATAATATATAAATTACATAACACAGTATATAATATAATATGAATGATCTAATAATTTCTACATTTCCCAAAGATGAAAAACTATGTGTGTGTGTATATATAAAATATTTATATTATTTATAATTATATATATTATGTAATTTATATTAATTTGTTAAATATATACATGCATGTCTCTTTATTTATATATACATAATAAATATACACCGTAAACACACATATATTATGTAAACACTTTTTTTATTTTTGGATGCAATTAATCGTTTGATATATATATAGAGAGAGAGAGAGAGACAATTATTTATTTACATCCTATTCGCTTTCTTATCACTGTGTAAATAATTAAGTTTAAAAGTTCATAATGTAAAATCTTATATGCATGCAAAAGCTAAAATGCACAAATAATAATAACAGTAATTTGAAGTACAATCCATTTGTTTACGAGTAAAAAATAATAGTTTTTGCACCGATAAAAACAGATATTTTTCTTCACTTTTACCGTGAATTCCTGGTGTTTAGTGGCTAAATGTTGCCCGGCTATCAATCTCTGGCCTCTGAGGGCATGTGTGCGTGTGAAATGTAGCTGAGGGTACGGTTTACACAAGCACTCGCACAGCTTATGTCTCAGAAAGCACTCGCGCCTTGTGGGCTCGCTGATAAGAGGCCGCCATCAGCTCCGCTTTGTGATAGAAAACACGCAGCCGGAGTCACTGGCCCCAGAGAAGACGAGCAAGGCTAAAGAAAAGTCTATTACGCTCAATAGCCTCCTCTTAGACGCCTCCCATTCAGAAGCTAAGAGACAGAAAAAAAGAAAGAGCAATAAAAATATGGGATATTGTCCTGCTAGTAAATTGATTTTTCTCTCTGCAATTTAAGAAGCTGATGTGGCTGAGGTCTGATACACTGACTCTTTCTGTTGCAGATATATATATATGCACACACATACACATCAATGTGCAATGCAATAAAAATGAACATTTTAGGTATCAGTTGTGGCTTTAAAATAATAAAACAATAAATATTTATTACATATAACACTTAATTTAGGATATATATATCTTATGTCTTAAACAAAACACCAAATAATCAAATCAAATAAAACAAAAAGTGGTGCCTATAATAATAATAAATAACGCTTTGACACCTTTTTGAATTAAAAAAAATCAGCGTTTGCTGCATGATTGAGAAGGACAAAAATATACACTTTAAAACGAATTATTTGCAATTCATATATTCATATATATTAAATCAGAATACAAGGTTAATTTATGACCATTAATAGAGAAAGACGCACATAATGGCGCAATAACAGCATATAGCCAGTCGAACTTTAGTTGAAACCTGTTGTTTCAGACTCAAATTGTGAAACCGAAACACGTTCATTTAGCTAATGGAATTGTTTTGGGTTTCTGTTTTGCATCTGTAACGAAGGAGTCAGCGGGTAGAGATCCAAGTGCAGTTTATTGAAGGAAGGCGTAGTCAGGCAGGCAATAGTCAATACAGGGGCAATCAGAGTCGGGGTCAGCAGAAAATCCAAAGACAGGCAGCAAACAATCAGGAAACAGGGAACAGGTACACCGGGAAAACAAGACACAGGATAAACGCTCGGAATTGGTACGTAGAGTAACACAATACTTCGCGGTGTGTGTGAGTGGTGCTCTTATAGTGGTGTGATTGTAATTAGTGCTAAGTTAATGTGCAACAGCCGGCGGGGTGGCTGGGCGAGGGGCTTATGGGAAATGTAGTCCGTGTGACTGAATGTTGGTGTGAGGGAGTGTCCAAAGTGAAGTGCCCTCAAGTGGCTGTCTCGGGCAAATCGTAACAGCATCGAATCTTGCACAACCAGGCAGTCGCGTTCCCAATTTGAAATGCGAATTTGAAAGAATGCGATGTGTCAGAACAAGAGCAAAAACAAGTAACAGACTCGTAGATGTGAGGACGGGGATTAAAGACAGAAAAACGAAATGGCCGGTTGATTTCCCTCAGGTGTCGGAGGAGATGTGTTGACGGACTGTGACCCTGAGATCTGGTATTCGCACAGTTCTCACCCAACACAGAAATAGCCTTTACTGTGAAGAAACGGGTTAAGAGGAAATGTTATGAAACGGGTCTGTGTAAAGAGGATTCGCCAGCCGTACTCACCCGTTCCATTTAGTGCATTTAACGCATACTATATTAAACACACATATTTAATGCACTCCTTCAGATTTACAGCTTTATGTTTTAAGAAAGACAGGCACTTGTGAATAAAACACCACGCTGAGTGCAAAGTGATCTCTATATAATGGCTAGGCAGTCTGTTTATAGTTCACGCGTGAGGCTTTCGAGAAATCTGATTTCCGTAGACGGAAGTGAATGCATTGCTTTTAAGCATTCAATGTTTTCTGAGAAACAACTAAAAACATCACTAGTGAAAAATATCACCAAACCATCAACAAGCGCTTTTAACTTGAACCAGCAAACCAGCACTCAAAAGACTTTCGCACAATCACTCGCATTTTCTGCCGACGTCGAAAAGATCTAGATATCAATACAAAGAAACATATGGAAAATTGCAGCGTTACAGACAGCAGATGTTCATAATGACGTTCATTTATGACGGCTTCGTGATGCTGTATTGCTTGAGCTGTATATGATCTTCATAATTAGGGAGTATTATATTGAGAAATATTGTGAAAGGGGTGACTCAGAGACCTTGCGGAGGTTTTTAAAAGCGCCATGACATGACGTCTGAAGGGTCTTTGAGACATTCTAGTCCACTCGAACAGCCTGTTCAAAAGGCCGAACCACCTTCATGCTAAAACATGAGAGAGAATGAACACAGCTCTTAAATAACACTGGCTATTGAAATAAAGTACAGTCCAGAATCTGTAACACGCTCACATAAAAATGTGAAAAGAACTGATAATAATATAAAGCTGAAAATGATTTATTTCAAAGTTGAGTAATGGATTTTATGAAAATCCAACCAATGATGCAAACAATTGCCTGAGCGTTTAAATAACACTACTTAAATTATAAACAATTCATTCAATTAATGTCTAATTAAACATACTAATCCATTGTGTAATCCATTATTAAAGTCATATTTTCTTGGCTTAAAAACAACATTTGATGTACGTAACATATATTTAAATATCACACTGCAAAAAGGGAGAAATCGTATAAAGATAATCAAGTCCAAGTGTCTACAAAATGATAACTGGCTTCATTCCTCCAATAAAAGCAAGGAATATGTAACTAGTTCAAGCTGCCACTGCAGATCTGGATGAAGAACATGTAACACTGTACCAAGATGCTTTAGTTTAATGTTCTTCTTAAAGGGCTGGAAAAAAAACAAGGATCCACATTTGCATGTTCTGTCTTCCCGTGCCTGCGGCTGTGGTTGGGCATCGCACCATGGGTGAATCTGTGCGCTCATTGCATCTCATTCTCTCAGAGATGTCTGAAATACAACATAAGCAGTTTTTTTTGCCTCGTACTCAATGCATCTAGCACACATATTTGCCTCTTTTACAGCCATTTACAGAAACCCAATAAAAGCAACCAATTTTGAGCATAACAGTAAAAGTGAAGACACCACTAATGATTGTTTTCAGACAGGTTACCAAACACACGGCACAACATGAGTGCACATCACTGACAAAGACTGACAATGATGAATATTACATGTATATTTTTTAGCAAAGTCTATCCCACAACCTTTACTACTATAATACAATTATTAGGGACCAAAGACCTACGAGCAAGGCGAGATGACTGACAAGACCATGGCAGAGGATTCGTTGTACCACAGAGCTTAAGCGCCAGATAAATGTCTAGAATGTGTGCTCAGCGCCGCCGCTCCCTATACATACAGCATGTGAAGTAACGAATTCGAAGCGAAAGTAAAATGTGAGCTCCTCCTCCTGTCTCCCAATATTAAACCTAGTTGAAGTTGTACCCATCTCTTTTAATATTGAGAGAGTAGAACCGAAATGACATTCATTACAAGATGATTAGTTAAAGCATTTCAAAATCTCGTCTCGTGAACTCTCGGGCCTCGTCTCATCTTGGGAGCTAAGTGTCTTGTCACACTCCTAGTAGGCACTTATTATTCTTCCGCTCTTTAAGTTTATGAACCCGTAGAACCGCTTGCGGGAAAATTTATGAAATTTGGCACACAGATAGAGGACAGTCTGAACATTGAGCACAGCAATTTCGGAGTCTCTAGCGCCAACAACTGTCCAAAATCTGCGAAAAGGGCTCATAACTCATGAAACATTCGGCGCAGACTCAAGAGCCTTATTTCGCTGGAATGCATGAATCAGATTTGGCATATTTTGGGGTATTATTCTTAAAAACCTACTTTTGCCAAGTAGTCCTAAGGTTTTGACCTGATCGGAACCAAATCAGCACAGCGAGATTCTCTGGAGTCTGATTGTCAATGATTATCAAAAAAAAAAAAAAAAAAGTTGAAATTTCGATTCGTGGTCACTAAGTACGGTGGCCGGGAAGGTCAAAACAACATGACAAAGTGTGAAACACTTTTACGAAGCTCGAGACAAATTTACATTTTGGAAAACCTTTTTTTCCGGTGTATGGTACATTCCCTTTCCGTGAAGAATCTGTCATTGTAAATTTGTTTCGGGACTGGTAAAAGTGTTTTGCGTCTTGTTAATTTGTTTTCTAAAATGTAAATTTGTTTCGAGCCTCGTAAAAGTGTTTCACACTTTGTAATGTTGTTTTGCACTTCCCGGCCACCGTAACTAAGGGCCGCCAAAACATACGAAGTGAGAGGAGTAACTTTTACCGACGTTGGCGAACTATCCTTTTGCTGCTCGCAGCCATATTTATTGTTATTATTCTTATTAATTATGCATTTTTTTCGTTTTCATTTTTTCAGTCTACCAATTTTGCCATTGCTGAAGTCATTTTGCATTTGCATTTATTCATTCATTTAGCAGATGCTTTTATCCAAAGCGACTTACAAGGGCATCAATAAGGAGTTAGGTGCCTTGCTCAAGGGCATCTTAGTCATGGTATCGAAGGTGGAGAGAGTGACAAAATTCACAATCCCCACCGGCGTGGGAATCGAACCAGCAACCTTCAGGTAACAAGCCCGACTCCCTCAGCATCAGGCCACGACTACCCATTGGTCGACCACCCATTAAATTCATTGGTCAGTGTTAGAGTGTGAACGAAAACAAGTGAGACAAAAAAAAAACCCCCGAATACATGCCAAAATATCTGTGCATTGGGCCTGATAGTGCAGCGCAAGTTCTCACACCGAGACACGGAGTAAGAGCCACACAAAGCATGACGCAGGATCGATCGCTGCAGTTCTGAACATGGAAGCGCTACTGGGAACACAGACACGACGTGAAGACACTCGAAACATCTGATACACATGCTAAACGGCAGCCTGCACGAGCGGCGAAGGTTGCGGCTCACGGAGAACAAGAGCGAAGCAATAAAAGAAGATTGGACAGCATCCCCGGGGTGTTTCGCGATAAGGGGATCGTGTAGGCTGTAATGAAGACGCAGGCAGTGTATCAGACAAACAGGAAAAGAGATGCGAGGTATTTGTCGACCCCAGATGTGTGCCGAACATCAAATCCTCTGCAGCTATTCCACTGGAGTGCTGCTCCAAATACCAATCACGGGTCCCGCTGGTTGCCCTGGCAACAGCACTCCTCTCCAATATAGTGAGCAGCAGGCTTCTAAAGAGACGCTTCTCTTTTTTCTTCTTCTTTTTTTTTGACATCCTCCTTCCCATTTTGAGCCCTTCTTAGTTTATTCGTCTTTCCATCTGTTGCCCTATCTGTTTCTCTCTCCTTTTCATGCCACAGGTCTGACCGCACATCTTGACCGCTGAAGAAGCTCTAGATCCGGTACCTGTGTTCCAAAGGACACGTCCGCATCTTCCCGCTGATGAACTTTCCCCGGCGGGACGCACCTTCACTTTGAATTTCACGCCTCATGTGGTTCCTGCGTGATTGAGGGTAAGATTTAAGGTTGTTTCCTGGCAGTGGACACGAGTTAAACTCCGTCGGCAGTATTTGTGGCATGATGTTGATGACAATCAATTTAGACTTTTCCCTCTTTTCTTTACATTAAAAAATTGCAAAAATCTCACATACATATTAAATGGGGCCAAGACAACATTAAAATACTCATTGATTCAATAGTATAGACACACAAGACATAAACTATATGATGGTAACGTGATTTTAGTGTGAAAAATGGCTTACTAACATTTTGAGCAAAATCATATCCAATTGACCCTGTGCAGCCAGTTTGATTGACAGGCGATCTGACCAATCATAACCCCGAATCCGCCATTCAGTCCGTCAAAGCGGTCAGGGGAGTTAGTAGATTAACGTTGGTGAACTTGAACTTGATAAATTGTGTGTCCTCACGTCTTTGAAACAACATTCCTTCTGATGTTCATTCATGTTTATCTGATGCTATAAATGAACTAGTATGAAGAGTTGATCGAGGAGCTACAGCGACACATTAAACACACACTAGACGCTATTTATTGATGAAACTTCTTTAAAAATTGCAATGTATTAAATATGAAACTGTTTCATAGGTTGTCAGTGTCCTCTTTGCTCCGCGATGAATTTTTCACTGCGTGAGAACGTGATGTGTGGCGTGAGAGTGCATGACTTGACGGACATAGCAACAGTAACTAAATTTATTTATTTATAAAATAAAATTTAGTTCTTTTAAATTCTCAAAAAAAAGAAAAAAAAAAAAATATATATATATATATTTTTTTTTTAATGAAATGAGCCGAAAAAATCATTTGATTTAATCAACATTATGCAACAAATGTTGTCAGTTGAGCTCAACTATTCAAGTTTCCTTCAAATGTCTGGGCTTTAAACTAGCTGTTTTACTTGATAACAAACTACATGTAAACTACTTTGCTCAGTAAGATTCACATTGCAAGATGCAACACGTATATTATGAATTGCATTTTGTGCATGCAAATGTACAACGTGACACGAACGACATAAAAATTACAAATATGATCATGTCATTCATAATTGACCCAATGCATTAAGTCATCGCATTTGTCAATAAAGTAACACGCTCAAAGTCTGTAAAATGTAATGTCAAAATGTAAAAATCTTGTAATGGACTTAAATCGACATTGTGAAAGCGCTGAAATTCTGCTGCAGCGTCTTTTCTGTGCTCTCTTCCCTCGTACCTGAACCCTCTCTCTGTCTGTTCTCTCCGTCCATTCTGAGAAACAACATGCTGTCCTTTTACACTCTGTTGGGTTCAGACCTGCCAGGCCGGCCTCTTCCACACCACTGACACCAGCCCTTATCACACACACACACACACACACACACACGTTGTGTTTTCATGGTTTATGGGGACATTCCATAGGCGTAATGGTTTTTCTACTGTACAAACTGTACATTCTGCCCCCCTACACTACCCCTAGCCCTAAACCTACCCATCACACAAAATGTTCTGCTATTTTACATTTTCAAAAAAGATCATTCTGTATGATTTATAAGCTTGTTTCCTCATGGTGACCAAAAAAATGTCCCCACAAGATCAATTTGGTCCCCATAACGTAGGGAATACCCACACACACACACACACACAGGACTTGGAATCGAGAATGTTCTGATTCGACATCGCCTGCACGTTCAGTTATGAAAGCACATAATGTAGAACTGCTTTTGAATGCAGGAGTGCTGGAAACATGTCCACTAGTTCGTACGGTATGTGAAATCTAATAGAGTTCTTGCTTCTTGAAAATTTTCTTGTCAGTTTTTTTTTTTTTAACCATTTTGAAAGAAGTCTCTTCTGCTCACCAAGGCTGCATGTTGTTGTTGTTGTTTTTTTTTTAAATACAGTAAAAACAGTAATATTGTAAAATATTATTTCAATTTAAAATAGCTGCTTTCTATTTGAATATATTTGCAAAATGTAATTCATCCCTGTGATTCAAAGCTTTTCAGCTTCATTACTCCAGTCTATTCATTTTCATTATTTGAAATAAACGTCTTTTGTAACATTATAAATGTCTTTACTGTCACTTTTGATTGAAAGAATGTGTCCTTGCTGAATAAAAGCATTATTTTCTTACAAAAAAAAGTTGTGTATGTCCAAGTGAATCTGTATATTCAATGTGGAAGGGCTTGATTTTATCCATGGAGCGGATCATGCAATGTTGGAATTACATGACATCAGCTGAAAAGAAAAATAATCAATGAAGAGGAGCATGTTGTGTCATTTTTGACAAAGATTATGAAGAGAAACAATTTGAAATACTGTCCACATCTTTCATTTCTAATAACAAGACCAGGAACATGTATTAAAAAAGATGACGTCATGTACTGTACATCGAAAAATGTTCTGTAAACGTACAATGTAATGCCCGTGGCTTAGTGTTCAGCACACATGCTCATGCCGGTGACGAAAATTCATGGCTCTGTCAAAAAATACGGGTCAAAACGTAAAAAGGGAGTACATTTATGAGGCTGAGACGACAAACGCTCAACATCTGAATACCAACAAATGACTTTCTGGACTTGCGCCATAAATTCAGTTTGCAGGAGCTCTAACTATATCCATGCTCTCCTCAAATCCATAAAAACAAATTCTCCTCAGTCGAGAGAGCTGTATTTGTCTGCAGTGCCCTCTATAGTCAGAACAAACATCAATCACTGAGAGAGAAGAACCATTATCAGAAAAACCTATAAACATCAAAACAACTTTTCTGCACAGACGTGCTCAAATTCAACACGTTCATACAATATCTTACATACACGACTCCCTGGTGCTCAGAGTATTGGGAAAAAAGAATGAAATCGATGTTTTAGACTCTCATATAAGTGCCCGCCACATAACAAGCGCTTGATTAATAATGTCTCACGTTTACGAGCGCATATAATCTGTACTCGAGCTCAAAGGTCACTACTATTTGACGTGATGCGTTCTGCCCCGATGGCTTCAGCGTTTCTCACTTTTTCGCTCTCTAACAGAATCATCCACGACATTGTGTTCAATGAATTAAATGAATATTTATGCACAACATATCAACACCATTTTGGCCGATGGCCTCGATAAATTCAACCTTTCCCTTATTTCGATTCTAATTCAATTTTTTTAGGATCATACATAAGGGATAGTTTTAGATTGAACCCTTTAAATGCATTAAAATCCCTTTATATTTGGGAGAACTATCCCTTTAATAGGGATAGCATTAAAATCCCTTTATATTTGGGAAAACTATCCCTTTAACAGGGATAGCGTTAAAATCTTAAGATTGGGAGATTCGAGGGTGCGTGGCTCTACCATTGGAGAAAGCGTAACGGAAATCTCGGATCACATGTGCCTTGATAACCAATCACATTCCGGCCTTGACGTCATATGGTATCTGTAATGATGAGCGAGTCAGCGAATAAGATCCAAGTGCAGCTTTATTTACAGACGTGGTCAGACAGGCAATGGTCAACTCAACAGCAAACAGAGCGGCAAAGAACAGGCAGGCTCGTAGTGGTAATCCAGGCAAACGGTCAACAGGCAGACAGATAAACAACAGAACGAGAAACAGGTAAGGTTAGAAAACGGGCAGACAAAACAAGGAATAAACGCTCAGAATTGCAATACAGGTATCGACAATACTTCGCGGTGTGTGTGTGTGTGAGTAGTGCTCTTATAGTGGTGTGATTGTAATTAGTTGCTAAGGTAATGTGCTACAGCTGGCGGGGTGATCAGTGACTGGGTGAGGGGCTTATGGGAAATGTAGTCCGTGTGACTCAATGAGTGAAAAGTAGTTCATGGTGAAGTGCCCTCTAGTGGTGATCATGGGCACTTCACCTGACAATCGTGACAGTATCACTGTTTGCGGGTACCATAGAGATGAATGAGAAGTGAATTGAGCTCGCAATTGTCCTTGACTTCTCTTATAACATTTTATTCTAAACTCTAAAATAGATGAATCCAAAATGAATGTTCAAGAGCAAAACATGTTGAAGATTAGTCGATTAGCATCTGGTCTCCATCCCTGTGCGTTACTCTACTTTTTGAGGCTTGTCTTATCAATGTTGGCCATAATTGCAATATCGGTGCATCCCTAAATATTAGTAACCGCTAGAATTGAGAATATCACCTAAAGAAAAATGAAATAAAAAAATAATAAAAACACAATCGTCAAAGACATTAAAAGGTAAACACCTCCACTAATTCTCCGGCGAATGTCTTAAATAACACAACGGACTAGACGTGCGGAGAGTTTCAGAAAAATATTACCTTTTAATGACATGCATTAGCACTCGGGCTATACAAAGAGCTCTAAATTGCCTCTGCCCTTCATGTCACAGCGCAAATACAGTTCTGTGAAATCATTCGCCGAGACAATTTCAGGCAGATATTGGTGTCCACTCATCCGACGTGCCCATGTGAAACAACACACCAGTGTCTTAATCTAATTTCACAGCCAAGCGTATTTGCCCAACAGGATTACAAACCAAGACTGTCAAGAGCGCTGCATGTACCACCAGAGATGTCCAATCAATGGATGCACCAATGCTTGAGCCTCTTACCGAGGTCTTACGGAACCATTTATGCACAAATGGTATCTTCACCAAGATTGGTACTTATGTTGTAGACTGGGAACAAAAGACCTAAAATAACAAATAGTTCCATCGTTCTCCTGTTTAAGGTGGTTTTTGGAACACTTTCGATCAACATGTGTCTCATGTTTAGTGTTATTTACATCCATTCTGAAAAATGCTGGGTTAAAAACAACCCAAGTTGGGTTGAAAATGGAAAAACCCAGCGGTTGGGTTAAATGTTTGCCCAACGTGCTGGACAGTTTTTTATTTAACCCAACTATTGTTTAAAAATTACAATATGGCTGGATTAAAATGAACCCAAAAAAGGCTGGAAATCCGACATAATTATTCAAGGCAACAATAAGAATCGAAAGGTGAACATTTATTAACAAGCAATTTAATAAAATGCGTATTTAATTATCATTCATTAAACTTAAATGTTATTTTATTAAACATATTAATAAATGTTCATTTCAAACAATAGTTTTTAAACAACAGCCGAGTTAAAATAGTTGCGCTCTAACCGTTGGGTAAAAACAACCTACTGGATTTGTCCATTTTCATCCCAACTTGGATCCCAACATTTTGTTTTTAGAGTGTACTATTTTAAATTAGCTTTAAATTTGAAATTTTCAGTCATTTTTATGTGCGTTTGTCATTTGAGTAATTTTAATACTTCAACTTAAACTTGCCAAGGTAGGACATTTCTTATTTTCGTTTACATTTTTTTAATAATTAAACTTATTAAATTATCTTGGGACAAGTTAACAACAAATGATTCATCAGCACACAGTTAAAGGTAGATTTTCCAGCAAAGCACTAATTGACATGATGAGCATCCAATGGTGTGAGTTTGGGGCGGGGCTACCTGTTTTGTTGAGCAATGGCAGACGGGGAAAGATCAGAAGGGTGAGGACAAGTGTTTGGTATCCTGTTTAGAAACTATCGTTACTTTTGCCAATTATATTTTATTGATGCCAAGGTAATGACTCAATCGAGCTCTTACAGTGTGAGCCCTATGTTTTTGGCTATTATTATTAAGCGATTATGCCACATTATGCTAATGTAATGTTTCTTTAATGAGACGGCGACCGTTAAATGATACCCGTGAATTTCAGCACGCCTCTGTTGCATTTTGATTTATCCTCGGTTTTAAAATGAAAAAGACACAGAGGCGAGCACAGACACAACAAAACTAAATCACATGCCTCGACGCTGGTAGAAAAGCGAGGAACAGATTTCGTTTCCATACATCTGGGAAAAAGTCTTCAGAAAAAACAATCAACGGATTCTTTGCAGTGTTTGTAGTCTAGCGTTAAGGTCAAAGATCTGATACAAAGAGCAAAAACTGAAAAAATTTGAGTTGAATACCAACGGAAATGCACAGCCTTGGTGCGCACGAGAAATCGTGACACGCTTCCCTCGCTCGAACGTGATGGAAATGTGATCATCACATTCACCGGCAAAAGCGACTCAATAAAGCGCAGCTGTTGCTTCAATTGGCCTGGCCAAATTCAATTAGAGGTGAGCGCTAATAGGTAAGCTGACTGTGGGCCATTCAATTCCCAATGACAGCGATGCTGCCGAAATAACCATTTTATGCTGCTATTTGCTGCTTCCCCTTCGGGAAAGAGACCGATAGAGAGAAAAAAAGAGCAGGCGCTTGTCTTCCCACACACCTATACACAAGAGTTACATCCTCAACCTGAAAAAGGAAATGTGCAATACATGCCCACACTTGTCTGTGTGGAAAAAAGACGAAGAACTGGAGGATATGCAAGCCTGTAATATGTAGAAAGACCTGGGAAGATGTTCACCGATGGACGGGAAATGTGACAACTAACCCACGTTATGCATTTGTAGAAGTCGAGCTGCATGGGAAACTTTCTAATGTGTGCATGAAGTGTTGTCTCAGCGAGCGTCTCATCCACACCCGGCTCCCTGTAGAATATCACAGCCTGCTTTCAATTTGACTCCAGACACGGGCCACTATTAGAAATCTGGGGCTCTGCACATCGTGAGCTATTTATTCTCTCTGCTTTGCCTTGTCACAGACAAAATCAATTTCAATTAAAACGACTACCGTGCTGAAAAAGACCCTCCGAAGAAGAAGAAGAAGAAGAAGAAGAAGTCCCTCGTGGTGCAGGAAAGGGAAAAGGTAGATGGGAAAAATTAGTCACCTTTACTTATATAATGCTTTTGCAATGCAAATTGTGGCAAAGCAGCTTTACATTAATAAGAAAATGGTGTCATTGTGCAGCTTATTCTATATATTATCGATTCATTCCGTTGCAAAGATCAGTAGTTTTTAGTCTAGTTAATTGATGTGTATCAGCACTGGAGAAAACAGTGACGTAATCGTCCGGCTCAGCTCAGTTCACATACAACGACACCAAAAACACTGCTGAATATCAAGCAAGTGTCCCCAACTTAAGCAAGCCAAAGGCAACAGCGGCAAGAACCAAAACTCCAACAAATGGAGAAAAAAAACGGCTTAGTCGGGGGGCCAGTTCTGCTCTGGCCAGCAGTGAACACTTGCCCGATACTCAGGCAGAGTTACGGGTCAATAAGTCCGATTGGAGTCGCAACAGTCAAAATATTTAATCCAGTTCCATCTAGTTTAAGATCTTTTTGATCACGCCGGTACGGGACGGTTTGATGCGGATCTGTGCCACTGGCTGATGACTCAGTAAAGTCTTCACAAAGGATGAGCTCGTTCACACGGTCTCCGCCGACACCCATCCGACCCGGACCGGATCCAGCCAATCACGTTACAGTTTTTTACAATCACTTTGCTTCTATTTTCAGAACCTTGATGTCATTTTTCAAAACTCTAGACACAAAAAAGCTCAAAACGGTTATCACTTGTAACACAGGCTGTCTAATGTTCAAAACAGTGCCTTGTGCGTTCACATCTTTAAAGAAATCTTGCACAATCATTGGTTCAAAACATAAATTTACTGTGAAATACCATTGAAACATAACTGTAGATCACCCACTCACAAGCAACCGATAGTTTCACAATGTCATTGTTCGTACAATCATTAAATATTGTAGAACAAAATAGGAGATACAGGTTTCATTATGGTACTACATGTACAATAAACACATCTGTGTAAAAGTACTGCAGTAGTAGAGAGAATACAACAGACAGTGTTGAACATTGAACAAAGTTTGCAAAACACTACAGTACAATCACAACATAGGTTTATTCAAATCAAAGCAAAAAATAATTCGCTATGAAATAGAAAAGAAAAGACAGTACTGTAAAATATCAGTACTCAACTTGCTTGCTTGTACTGTAAGAAACCAAACAGGCGTGATTACTGTACTTCTACATTGTCATCAACTCTGTGTTGTGGATTTGGCCACAGGTTCTCATCTACATCACAATGGATGTTTTCCAAAAAACCTTCGGGCATGGCGAATCCAGGCCGGACACTGGTCTGCTGGTATGTCATCCTTGGATATTGTAGTCTAATTGGTTCATGCTCCACGCTATTTGGTGACAATAAATCTCGTTATCTTGAAACTTTCATGATTAACAGTAAACATGGAAGATTTTTTGTCTGTTTCCATACAACTATGCATTAAGAGTAATGCAACAGTTACTCATCATTTTGAGCAGTTGTATCAATTGATAGTTAGATCATTGTAAGGAAATGAATAGACACTCATTTGAAATGTAATGTGTGAATTGCCTTTTGAAACAGTAGTACTTTGATGTTAAGTTGTGTCATATTGAACAGGTGATTTTTGTTCAATGAAGTTTTATGTGTATTGTATCCAAGCAATTGAGAAAAGGGTTAGAGTTTTGAAAAATGTGCATTTTGATCATTGGTTGTGAGTTTTGTGTCTAGAGTTGTGAAAAATGACATCAAGGTTCTGAAAATAGTAGCAAAGTGATTGTAAAAAACTGTAATTGGTAAACCTCGGGATGGATTGCTCCTGTCTGCCTCGCTGCTGAATTGTTTTGAATCTATTTATTGTCATTGCTTGCTGTCTACTTTATCTTCACTCTATATCTGATATTGTCTTATATCACATTAATCTGACATCGCTAGTTTTTAATCTTTTAATCTAAATCACGATCACGACGCGTTAGTATTACGCTAGTTTGTGTTATACGTGCCCAGTGAAAAAGTTCATCAAACAACTGGTAAGTCGGGTCGGTCTACGAACACGGTGAGCTATGTCATCTTCTCCTTTCATTGTTTTTAGTCTAGATTTAAACTGAGAGAGTGTGTCTGCTTCCCGAACAATGCTAGGAAGATGGTTCCAGAGTTTAGGTGCCAAATAGGAAAAGGATCTACCGCCTGCGGTTGATTTTGATATTCTAGGTATTAACAACTGGCCAGAAATCTGAGATCGTAACAGATGCGAAGGACTATAATGCGTTAAGAGCTCGCTCAGATACTGGGGAGCGAAGACATTTAGTGCTTCGTAAGTAATTAGCAAGATTTTAAAATCTATACGATGTTTAAAAGGGAGCCAGTGCAGTTTTGACAGAACTTTGACAGGCTAATATGATGGTACTTCCAGGACTCCAGCCGCTGCCTTTTGGACCAGCTGTAGATTGTTTATCAAGCGAGCAGGGAAATTAAAGAAATGAAAGCTAATTTCCTCAGATCTTACTCAAAAACTCTTTTACTCCCATGCCTGGAAAGAAAAACCACAAATGAGATCTTGCCAACATCTCAATTGGTAAAGAGCAGTAAGATACAGATGGAGATTCTTTGCAGATTCTTTGCGAAGGGTCGATTAAAAGTCTCATAAAATGGAGCTGCTCTCCACATTCATTTTATACTGTATGACGACTTATTTGTGCCTATTCTTAACCCTCCCGAGGCATTTTAGGAGAAACAGCCGAGACAAACATGACATTTGAAGGAAAGCTGTGCAAAGAGCAACCTGAGAGAAATGAACACGTTTGGTTCGACGGGCTCCGATTAGTTGTAACTAATGAATGCTCACTCAAGCAATGGAAGACAAGATTTGGACTTTCCTCCTACAAAGAGATGCATCTAAATTTCAATAACCAACAGCCCGTCTTCCCACATGCGCTCGTACCTAGAGGAGGTGTAAATCATACATATTCTGACACCTCTGTGTGCGGACGGGCTGTACGCGGCTCCTCTGGGAGGACTGGAGCTCTGTTGTTTCATCTTGAGGGCAATCGCTGCCACGGCTGCTGTCACTGACTCACTGAAGTGGCGTGCATACGTGCAAACCCTGTGACAAGGATCCACGTGCAACGGGACGAGTGTCTTCCTCCTCTTCCTCTTCATCCGTTTCTCCCCATCCCCCTCCCACAACGAGCATTACATAATGCGTGCATGGAATACTAAACGAGAGAGGATGCCTTAGATTTTTTCATGCGTGGGAGGGTTGCACTAAAATAGCTCATATTATGCACTGGTGGCAGCACTACTGAAACGGCATTTGACTTCCTCCAGTAAGAGTCTTTGCGTGCTTAAAACAGTCAGACTCCGACGGCTACGCTCTTGACCTTTTTCTTTTCACTCGCTGTGCGTCGCGTGAGGAAATCCTTGTCTGTAAATCGACTGTTACGGCGAGACATTAAACTCGTTTGGTTAATGTGAAGCAGGATTGAGCCCAGAGCGCTGAATGAAGATGTGAAGAGGATATTCTGCCATTATGTCTCCTCCTCATGTCCATCCGAAGTATGTCTTTCTTTCTTAAGTGGAACACAAAAGGAGAGATTTTGTCAAGCTCCAAAATGGACAAAAAGCAAGAAGTTCAAGTGACATTCTGAAGCCATAAGATGCCGGATGAAGAGATTGATACTGAAGTCTTAATTACCCAATTTATTTATGGAAATCTTTCATCCGCTTTTGTGTTTAACGAAAGAAATCATATGAAAGCATTTCTTTGAAATTTTTTTGAGTACACTATTTCTTTAAAGCAACATACTTGCTAAATATAAAGATAAATATGACTATAAATATCATATTTATATATGTATGGGGGTACATATCTGTGGGATCTGCAGCAGCAGATCCTTTCGTTTCTGTAAGTTGCGAGGTGGAGCCTCCATGGATCGGACTTGTTTGTTCAGCACATCCTCGATCTCAACACCTCAAACTCATTGTTGTGCTCCTCAAACCATTCCTGAACCATTTTTGCTTTGTGTCAGGAGATCATCCAGCTGAAAGAGCCACAGACACCAGGGAATACCATAAAAGACATGGTCTGTAACAAAGCGTAGGTAAGTGGTTCGTGTCAAAGTAACGTCCACATGGATGCAGGACCCAAGGTTTCCCAGCAGAACATTGTCCAAAGCATCACACTGTCTCCTTCTTCCCATAGTGCATCCTGGTGCCACGTGTTCCCAGGTAAGAGACGCACACGCACCTGGAAAGGAAACGTGATTCCACCTTCTTCCAGTTCTGATGCCCACTGTTGGCTCTTTCGGCGGTGGACAGGGGTCAGCATGGTCACCCTGATTGATCTATGCAGCTCCGTACGCAACAAACTGATGCGCTGACACCGTTCTATCAGAACCAGCACCAACTTCTTGAGCGATGTGAGCTACAGCAGCTCGTCTGTTGGATCGGACCACACGTGCATCAACGCGTCCTGTCAACCGGTTCACCACTGTTCCTTCCTTGGACCTCTTCTGAACACCCCACAAGAGCTGCAGTTTTGGAGATGCTCTGACCCGGTCATCTAGCCGTCTCAATTTGGCCCTTGTCAAACTCGCTCAAATGCTTACGCTTGACCATTATTCCTGCTTCTAACAAATCAACTTTAAGGGCAAAAAATGTTCACTTGCTGCCTAATATATCCCACCTAATAGATCCCACATGGGCGGCAAGAGAACATTTTTTGTCCTCAAAGTTCATGTGTTAGATGTGTTATATATATTACCAGAGAAGCGAAACACCCTGAAACATTATGAGGTCTGAAATAAAAATCGACTGCAGGGCCCATCATAATTTCCTCTCTCATTCCTATAATCATTCGGCCTGTAAACATTACAACCGGCCATAATTCAGCACAAGGTCTCTAAGAGATGCATTCAAGAGCCACACTGGTTTCCAACCGCATCGGGTTACTTTCCAGCAGCCGATTTCAAAATGACTTTCAGATAAACAGGGTTGCGGCTGAAGCTAACAAAAGACGCGAGATGCCTAAATTAGATAGCCGAGTAAACATCACATCTCCATTCTGCACATTCTCGGACGAGGCTGAGAAAGCAACAGTCAAATTTTCTCGAAATGCGGAGATGCATTTCAATGCCGTGATGTCTTGCGCGGTGGCAATGATTGAAGTCAAGCCCTCGGCGGATGTGAAGGGGAGGGTTGATAACTCTGTGGCTCGTGTGCAAATACACAACGGAACAAATGCACGCGAGTCGTTTCCATTTCTCCTCGCTTAGTAGCGCGTAAATACTTTTTCATATGTAAATCTGCTGGTTACAGAGGCTCGCCGTTACAGCTCTGTTACTAAACCGCTCAACTGGTCGTTGTCAGCCGATGAGAAAACGGAAGAAACAGTGAAAGCAGAAGAGCAGAAGCAGAAACGAACGAGGCTGTCACTGAGGATTAGCCATGCACATCTTGCTCCATGCATCTGGCCTTTGTACTCCATCCTGAGCAAGGAGGTCTGGGGGCGTTTAAGAGCTCATTTGCTTCCCATTATTTCATAATCATTACTATTACTTTCCACTTCGCACGTATCTACATTTTGTCAACGCACCCTTTTTCATTTCGAGAGACAATCATCACCTATACGAAACCATTATTTAACCAGGAAACGATGTTTCCCTGTGGGAAATTCCTTGCATTTGCATGCGATTACTAAGAATTATATCAAAGCGACTTGTGAGAGTCACAGGCTCACGCGCCATTTCCTGTGTGGACAGAGAAATCACCTCCAAAACTTTGCATTCATCCATTCATTTCCCGAAGAAAATCTTTACTGCTCAAATGTGAGGAGACGTTATCTTATTGATATCAATTTTGTCTCGGTTGTTTCACCTGAAACTCCAGAGACAAAACAGACATAAACGAGTGAATGGATATCGTGCAAAAAAAAAATACGGAGCTGTAAAAATGTGTTTTTGCTCATTGAAATAAAGCTGAATATATAAATAAAACTGAAATAAATAATAAAGCTACTTAGAAATATAAAAAATAAAATAAAGTGATAAAAATGACAAAACCACATAACGCAATTTCTCAATCTGAAACTAAAATTCAAATGGAAACTATATATAAAAATAAAAGCTAAATAATAATAAATAGTAAATACTATAATTGTCAGGATTATCAGGTGGAGTGCCCATGACAGCCTCTAGAGGGCACTCCATCTAGGACTTTCTCACACACACACACACACACACACATTCACTCCTGGACTTCACTACATTTCCCAGAATCCCCTGTATCTGTCATTGATCACTGCACCAGCTGAGGCTCATTATACACACAGTATTTAAGCTCAACACACACACACACACACACCCCCAGCCCCACCCCCACACCCACCCACCCACACACCCACACCCCACACACACACACACACACACCCACCCCACACCACACACCCCACCCCACACCACACACCCCACCCCACACCACACACCCCACCCCATCCCCCCACACCATCCACCCACACCCCCCCACACACCCCCCACCCCCTGTTTCCTCCGTTGTTGACATTTATCTGCCTGCCCTCTGGACTTAGTGCTCTGTGTTTTTGGACTGCTTGTTTGCTGCCTGCCTCGACATATCTGCCTATTTACGTTTATGATTCTGCCTAGCCTTGGACGTTCCTGTTTGCTGATTTTTGACCATTACCTGTGTTTGACCACGTTTCTCAATAAAAGCCTGCAGTTGGATCTGCACCCGCGTTGTCATGCACTCTTCGTTACAATAATAGAATAGAAATAATCATAAAATAACACTTAATTGACAACATGTAGTGGCTTTCTGTTTTTATCCAAACTTTTCAGGCAGTGTCACATCTTCTGAGGTCATCCTGACCTCTACACGAACATATACTGTCACAGTACATGCAAAGTAAAATGGCCATGATCCATGCTTATAAGACTCAGAATCACCTGTGAAGACTGTTTTAACAGGGTAGAGAGCAGATACTGCTGTAACACCAACCGGCGACCGCGAAGCCCTTGGTCTGGCCTGTGTGTGTGTATTTAAACGGAAATAAAGGAGACCTTGAGCTGTGATCGGTGACCTTTAAGCATGTGGGCGTGTGGGAGATAAGAGCAGACCTGCGCTGATTAAAAACCCACCGCCACAACTATATCAACACTCACTCGCCCATCCATCTCACAACACTCACCAAACTTCTGCAGTGAAACCCTGATAACAGATTTAAAGATACGACACAGGCCTACTACTGTTTTGCAAGTTATTATTGCTGTTGAGCTTGACAAACTGTAATTGGGTCACACTAGATTATTCCAAAATAAATAAGTGTCCATGATGTTAGCAGTGTTTATACGTAAACATATTTTTAAACTTCTCACAATAACATAATGCTTTACGCCCCTTCTTTTGCAAAGCATCTGTACTACAACCAGGGTTGAGGAGAAACAAAATACATTTAACTTAGTTACGTATTTAAAATACAAAATTTGAGTAACTGTATTTCATTACAGTTACATTTTAAATGGGTGGTAATCACAGTTACATTCGAAAAGTATTTAAGGTTACCATAGTGATTACTTTGAATTTTAATGTCATTTAAACATTAATGTAAACAGCAGTTGGTGATTCTCCTACTCTGACAGTCTGAAAAAGCAACATAAACTACATTTCTGCTCTTAAGTTTCATTTCCCTTGCAGAATATGCAATATTTTAAAAATCTTAACAAAATATTTCATATTTGCAAGTTATAATATTTGATAATAATTGAGCGTTATAAAGTTAGAATTGCAGAAAGTCAGTTAATATCTCACAATTCTGACTTTTTTTCTGGGAAATTGCAAGTTTATATCTCACAATTCTGACTTATTTCACAATTCTGATTTTTTTCGCTCAAAATTGATTTTACATCTCAGAATTCTGACATCTTTTGTCAATATTGCGAGTTCATATCTCACAATTCTGGGAAAAAACTCGCAGTTAACTTTTTTGTGTTACATACCTAGTATTCCAAAGTATTGTAAAGTATTTAGATTAAGCTACAAAACTTGGGTAACGTAACGAAATATGTTACAAATGACTTTTTAAAGCATGTATTTTGCAATCTGTAGTGAAATACATTTGAAAAGTAACCTACCCAGCCCTGTCTACAACTACAATCGCAATATGGATAAGAAGCACAGAAGGTGCTAATTCTTAAGTAAATACTCAATAATCTGTTAAAGGCACAATATGTAATATTTTTTGTCACTAGAGGTCGCTTATTCAAAACAAAGGTGCAGCTTGATAGCGCCTTGGAATCATGGGAGGTGTTGTCTTCGAATCTACAGCTGGTGGAAAATAATCCAGTTGGACTCGTGCAGAAATCATAATCAAGGATGAGCTAATGTATTAACATTACTGTAGTATGAAGCAGGGTGTGGCTGAAAGCCTCGGGAGCGGAACGAGGCCGCTGGAGCGATTTAATGAGAGACACACGACACATCTCAAGAGCAGTGGAGCTTTTATAATGCCGTAGTCCATTTCTTAGATAGATTTGTGTGTTGAAAGTTGTAATAATGCTACTCTGTGCGTTCGCTTGGCGGCTGCTATGAGACAGTTGTTGCACACTGCAGTAAGCTAGATCGATATTAGGCATGGTAAAACATGGTACTCGCTGTAAATCAAGAAAATGAGATTTAAACAATAAGATTTACTGTTTTTTAGCTATTTAACATGGTTAGTTATCTGTTGATGACTAACAAGCAATTGCTCACCTGTCTAATAAAACACGTAATATATTAAACCGTCTTTGCCATTTCCATGGTTTCTACAAAATAAAACCAGATTGATCGGCAGCGCACGGACTCGATCCGTGTCCAGCTTATTTCTCTGGATGTAAACACTCTTGGAAACATTTGAGATAATGTACGTATACAAGTCACCAACAAATATAAAATTGTGGTTTTTGGATATTTTAATCCAAAAGTCTTAGATGTTTTTCCTTTAAGTAAATAGTCGATTGCACTACGTGTTTCATAGCACAGCGTGGTACTGCGTACTTTTACATGATCCAATGTTTTCACCGTCACGGAAGTGACTTAAACTACAATTCATCGACTGGCCACTAGAGACTTTACAGCAGAAAAAAAATGTTTACAGCCTGGTACAAAAAGTGATTTTGGTCTATATACCTAATTTTGCCATTCATGACAGCAGTGAGGGGGGTGACGTTTTTTATAACTCAAATTCAATTGTATTAAACCTTAAAGTTCTGCATAATTAAGGGAGAGGCCACTTGAGTGACAGGTCACTACTAGCCATTTGTCTGCAGTCTCAGCTCCACCCACATCCCACCTCTTTGCCCATTTTCGGTTATCCAGGAGTGATACGCGCTGCTAAGATTGACAAGGCCGGCTACGCCTACTTTGGGCTTTAAAAATGCTCTTCAGACTCCTCCCGACATCACGGGCACTACGTCCATTGTTTTATAGAATCTATGGAATAAACGCAATGATATCGTCTGCTGGTGTGGACGCTAAAATAGTCATCTTTTATAGTTATCATTCGTGGAGTGAATGGGACTTTAGTCTGGTAAAAACTGTTCATTTGATCACTTAGTAAAGTTACAAGACAGATGATTTGAGGAATTATTCATGCCTGCAGACAAGTAACACACCGAGGTTTGCTCAAATCACTAACCATGAATTTAAGCAACATTGCCGATGCCTTAAACACTGTTAATTAATAATTCATGTCGCTGAAATAATGCAGTTTTTACACATAGCGACAGCTTTAATGCATTAGTCCTGGAATGAAACTCAGCCACATCATTGCTGGAGTCACTGTGGCTTTCCAGCATGTATAAATTACTAGATGTAGCTTCTTAAACCCTAAGCTATTTGAGCCCCTGCCAACAGTCTCATTCGCATCTCAGTCCATAAGAGCCAAGACTCATTCATCACTGCAACTTTTTTCTACAGCTCGATGTGCATTTCCAGACTCATTCTTTATCATTAGAGTCCTCCTCCCAAGCTAATAATGTACTACGGTGCAAAACAAATCACTCTGGCATCAGTGTCATAATGAACGAGAGCGCTTGGTTACTCTCAGGAAAAAAACAGTTATCACCTTTTTGACTTTGTGCAGCTGGTAATGCAGCGTTTGCTATGCTTCCTTTGGTTTCAAATCAGCCGAGACTCTTTAGGGGCCGAGATTAGTCTCGATAACCGCCGGACATGAACTGAGATCAGCGGGATGAATGGGACAGTCCTTTAGGGCAGGTCGCCGGACCGCGGCCGCTGGGGATCCCGATGGTGGGTGAGATTTCAGAGCAACACGTTTATATCACAGTCTGTTTTAAAAAAAAGAGCCCAGAGCTACTCGTGGTCACAGAGAGATAAAAAGAGAGAAATTTAAAAAGGAGGCAGGGTACAATATTAACACATGATAAGAGCTGCAAGTCAGTGTATGCTTTTGCAAGTAAACTAAAAGTTAATAGCCATTTTTTAGATATACTGCATATACAAATATATATATCTATATCTATATATATATATATATATATACACATATATATACACAGGTGCACCTCAATGTCGTGGAAAAGTTCATATATTTCAGTAATTCGACTCAAATTGTGAAACTTGTATTAACTGAATTAAATGCACACAGTAGTTTAAGTCTTTGGTTCTTTTGGTGCTGTGTGGGCAGGTGCCAAATGCTGCTGAAAAATGAAATCAACATCTTCAAAAAGCTGGTCAGCAGAAGGAAGCATGAAGTGCTCCAAAATGTCTTGGTAAACTGGTGCAGTGACTTGACACAATGGGCCAACACCAGCAAATGGCATTGCAGCCCAAATCCTCGCAGACTGTGGAAACTAAACACTGGACTTCAAGCAACTTGGGCTATGAGCTTCTCCACCCTTCCTCCAGACTCTAGGACCTTGGTTTCCAAATGAAATACAAAACGTGCTCTCAACTGAAAAGAGGACTTTGGACCGCTAGGCAACAGTCCAATTTTTCTTCTACTTAGCCAGGTAACTGACGTCGTCTGTGGTTCAGGAATGGCTTAACAAGAGGAATACGATGATAGCTAAATTCCTTGACACGTCTGTGTGTGGTGGCTCTTGATGCCTTGACCCCAGCCTTAGCCCATTTCTTGTGAAGTTCACTCAAAATCTTGAATCGATTTTGCTTGGCAATCTTCATAGGGCTGCGGTTCTCTCTGTTGGTTGTGCATCTTTTTCTTCCACACTTTTTCCTTCCACTCAACTTTCTGTTAATATGCTTGGATACAGCACTCTGTGAACAGCCAGCTTCTTTGGCAATGAATGTTTGTGGTTTACCCTCCTTGTGAAGGGTGTCAAGGATTGTCTTCTGGACAACTGTCAAATCAGCAGACTTAACTGTGATTGTCGAGCCAAGTGAGCCAAACTGAGAATCTATTTTGAAGGCTCAGGAAACCTTTGCAGGTGTTTTGAGTTGATTAGCTGATTGGAATGTCACCACATTCTAATTTATTGAGATAGTAAATTGGTGGGTTTTTGTTAATGTGAGCCAAAATCGTTACAATTAAAAGAACCAAAGACTTTAACTACTTCAGTCCGTGTGCATTGAATTTATTTAATACATAAGTTTCACAACTGGAGTTGAATTACTGAAATAAATGAACTTTTCCACGACATTCTAATTTATTGAGCACCTGTATATACATATATATATAAAATAGGTGTGTAACGATACACATATTCATCCCGAACCGTTATGGTAAAAAAGGAATCCTCTTCAAGACCACACACTTATTGATCATTTATGTCATACGAGATGCAAACAGCATATCTTCTATTCTAACATAATTATTTTGCATTATTATTTGTAATGATCAATAAGCATGTGCAGAGTAATAACAGTGTAGGATCAAATTAGGCCATTAAATTTACTCAAGGTATAGCAATTTCACCCAAGTCACATAAAGCTGAGGTGCAACTTCACATTTTCAGTCTTTTTATTATAGTGTCACAATCACATTCTGGGCTGCCAATGAAAAATGGAAGAAATAACAAGCAACACAGGTGTCACTAAAAAAAAAATTGACATTTTCACACTTTCACAGAATTCATTGTACAAAGTAACCAAAATAATAAACCAGTGTTTTTTTTTTTTTTTTGCAATGACGATGACTTGCAAGAAATATACAAATAATTAAGTGCGCATTTTAGCTCGCTATTTGCTAACTGCCACAACAGGAAAAAGAGCAGAAGAAGAAACGTTCTATGCACCAACCCAAAACAAGAACGGCGAGTTCAGACGGCACACAAGAGTTTGATTGTAGCTTATACACTGAGTTTCAATTCATTTCTGTGACGTGCTCCACAAATACCACGAAAAGGAAAGTGGGACGGCAGAAAGTGGCATCGTGTTTGTTTTCTTTAAAAGCATAACACTACAGTTCGAATGATGCCTTACTCTGAAAAACCTCAAGTTGTTTCCAATGCTATGAGACTAAATAATTTGGTATTGTGCAGATTTGTGCACCTAGCAACACCGTACCAGCAATTCAGAATACCCTAGCAACCTAAGCAACCACCCACAACACCCTTGAGCTGGTGGGCTTGGCATGCAAATATAAAAATCTATTTTGAGAAGATCAAAGCACTGATGGATGTCTTTGTTTATGCAAGAGGTGGTATTTATAAAGAGACTGGCTTTAATATAGTTTTTAATGGTTCAGCAGACTGTATCCTGACCTGAAATATACTAGAAAAAAGAATTCCTTTGTCATAAGAAGAAAAATTATATCGATGAAGTCCACAATACAGTTTCATGGCCAGTAAATATTCTCAGTTCAACCGTCATTGGAAGGAGAGTCAAAAAGTTAATGTGGGACCCTGGAAGGAGGGCAGCTGACTGTGACATTAAGTTATTAAGCTGATGTTGATGTGGGTATTTTTCTTTGAGCATTCAGTGTGTGTGTGTGTGTGTGTGTGTGTGTTTGGGTGGTATGACTCACCAAAAGCAATCACCTACTTTTCACCATCAACTCCTCTCAAACTCACTGTTTAATAGCCTGCAATGTTTTGCCAGGGGCGCCTTTTATACCTCCTTTGCTAAAAAAAAATTAAACAGAAGGCCACTCTCCTTCACATTCTCCTTCACATACACAGGAGAGGAAAATGGCTGCTTTAGAAGCTAATTGCAGTCATAACATCGCTCTATCCATCATATCTCTCATCTGCA
>CM074298.1:2596745-2604245 GCA_037194245.1 Opsariichthys bidens | reverse complement strand
TTTTGAATATAAGAATACTGGAATTAGATTACAGGTAATGTAGTTCTGATTACATAATGCACATTACTTGTAATGTGTTACTTGTAACATCAAAAAGCAATTTGATTACATAATGCACATTACTTGTAATGTGTTACTTTACTTGTAACATCAAAAAGTAATCTGATTACATTATGCATATTACTTGTAATATGTTACTTTACTTGTAACATGCACATTACTTGTAATGTGTTACTTTACTTGTAACATCAAAAAGTAATCTGATTACATAATGCACATTACTTGTAATGTGTTACTTTACTTGTTAGATCAAAAAGTAATCTGATTACATAATGCACATTACTTGTAATGTGTTACTTTACTTGTAACATCAAAACGTAATCTGATTACATAATGCATATTACTTGTAATATGTTACTTTACTTGTAACATCAAAAAGTAATCTGATTACATAATGCATATTACTTTTAATGTGCTACTTGTAACATCAAAAAGTAATCTGATTACATAATGCACATTACTTGTAATGTGTTACTTGTAACATCAAAAAGTAATCTGATTACATAATGCACATTACTTGTAATGTGTTACTTGTAACATCAAAAAGTAATCTGATTACATAATGCACATTACTTGTAATGTGTTACTTTACTTGTAAGATCCAAAAGTAATCTGATTACATAATGCACATTACTTGTAATGTGTTACTTGTAACATCAAAAAGCAATTTGATTACATAATGCACATTACTTGTAATGTGTTACTTTACTTGTAACATCAAAAAGTAATCTGATTACATTATGCATATTACTTGTAATATGTTACTTTACTTGTAACATGCACATTACTTGTAATGTGTTACTTTACTTGTAACATCAAAAAGTAATCTGATTACATAATGCACATTACTTGTAATGTGTTACTTTACTTGTTAGATCAAAAAGTAATCTGATTACATAATGCACATTACTTGTAATGTGTTACTTTACTTGTAACATCAAAACGTAATCTGATTACATAATGCATATTACTTGTAATATGTTACTTTACTTGTAACATCAAAAAGTAATCTGATTACATAATGCATATTACTTTTAATGTGCTACTTGTAACATCAAAAAGTAATCTGATTACATAATGCACATTACTTGTAATGTGTTACTTGTAACATCAAAAAGTAATCTGATTACATAATGCACATTACTTGTAATGTGTTACTTGTAACATCAAAAAGTAATCTGATTACATAATGCACATTACTTGTAATGTGTTACTTTACTTGTAAGATCCAAAAGTAATCTGATTACATAATGCACATTACTTGTAATGTGTTACTTGTAACATCAAAAAGCAATTTGATTACATAATGCACATTACTTGTAATGTGTTACTTTACTTGTAACATCAAAAAGTAATCTGATTACATTATGCATATTACTTGTAATATGTTACTTTACTTGTAACATCAAAAAGTAATCTGATTACATAATGCATATTACTTTTAATGTGCTACTTGTAACATCAAAAAGTAATCTGATTACATAATCCACATTACTTGTAATGTGTTACTTGTAACATCAAAAAGTAATCTGATTACATAATCCACATTACTTGTAATGTGTTACTTGTAACATCAAAAAGTAATCTGATTACATAATGCACATTACTTGTTATGTGTTACTTTACTTGTTAGATCAAAAAGTAATCTGATTACATAATACATGTAACTTGTAATGCATTACTTGTTAGATCAAAAGTAATCTGATTACGTAATGCATGTTGCTTGTAATGCGTTACTTTACTCCTTACATCAAAAAGTAATCTGAAAAGTAACACTGCTCATTTAATATGAGATTGAAAACACCTGATCACTAGGTTTTCCCTAGAGCTATGGTAGAAATGTGTCCATCTTGAACATAATCACAATTCAAATAAATACATACATTTAAATAAATAAATGAATATGTAAATCAAATAAATAAAAATGTTATTTTTCACATTTAAAGAATTATATATTTTTTGCATTATGGTAAATTTGCATAATGCATAATGAGTATTTGTGTGCTAAAATGCGCAAATTTCATAATGCAAAATATCTTAATTTTCATAAAAGTTGCATTTTATTTATGCAAAATATTATTTTTTTTAAATACAGGTACTAAAACAGTATGTTGACAGCTTTCATTAACTGAAAATGATGACTGAGAACGATAACAAACTTCCCCGCAGCACAAGGGGTTATATGGATAACATTGTATTAGCCCAAAAATCATCAACAAATACACAGGATACAGTCAAGTATCAGGCAGACATAAGAAAAAATGTATTATCTTTATTACTGGTGTGCAATCTAGTGGTGCAGTAATGCAATTGCATCTTTTTAAATTGATCTCTAGTGTTTTGCACTGCAGATTTATTTATCCTTAAACAGATATTGTGTATGAGGAATATAATTCAGTCAACTCTGATATTGTGAGGAACGGTCTGTCGGGATGTTGATAAGCAACATTTATCTCAAGAAGACTAGACGAGATTAAAATCAATGTGAATAAACGCACTCACTGAATAACATTCCAGCGCAGACGAGTGATCTGACTAGCGGACACACAGTGTTCATGTGCAGACGCAAAACCTCGTCTGTTTGTTTCAGCATTTGTTTGACGGTAGATTCAATCCAATTCATTGAATTGTCCTTTCATGAAAAGGGTAATTCAGTTATTATTTGATGACTTGAACGCTAAAACAAAAACGACTGCAAAAAAAATCTAATCATAAATAAGAAAGCAAGATATGAGGTTAAGATGAGATTGATGGAGCAATTTGTATTTATATATACACATTTACATTAATATACTTTTATACTGTATATTGCATGTTATGTAAATATATTTATACCTATATATACACACACTCACCTATATGTATGTATGTACACTCTATATGTACACGCTATATGAATATATATATATATATATATATATATATATATAGTATGTCAGTTCATTTTAGGCTCAAAGAGACTGTTTTCACTTCATATTGAACAACTTAACGCATTAACAGAGAAAAACGGGACCTTCACAAACAGAAGCAGAGAGGGATAGAGGACTGACATTCCACGTCGAGTGAATCCTGACCTTCTGTAAATCCCCTGGAGCCATGAGCTCGTGATCAGCACGTTATTACCTGACGGTGACTGGTGGGACTGAGAGACTGACTGTTTACACAGACGGACAAACAACAGACTAATAGACACGAAAAAGCTGCGCCACCAGACCACCATTATGCTAAAATATCGAGAACGGCTCCACGTGTGTCTTGCCAGCGACGGCTTGAATGGAAACAAACAGACCGACGTGCCATTACGAAGAAAGGACGGATGCCTCATCGAGAGCTAAACAATCTACATATCCCAATAGGCTAATGGCCTAGACCGTATTTGGACAGCAATTGACTCAGAAGCATTATGCAAATTAAAACTGGCAGAGCGGCCAATGACAACAATGGAGACAAACACAACATCCGCTAAAACAATAGAAGCTGCTCTGGATGCATTTACTGCACTGGGCGATGATGTCGTGTTATAACATGGAAAACGAGGGCCGGCTAGATCTGGAAATTGGACAAAACACAGCAAAAAAATATCATTATTGACATTGCACAGGATGGATCTTCAAAAACCATTCATTTAACTGAAGGGAACATTTCTTGTGCATAGTAATACTATATGGATATGGTAACGACAAGCGGTTTTCGTGCATTTTTAGTGCAGAAAAACAAGGGCTGCATTGCCAGAGCTTTGGTTCCCACGCACAAGATACAAAGTCCTCTTTTGCCAAAACTACACGCCGGCATGACACACTTTCCCAAACAACTTTTCAAACGCTGTGCGTGGGCCGTTCTTGATGACTGAGCACTCTTTGTCTTTGTGCAAACGATCACTAAATTGAGACGAATTTGCCCATCGTGGTGGGCTTCCAGTAGACGCTCACTGCGGAGCAGCCAAAACTCCCACACTGCACATCTGCGACGGATGACACAGCCATTGTGCACCATCAGCGTAATATGCACCGAGTTATTATTGACATGGTTAAAAAACGGCATGTGGCGCTAATTCTGTCTGGTGTGTAGACTATGCCAATTATAGCAATAACTGCATGACGAAATACTGTATTTGGCACTTTGGATACTATTCCTGGCTGCTGGATAGAAAAGAGTCAGTGTAATTAGTCATGCAACTCATGCAGCAGTCATGAAGGATTCCTTAAATCATGTGCTATGTTTAAGGAGAATGTGCTTTACTAAGAGCCCTTACGATTTTCACCCGGTACAACAGATGATAAAACAACACCCTGTCAACCATCTAGAACATCTAACAACCAAACCTACAGTCTTTTTTTTAGCAAATGCAACCATATGAGACCAAAAACTGATCATATAACATCATGACAATGCAGAAGAGTCTAACAAGCAACTGTTCGTGTCCATCATGTTTTAGTCATAATCATAAATTGCTGTGATTTGAAAGCTTAAACACTCAAAATACATCCTGTGAAAACTGTTTTGAAGTTTTTGTGATATCAACTTTAAATTTGGAACATAACGTGGTCGGGCATGCGGCTTTGTTTTTCGAACAGATTTATATATTTTGCATAAAATAAACAATGTTTAGTTTACAGTAAACAAACTTATATAACTTTTGCGATAATCTGCTAGCTGATAGCATGAATAAAAGCCATTTAAGCTCATATCTAAAAAAAAAAAAAAGAAGGTATTTCCTTTGAAAATATACATTTATGAATGTAAAACATTGCAAGGAGTTTATAAATTTGGTCCAATTTTTTATTAAGTGGGCTTAACTGCTTTGTATGTGCATCAAAAAATAAGTACAATCTACTTATTGTGTTCATACTGTATTGCAAAACACGGTAACACTTTATTTCACAGTGTCATTGTTAAACATGTTACATGTAGTTAGTTAATTATGCATAATTACATGTAACTAACCTTAACCCAATAGTAAGTACATGTAGTTACTTAACATTACTCAGTACTTAAATGTATAAATACAGTGTAACCAAAAACACGTTTGTAGGGACAAGTTTAGGTAACACTTTAGTATAGGGAACACTATTAACTATCTAAATGCATAATTTATTGTTTATTAATAGTCAGTAAGGTAGTTGTTAAGTTTAGGTTTTGGGTAGGATTAAGAATGTAGGATAAGGCATTAATATGTGCTTAATTGTACTAATAAATAGCCAGTATTCTAGTAATAGGGATGCTAATAAGCAACTAGTTAAAGAACCCTAAAATAAAGTGTTACCCAAGTTTGATGGTATGGGTAGGTTTAAGGGTTGGGTAATGTGTTTGGGATGGGTTAACTTTGTAATTACAGATGCAATTACATGCAGATATTTTTAAAATATAGGTACATTGTAAAAACATGCATGTGCAAAATAAGTGCATTATATCATATTATTAATTTAAATGTAAGTACATGGTAGTTAAGGCCACCTAATATAAAGTGGGACCATAAATCTAAAGTGAAATGGGTCTATTTGCCTTCAAACGCTCACAAATGCAAACATTTGGCAAACGCAAAATTAGAAAAATTAGAAAATCCAAAACACTATAATTATACAACTATGATTCTAATAAACAATTCCAAAATAAGTGCATAATGTTTTCTTCAAAACGAAGAGTGAAAATGTTTAAAAATCTTTAAAAAAAATATTGAGTTCTATTAAGAACAGAGCACAAAAGGAAGGAAAAACTCCAATCACTTTCTCCACTTTGAACTTATAAACCTTGACAAAGATAGACGAGGTTGTTGATTGACGGTATTTGCTTCTGTTGAAGCCATTATGTCAATTTATTTCTTAAAATAATTATGTTTAAGACTGGCATTTCAGGTGAAAAACAGAGAGTCGAAAATGCACTTTCAACGAACAGTGACTTCTGACCTCAGAAAACATACAAATATAGTTTACTTTCGTTCTTTTTTTACGATTCCATGCAAAGATTCTTGACTGTTATTGTAATGTATTGGCTCGGCTGCGACGAAAAAGAAGCTACTGCGCGAGAGGGTCACATTGAATCCGATTTTTAACATGAAATCCAGGACGTCTTAATCACCCCATTAGCTTCACGCAGCGGTCAGAGTCGGGCTGGATCGCACAGACCGTCTGCAGGCCTTCAAGGTCAGGCGAACCTCTGCCTGGATGGCATCTTACCGTCTCCTCGGATCGATGAAAACAACATCTGCGATAAACTAGCAGTGATGCTTCATCCTCGTAAAGGGCTTTCTCGCCAATCATCCACGTATACGTGGATCGACTACAAAAACCTTTGCTTTTTTCTTGTTTATGCATGCGTACAGACACATACACACAGAGCTGGGAATGGGGGAAAAGGCCATTGCCTTTGCGTTTCACCCAATTCATGCCTCTTTTAGGGCCACAGGAGGTGCTGTGACAGAGCAGCGTTGCACCGGCGCGTGCAGTCGTCGTGGTTTTACTGTTATCGTTTCAACCCCTCACGTTCGGCTCTCCCTCCGCGCACACCGATCACCGCACAAAGAGGCTGCAGTTGTCATGGAAACGTTGTGGCGACTTGAACAAGAGCTCCAAGGCTGCGCCGTCTCTAGGAGAATACAGGTGTGCGTCTCCATTTCTATGGATGGAAACCCCCAAAGATGATCGGCGTGCACCTCTTTGGACACTCATTGGCTGTGGATTCCGCACATGTTCGGTTTAGTGAAGCCATCAGAAGAGATGTCTTTATAGTGAGCGACCAAGTGCACCTTTGCAAGGGCTCGTCCAAACTAGAATGTGACTGGCCATTGTTCATGAGCAGTATTTTATATCATTTCTTTTGAAATGACCTCTGCATCAAAGGCTCTATTTAGTAAGCAATTGTCAACTTACACTCGTTTTGTACTTAATTGACCATTTGCAAAGACCCGCCCCCTTTAGTTACGGTTGCCATGCGCTCTGACGCCACACATCATGTTCTCACGTTGTGAAAAATACATTCTGGAGCAAAGAGGACACTGACAACGTATGAAACAGTTTCATATTTAAAATATAGTAATTTTTTAAAGAAGTTTAATTAATAAATAGCGTCTAGTGTGTCTCTTCATACTAGTTCATTTATAGCATCCAATAAACATGAATGAACATCAGAAGGAATGTTGTTTCAAGACGTGAGGACACACAATTTTTACTAACGTTAATCTACTAACTCCCCTGACTGCTTTGTCGGACAAAATAGCGGAATCCGAGTTATGATTGGTCAGATCGCCTGTCAATCAAACTGTTTGCGAAGGCTCAATTTGTAAGTAATTTAATATAAATCAAGTCTGTAAATGTATTGATGAGAAATAAAAAGTAGGCTGTGTCTGAAACCCGTATCCTTAAATAGGGCACTATTGTAGAGGTGTCCGAATACACTCATTCAATCCCACAATGCACCACAATAACCGATTCATGCGACCAATGA
>CM074298.1:2411745-2591745 GCA_037194245.1 Opsariichthys bidens | reverse complement strand
TGATTACTTTGAGTTTTAATGTCATTTAAACAGCCATTGGTGATTCTCTGACTCTGACCGTCTGAAAAAGACGAGTTCAGTTTCATGTTTTCCACTGTTTTCATGTTTTCTGAGTCATTTTATAATTGTAAAAAAGGTCACTGCAACTTTTTCTCACAATTTGTTTTTTTTCCCTCACAATTGTGAGTTTGCATTTCACAATTCTGACTTCTTTTTCTCAGGATTGCGAGATTTAAACTCACAATTGCAAGTTATAAAGTCAGAACTGGAAGATATGAACTTGCGATATTAATTTTTTTTCTTGCAATTGTGAATTTAGCATGAGTTTATATCTCATAATTCTGACTTTTCTCAATATTGTGAGTTTATATCTCATAATTCTGACTTTTCTCAATATTGTGAGTTTATATCTCATAATTCTGACTTTATAACTCGCAATTGCAACTTTATATCACACAATTCTGAGGGAAAAAGTCCTTCACTCTCAATGTTTGTTTCACACTTATTAGTATTCCAAAGTATTCTAAAGTATTTAGATGAAGTTACTAAACTTGAGTAATGTAACGAAATACGTCACAAATGACTTTTTAAAGCATGTATTTTGTAATCTGTAGTGAAATACATTTTGAAAGTGACCCACCCAGCCCTGTTTATATATACGTAAAACCCATACATTTCAGTCAGTTACATTGTGTTTTCAGTATTTGAATGATTTCCGTTTCTCCCTTTCCACTTCTGTTTGAATTGACGCTTCTCAGAAGAACAGACGATGGAATTTCTGCACTCGCATTTTTCATATCTTTATCTGTGTTCATGACATTTTTATGTATGTTCATGCAACTATGAATTTGAATTTGAATTTTGAATGATTTCCACTTCTCCCTTTCCATTTCTACTTGAATTGCTCTTCACACCAGTGCACGTTGTGATCCGTCGGTATCAGCCCTCTGACCGGGAGGCTGTCGAAAGAGTTTTCCGAGATGGAATAGAGGAGCACATCAATCCTGCGTTCATGTACGCCATGACCCGACCCCTGCACATCACTGTAAGCCTGTTCATTTACACCGCCGCTTACGTGATGGGTGGACACTCGGTGGTTCTGGCTCTGATGTCTGGAGGAGCCTGGATTGGTTTCGTGTACTTCTGCTGCTACGAGTTCTACGCCGGCTACGTCCGGGCGAGACTGAACACGGATATGCAGGATATTCCGGGTTACTACCTTAGCAATCCGGACAACTGCTTCTGGGTTGCCGAAGCTGAGATGAACGGCCGGCCTCAGATTTTGGGTATGGTGGCTGTGGAGGGTAAAAGTGACCCGGGAAGCGATGGGAAAATGTATGGCGAGGTTTACCGAATGATTGTTTCGTCCGCCTGTCGCCGCGCTGGTCTCGGTGTACGGTTGGCCAAAACTGCCGAAGACTTCTGTAGGGAGCGCGGCTTCTCAAAGATCGGGCTTTCGACCTCGTCTACACAGAGAGCGGCCGTGGCGCTGTACTTTAAGCTGGGCTTTAGACTCATCCTGGTTCATACACGATCCGAGTTCCCGCAGTGGATGATCTGGATGACTAGAGCCTCAATTCTGACCATGGAGAAGAACATTTGATCATTGACTTTTCATCTAAAGGCTGAAAGTTACTTTTGTAGTCCTGATTTATGTATGTTTTTCTTTAATAATCACTGCTGCTTAGTATATTGCACCATTTTATAGCACTGTTTTGTACCACACAAATGTAATTAAAAGATTTTTCACTTTTGAATTTGATTCCTTATGTATTTTTTGCTTGCAAAACACATATCTGCATTATTATTTCAAATGATTTCTGTGCATTGCACGTGTGAAAAGCTGATTCGTTCTGCTTACATAGACTGACACTGAAAATACACCATCAATATATTCATCAGAAACACACATCATGTCCAGACTTGCATGTGATTTACCTTAAAGTTGTTCATTGTGAAATGAGGGATAAAGCTACGGCCAGATTATCCTACCAGGGCATACGCACATCAATATTATTGTCATTGTTGTCGCGCTGAACAACAATTGATTACTGTATTTGCATTATCATAAGGACAGGTTTATGGTTGGAATAGCACATTTAAAGGGGTGGTTGATTATGATTTCAATTTTTCAACTTTAGTTTGTGTGTAATGTTGCTGCACAGTTACATTTGAACATTGTCAGGCTGAGACTGCGTGAGATTCTCCAGCTTTGTTGTTGTTGAGCTGTTAAAGCTCCGCCCTTTTCTGGAAAGGGGGCCGGGAGCAGCAGCTCATTTGCATTTAAAGCGACACACACATTAATGCCGTGTTTATGCTGATGTGTGGAGCATTTTGAGCTGAAACTTCACAGGCACATTCTGGGGACACCAGTGGCGTATATTACATATTGTAAAAGGGGCATTATTGGTCTCTTTTAATTTGTTGTTATTTAATAGTGAGATTTTGCATAAACTTCCATCCCTCTAGATACAACCCTGTATCCCTTCAACGCCCTCCTCGAAAATCACCAGGCATGATTTGAAATATCCAGGTGAGAAGTCATTTATCAAACTTCCTGGAGCTCATTCATACCCTAATTATTTATAGGGTAATTAACAATTTAGGTAAAGTGTGCGAAAGCAAAAGTAATGCTACAATAAACACATGTAGTGATAAAAATGCTGCACTACTTCTAAGCAGACACTAGAGGGAGGCATCAACCTTAGAATATTCATTCTTGCTCTGTTGATTAAAGTCCTCGGGTGGATCAGATATTGTGAAAGTTGTTAGATGTTAAATGCATTTACTGGTTTTACTTGTCATTTTGTCAAATATATTATAACTGTCAGTTTTAATACAATACCAGTGATCATGGATTATAAAATCTATCCGGAAGGAATGGAAGATTTTAGCTTTGAATTCTCCTCGTACTACTAGATGTGGGAATTGCTGACTCACAGAGAGATTATACTCCACATATGTTGCAGTAAAGCAACGAGTGAATGACCTTTTAAAGATTACAAAACCTCCACATTGCTGTTGTACAGTAAAGCAGCATGAATGATAAGGAGAAAGCTGATAATACAGGGATATAAAGCGTGGATATAGGTTGGGTTTCTACAGGTTAAACCAAACTCATCTGTGTGTAAACATTTATGTTCTCCCGATTCCGATTTTTTTTAAAGAAATTTCTTATGCTCATCAAGGCTGTATCTATTTGATCACAAATAAAGTAAAAAAACGTGAAATTGTGAAATATTATGACAATTTAAAGGCACAATATGTAAGATTTTTAGATTAAAATATCCAAAAAACACTAGAACGATCGTACATATTTTGTTGACCTGTGTACTCACATTATCCCAAACATTTCCCACAATATTTAAGCCTAGAAAAATAAGCAATTTTAACCAGGACGTGTCGTTTCGTCGCCTGTGAATGATTTCATACCCTCGTTACCCTCAATTTCCAGTAGAAACCATGGAATCACCCAAGACGTTTTAATATATTATATGTTTAGGTGAGCATCTTTTTGTATTCATTCATCAACATGAAACGAATCATCGTTGTATAGCTCAACACGCCAGTCTTAATGTTTGAATTGCTTGTTTTCTCGATTTACCATGAGTACCATGTTTTTACCACGCCTCAGAGACGACACTATTTTGTCAAGTGGCTAACGTAGCATAAACAGAGACAGATTTTTTCCATCATACAATAAATGTTTTCATTAATTGCATGTGCATGGAAGTGGCCAACTGCAGCATGAGCAGGTTATCTCCCGCGGCTATCGGCCCGCCCTGCTTCATATCACAGTAACGTTAACAAAACTTTAAAGTCCCCCTATAGGCAATAATTTCTTATGCTCACCAAGGCTGTATCTATTTGATCACAAATAAAGTAAAAAAACGTGAAATTGTGAAATATTATGACAATTTAAAGGCACAATATGTAAGATTTTTAGATTATAATATCCAAAAAACACTAGAACAATCGTACATATTTTGTTGACTTGTGTACTCACATTATCCCAAACGTTTCCCACAATATTTAAGCCTAGAAAAATAAGCAATTTTAACCAGGACGTGTCGTTTCGTCGCCAGTGAATGATGTCAATTTCCAGTAGAAACCATGGAATCACGCAAGACGTTTTAATATATTATGTGTTTAGGTGAGCATCTTTTTGTATTCATTCATCAACATAAAACGAATTATCGTTGTATAGCGCAACACGCCAGTCTTAATGTTTGAATTGCTTGTTTTCTCGATTTACCACAAGTACCATGTTTTTACCATGCCTCGGAGACGACACTATTTTGTCAAGTGGCTAACGTAGCATAATCAGAGACAGATTTTCCCATCATACAATAAATGTTTTCATTAATTGCATGTGCATGGAAGTGGCCAACTGCAGCATGAGGAGGTTATCTCCCGCGGCTATCGGCCCGCCCTGCTTCATATCACAGTAACGTTAACAAAACTTTAAACTCCCCCTATAGGCAATAATTTCATCCCTTAAAACTCCTCTTTGATCACCAATGCTTGAATGTAACTCTGCACCCTTACTTCATTTAATATATGCGGATCTATGAATATGCTAATTAGTCCCGCCTACACTCACTCGCAGATCTCGAGATCCACTCGGTCAGCTTACTGAGGTAAACGCTGCACAATGGTATCGCTTTTTACGACGTCGGACACATGATTGTAATTAATATGATTAGCCTTTTGACTACATTATCAAACAGCTAATAATGTGTTGCTAATGCTAATGTTACACAAAATCAGTATCCTTAGAAACTCATCTCAGAACGTCTGTGGAGAAAGGCATAGTTCATCACAGCATCGTAATGTACATAATACACCCTGCTAAATCTCGCATATCAATAGAAAAATATTCCGGGATATGTTCTCTCTCTCTTGCTTCAGATCTGGCATGGTTAATGATATGCCAAAGCCCGCTGGTTCGTTGTCCTGATTGGTTACAAGGCAGTTTGTGATGCCGATTTCAAACCACGTTTGTCTTTAGATCACTGCAGTTTAAACAGAAAATAGTCAGCAATGGTATTGACATATGAATTTGCACATGGTTTACCTTAAAGCAAATTGAAAACACCACATAGACATATAAACAACATTAAAACTTGATTTAATACATTAGCTCATCCATGAATATGATTTCTGGATTGATTTCCATCGGCTGTGGAGGTGAAGAGGACATCTCCCGTGATTTTTCCACGCTTTCGTTTCGAACAAGCGACCTCTAGTGGCGAAAATTACATATTGTGCCTTTAAAAGAACTGATTTCCTTTTTTGAATATGTTGTAAAATGTACATTATTCCTGTGATCAAAGCTGATTCAGAGCATCAATACTCCAGTCTTCAGTGTCACATGATCCTTCAGAAATCATTCTGATATGATGATTTGCTGCTCAAGAAACATATGTTTCATATTTTTGTGGAATGGAAAATTTTAAAAGAACAGCATTTCTTTTTTAAATAGAATCTTTTGTAATATTATAAATGTCCCTTTTGATTCATTTAATGTATTTGGCATCCTTATTAAGTTAAATATTAGATTAATTTGCTTCAATTTAACATGAGTTTTTACTGGTTATTTTGTATGTCTTCATAAGATAAGTGAACGACCTCATAAAATGTCTTCTTTCTATTTGGTTCGGTAGAAACCTTTAGTTCTGTATGGACTGTTGCCCATTTCTTAACCCTGGATAAAGGGCTTCCAGCAGGTGAATGGCCCCATGAGTAATTTAGTGTGTTTTTTTTTTTTTTTTTCATTTCTTTTAATCTCATGTTGTTCGTAGATTGATCAGTCAGTGTCCCTTCATGTGAAATTATGGAGTCTTGATGCTAATCTCAGGCTTTTAATAGTCCCAAAGTTGAGCTTGTTGTTCTTGTTTGGCAGGAATCAAGTCTTACGCCAGCAGCTCTACTATAAGATAAACACATGCCATAATTCAGGGTAACGAATAAGATAAGGACGTGACAATTTAATTACGCCATTCCGTTACAATTGCAAGAATAAAGATATAAACATTCTGATTCAGTCACTGCTCAACTTGAGCGACTATCAACACAGGTGACAATCAGATATCTGACTCTATTGCATTGCTCTATTGGCGTAGTGAGTTTGTTTTTGCTCAGAGCCCACACAACACGAGGTGAACGACACTGGCATCGGGCCAAAGCAAAGGGACGTTGAGAAACTGGGGTTAAAGTTACAGTAGCTGCTGTTATATCACTTGGCAGTGTTTTTGTGTGCCTTTCTGTCAAAACATCAGGTTCATAGCTTGTGAAATACCAGAACATGATGACATTGTTGAATCTGTGTCAGTCCAGTGTCAGCTGACAGGCTCAGAGTGGCCAATTAACCCAAACACCCCCATCCACCCCATAAGCCCCCTGAGAACGGGTCGATACCTCATACTGGAGTGCAGCCAGCAGAGGGGGAAATAAATAAATGAAAATTATACTTAAGGGAAAAACAACAATAATAGTAATAATGATATCTAATATATCTATAATAATAATAATATATATATATATATATATATATATATATATATATATATATATATATATATATTTTTTTTTTTTATTACAAATTTTATTAATATTTTTATTTTATATTGTATAATTTATTTTGATAATATTTTACCATATTATATATTAAAAATGCTTTGCGTCAGGAAATAAAAATATTAAAGAAAAATATAAAATGTTCAATATATATATAATATATACATATATATATATATATATATATATATATATATATATATATATATATATTTTTATTACATGTTATCTTTATATTTTTATTACATGCTAAAAATATATTAAAATAATATTATATTTTCTATAGTTTTTTTGATGACTTGAAATTAGGATTGACTGATATATATATATATATATATATATATATATATATATATATATATATATATACAACACATTATTAGCTGTTTGATAATGTTGTCAAAAGGATAATCACATTAATTACAATCATGTGTCCGACGTCGTAAAAAGCGATACCATTGTGCAGCGTTTACCTCAGTAAGCTGACCGAGTGGATCTCGAGATCTGCGAGTGAGTGTAGGCGGGACTAATTAGCATATTCATAGATCCGCATATATTAAATGAAGTAAGGGTGCAGAGTTACATCCAGGCTTTGGTGATCAAAGAGGAGTTGAAAATAATTTATTTTAATATATATAATTTAAGGGATTTATATATGTATGTACAATGTAAATGTAAATATATATAACTTTTGTTTTATGATGTCCAGTAAATCCAAATTTATTTATGTGGTGTTTTTCACAAAACAAAGAAAATCAAGATGTTAATGTTTATAAAATCCTAATATCCTCATGCCTTATAGTCACATTCATCAGACTGGAGCTGGGTGATGATAATAGTTCACAATCATGCAGTTAATATTTGCCATATACTGTAATATTTATCATTTTTTCGTGAGTGTACTGTATATGTGTCCCAATAAAGCAGGATGTACTTATATATCCAACTTAATATAGAGAGATGGGTGATAATATTACATTTTCAAAAAAACAACAACAAAAAAAAGGTGCAGCATTTTTAGTATTTTAGGATTTTTAGTTGGTAAAAAAATAAAATGTATTATTCATTTAAAATTAATATATATATAAATATATATATATATATATATATATATATATTAAAAAATAATATTCTGCAGAGAAATAATAATTATAGTCCTGATATATTTTCCTGATATAAAAGCTTTATTTTTAAAGCCCTAGGTAGTAAAACACTGTATTTGCTATCACAACTTTTTTTCTTTTGTCAAATCAACTTAGATAATGAATGTACTTCAGAATACATAATATTTTGAGTTTCTGTTGATTAAACCAGTCCATGGTTTAATTTCAATGAACCAGCAATACTTTTTTTACAGTGTAGTAACACCGTGGTACTTTTTTGTAAGTGAGTGCAAAGTATTTTTAATGTGGCACACATCATGAATTCAATTTCTTTCAGACCACAGCATGACATCTGCACTTTTTTATTAAGAACAAAAGTGGTTTGCGGTGAACGATATCCAGTGAATTTCTAGATTGCCTTGATTTGCTTTTCAACAGTCGCATTGTTCTCTCACCGCTCACACGGACATACGTTAAACATAAATATATGTTGAGTATATAAATAGAATGTTACATTTATGTTTTATATGACATATATGTACATTTCTACACAGTTTTTAAAAAAAGAAAAAATTTACATAATACTGTACACGGAATGATTTCAGTACAAAACAATATTGCATAGAAAATTTGCCATCTCTACATAATAATTGTAACATTTTAGTAAAATATATTTACGGTAGTAATATAGAAGGTAGCAGCAATTATGAGAAAACCTTAAATATTTAATTTAGACTGTCATTTCCTTAAAGTAAATAAATAGAATAATCATATTTACTACTGTATGTATACTAATAGTTTGAGGTATTTTTGAAGTGTGAGACTGATACATTCTGAATAGGTTAGCAGCAAAATAAAGGTCTCGTAATGTGTCTGATCCATTGACATGGAGTCATCCGTTCAGGTTAGTTCTGGTACGTGGGATCTGCAGAGACAAAGAATAAAAAAACATGTTTTAAAATAAAAGAGAAGATCCTCTCCGTGCATAGAGGAGCATCAAACCTCTGCTAATATCTTTATGGTCTTGAATGAACTCATTTCAGTACCTCATCGGGGGACGAACGCCACGGGAAGCTCTCGGCTGGGAACCAGAGTTCCTGAATGCAGCGCTTCCACCGGCTCATGGTCGGTGGCCACGATCTCGTAGTCGCGTAGTATCTGTGATAAAGAGCGGACAAAACATTTGGACTAGGCGAAGAAAATGCATTCATGTGCTAGACCCACTAGAAGCTGTTTAAAGTCCAGCTACACTGCAAACGTACCCAGCAAAGACTCAGCTGGATCTGTAACTCAGCGAGACGCCGGCCGATGCACATCCTCTTTCCTATCCCGAAGGGCACATGGGCGAAAGGGTTGATGGAGCTTTTGTTTTGAAGCCAGCGTTCTGGTCTGAACTGCTTCCCGTTGTCAAAATACTCCTCGTTTGAACCGATAGCCTGACTGTTGATCATCAGGATGGTCTGAGAACATGTAGAAATAGGGCTGAATAAATATAATGCACTCACATTTGATATTGTAAATTCAATCATGTGCGATGCCTAAAATGTCTCTAAAACTTCACATTTAACATAGATTATATGATAAACTAATGAATGGGATACTGCAAAGAAATACAGTTTTCTATTTAAACAGTAATATACTGTAAAAACAATGCCTTCTGGGTAATTTTATTTGTCGTTAAATGACACATCACACAGAATGCATTGTTTTTATGGTATACTACTTCTGTATATTACAATGCAGTCTAGGTAATATTTTTTGTCGTTTTCAAGAAAAATAGCTATGAAAAATTAAACAGATTCACACTGTTTTCTATTAAACAGTAATATACTGTAAAAACAATGCCTTCTGGGTAATTTTATTTGTCGGTAAATGACAAATATCACCCAGAATGCATTGTTTTTAAGGTATATTACTTCTGTATATTACAATGCAGTCTAGGTAATATTTTTTGTCGTTTTCAAGAAAAATAGCTATGAAAAATTAAACAGATTCACACTGTTTTCTATTAAACAGTAATATACTGTATAAACAATGCATTCTGGGTAATTTTATTTGTCGGTAAAAGAATGCATTGTTTGTAAGGTATATTACTTCTGTATATTACAATGCATTCTAGGTAATATTTTTTGTCATTTTCAAGAACAACAGCTGTAAAATTTAAACAGATTCACGCCGTTTTCTATTAAACAGTAATATACTGTAAAAACAATGCATTCTGGGTAATTTTATTTGTCTGTAAAAGAATGCATTGTTTTTAAGGTATATTACTTCTGTAAATTACAATGCAGTCTAGGTAATATTTTTTGTCATTTTCAAGAACAACAGCTGTAAAATTTAAACAGATTCACGCCGTTTTCTATTAAAACAGTAATATACCGTAAAAAAAAGGCATTTTGGGTCATTTTATTTGTCATTTTCAAGATAGTAACCCATAGGCTCGAAAATGACAAACACTACCCAGAATGCAAAATGGTATTTTACTGTGTAAATTTGTTTTTGTTTTTACAGCTATTTTTTTGAGTGATAAAATACCGTTTTCCATTGAAACAGAACAACAAATATTACCCAGAATGCATTGTTTTTTCACTATTACCATATATATATATATATATATATATATATATAAGATATTAACATGAAACTCTATTGCGATCAACTGTGAGTCAATACTCTCATGTGCTTCATGAGGGGAGCACTTTTTTGCTGCCAAGGTAGAGCTTTCCAAATCAGCTGCTTATTTCAGTTAAGATGCTGTTTTAGAAGGCAGCTCCCTGCCAGTTCGACGGTAGACATCAAGAGTGCTCACTAGGTTCATATAGGGGGCAGTAGTGAGTAGGACTGCTAATAATGAAATACTCACTCCTTTAGGCAGTGTATAATCGCCCAGCACTGTGTCTTTGTCTAAGGTACGGCTGGTGAACGGCACAGATGGTGAAACCCTGCAGAAATAAAAAGCAACAATGAACTTCTTACTGTTGAGAATTCCAGAGAATTTCCATTTTTTTGCATGCGTCAGTGTGTAAGCTGAAAGGTATGAGGCACGTAATGGCGCTAATTCAAGTCCAGGCTAGATAATCCCACAAATACACCATCAACATTCTCAGCACATGCTTCAGCATTATCCTTCTTTAATGTCCGAGGACATGTCTTCCTGTAACGCATGACTGACGCCTGGAACATGAAAGCGTGAGGGCATAAACACGACTTCCATGTGCTTTCGGATTCCAGTCGGGACTATTATGTCACCTGACTGGAACAGCTTAATCTGCCAGTCTATTAGATATAATCATGCATCACCTCATATGAACCTTTTACAGATGATTCTACAAATTCAGCTGGGACGGCTAAAAGGGGCTTTTACAGTAATGCCATGGAAGAACTATTTTTGGTTCCCCAAAGAACCTTTCAGTAAACAGTTCTTAAAAGAATCATTGTTTAGTGTAGAACGTTTTGTGCAATGGAAGGATTCCATGAATGCTGAAGGTTCTTCAGTGGACCATCGACGCCAATAAAGCATCTTTATTTTTAAGAAATATTTGGGTTCCCCAGAGAACTTTTCTGTGAACAGTTCTTAAACGAAGCATTTTGTCTTAGTTTAAAGAACATTTAAATAATCTAAAGAAACTTTTTTTCACGAAAATAACTTTTTGTGCGATGGAGAGATTCAACATTCAACACCAAAGATGTGTTTTCGCAGCGATGCCATAGAAGAACCATTTTGGGTTCCTCAAAGAACCTTTCGGTGAACACTTAAACTGTTTTTCTTAGTGTGAAGAACATTTTACCAAGTTTAAAGAAATTATTTCATGGATGTTAAAGGTTCTTCACAGAGTGAACTTCACAGAGGTTCTTCAGGGGTGTAAGAACCATTTTGGGTTCCCCAAATCATTTTTAAGCAAAAAGTTTTCTTAGTTTGAAGAACATTTTAATAATCTAAAGAACCTTTTTCCACAAAAGAACTTCTTGTGTAGTGGAAAGATTCCATGAATCTTAAAGGTTCTTCATGGAGTCATCAAAGCTAACAAAGAACCTTTATTTTTGAGTTCCCTAAAGAACTTTTCAGTGAGCAGTTCTTAAAAGAATCATTTTTTTCTTGGAGTAAAGAACAATTCAATAATCTACAGAACCTTTTTCCACTATAATGAACATTTTGTGGAATAGAAAGGATCCATGGACGTTCTTGATGGAACCATTGATGCCAGTAAACAACCAGAATCTTTAAGGGTGTAAGACCCAATTTTGGGTTCCCCAAATAATTTTTCAGTTAACAGTTGTAAAATGGACATTTTTTTCTTAGTTTTAAGAACATTTTAATAATCTAAAGAACCTTTTTCCACAAAAGAACTTCTTGTGCAGTGGAAAGATTCCATGAATCTTAAAGGTTCTTCAAAGAACCTTTATTTTTGGGTTCCCTTAAGAACTTTTCAGTGAGCAGTTCTTAAAAGAATCATTTTTTCTTAGAGTGAAGAACAATTCAATAATCTACAGAACCTTTTTCCACTATAATGCACATTTTGTGGAATAGAAAGGATCCATGGATGTTAAAGGTTCTTGATGGAACCATTGATGCCAGTAAACAACCAGAATCTTTAAGGGTGTAAGACCCATTTTTGGTTCCCCAAAGAATTTTCCAGAAACTTCAGAGCAATGGAAAGATTCCACACTCTTAAAAAATAAAGCTTCTTTACTGGCATTGATGGTTCCATCAAGAACCTTTAACATCCATGGATCCTTCCCATCCCACTAAAGGTTCTTCATATTGGAAATGAGTTCTTAACTTTTTTAAGAACTCTTCACTGAAAGGTTCTTCTTCTATGGCAAACGTTTGGAATCTATTTTTAAGGTTCTTCATGGAACCTTCAATAAAGAACCTTTATTTTTGGGTTCCCTAAAGAACTTTTCAGTGAGCAGTTCTTAAAAGAATCATTTTTTCTTAGAGTGAAGAACAATTCAATAATCTACAGAACCTTTTTCCACTATAATGAACATTTTGTGGAATAGAAAGGATCCATGGACGTTCTTGATGGAACCATTGATGCCAGTAAACAGCCAGAATCTTTAAGGGTGTAAGACCCAATTTTGGTTCCCCAAAGAATTTTCCAGAAACTTCAGAGCAATGGAAAGATTCCACACTCTTAAAAATAAAGCTTCTTTACTGGCATTGATGGTTCCATCAAGAACCTTTAACATCCATGGATCCTTCCCATCCCACTAAAGGTTCTTCGTAGCGGAAATGAGTTCTTAACTTTTTTAAGAACTCTTCACTGAAAGGTTCTTCTTCTATGGCAAACGTTTGGAATCTATTTTGTAAGGTTCTTCATGGAACCTTCAATAAAGAACCTTTATTTTTGGGTTCCCTAAAGAACTTTTCAGTGAGCAGTTCTTAAAAGAATCATTTTTTCTTAGAGTGAAGAACAATTCAATAATCTACAGAACCTTTTTCCACTATAATGAACATTTTGTGGAATAGAAAGGATCCATGGACGTTCTTGATGGAACCATTGATGCCAGTAAACAGCCAGAATCTTTAAGGGTGTAAGACCCAATTTTGGTTCCCCAAAGAATTTTCCAGAAACTTCAGAGCAATGGAAAGATTCCACACTCTTAAAAATAAAGCTTCTTTACTGGCATTGATGGTTCCATCAAGAACCTTTAACATCCATGGATCCTTCCCATCCCACTAAAGGTTCTTCGTAGCGGAAATGAGTTCTTAACTTTTTTAAGAACTCTTCACTGAAAGGTTCTTCTTCTATGGCAAACGTTTGGAATCTATTTTGTAAGGTTCTTCATGGAACCTTCAATAAAGAACCTTTATTTTTAAGAGTGAGTGGATTATCTTAACCGGCATTAAGGCGAACCTTGCAAACACGAGGAATGATATACTCACTGCAACCTATTTTAAGAGCAACTAAGCACATTTCGAAGTATATTTTGGGGTGAAATGTGCGCATGCTCACCTCATGGACTCCTTCAGGCAGGCTTTGAGGTAGGGCATGTTCTTGATGTGCTCAGCACAAGGCGTCTGCCCAGCGGGCACCACGTCTTGGATCTCCTTCAGAAGTTTTCCTTGGGCGCAGGGGTTGCGGGAGAGGTTGAAAATAGCCCACAACATGCTATTAGCAGTCTGCAGGAGAAAAACAAGAAGGATTTGCTTGGTCAATCAGGGCCACACTGTACAATGTTCCTCCAGCGGAACAATTAACGGAGCGCTACGCCCGCCCTGGCTCATTCTTCTGACTTATGTGCTTGAGTGAACTAAGCCTGGATAAGAGCAGAACAAAGACGAGTTAAATCAACTGCTTTTTTTTTTAGCTCGCTCGCGTGTGACTCGAAAACAAGCTCGCTGAAAAACAAGTTTGTTTGTCTGGGGTGGTGAAAGTACGTCTGCGTTATGAAAGCGTACCGTCTCCACTCCCCCGACTTGAAGTTCTGTTGTGGCGGCGTACAGCTCCTTCTTAGTGAGGTGGCTCTGGTGGTAGATGTCGCACAGGAAGTCGTCCGCTTTGCCGTTTGAGTGCCTCTTCAGATTCTTGTCGATGTAAAGTTTAGCTGTGGAGATGATAGATTGCTTTGATTAATTTTTTTTTTTTTTAGAAAAGTGTCCGTTCTTAAATGAAAACGTAAGTGAACAAAACGACCTATTTGCTCAATAATATTTATATGATTTTATTGAATGATTTTAGTTACGTCCACCGAAGCTGTATTTATTTGATACAGTTAAAACGGAAATATTTCGTAATATTATTTCAGAACTGTTTTCTAAGTGAATATATGGTGAACTGCAATTTATTCCCGTGATCAAAGCGCCATCACACATGAGTCACATGATCCTTCAGAAATCATTCCGATTTGCTGCTAAAAAAAAATTCTGCGTCGCTGCCTCAAATTTTTCAAGTCATTTCAACTCAAATTAAACTGCGCAAAAAAAAATCCAGTTGCCGTTACTCACTGATCACATCATTTTTACAGTATTCATACAGCTGTAAAAGTCACTTTAATGCACACTTGCCAAAGAGATTTTATATAAAACACACGTATATTATCCATTTATTAATAGGCTTTCATATGTAATTATTATGTCTTCTATAATTAGTCGATTCTTCATTAAATCATCATTGTGAAATATTTTATTTAAATAAACTTTAAAATAATCATTTTATTTCAGTTGTATTATGTACGTACACTTAAATATGAATAACGAATTGTTGCTTAAAACTGGTGCGGTATCAGTATTTTGGTCTTCTCAGCCTTACTTGAACTTGTCCATCACTTGCTGCAGGAAAGACGAAGTGTTTCTGAACGTGTGACAGGTGTCTGTCAGAGAGCGGGCGCTAATAGAGCAACAGCAGCACAACAAACTGTGAGTAATTCGGCCTCGCGTCAACATTCCTACCCGCCTCTCCCTCCCTCCCTGCTGCTAGTACAAATATTTAGCTGGATTCTCCTGCACTTAGGTCACCGCATTTACTACCGCGGTTTACTCTCTCTCTCTCTCTCTCTCTCTCTCTCTCTCTCTCCCTCCTGGTGTGCGCGCGGATCTGCTTTGGGGGGGTCGAGGCAGAAAGCCGTAAGTTCATGTGTCATCACCTGCCTGGAAATGTGCTTTGAACGCTTTTATGGGTCACACGTCATCTGATCAAGGAACTCTTTAGTACCTGTGCTAAAAATACGGTCCCATGCCGCCGTGTGGTCTTTCCATGTTTTCGTATTCAGGTTCCTGTGAAGCTCCACGGGCGTCACCATCATTGTTCCAAAGGTGCTCATCATCTGAAAGGGAGAAAAACACCACGTGTTTGCATTGCAAACGCCTCGAATGCAGCTTAGGAGAAGCAGATAAAGGTTTATCAGAGATGGTCAATTTACCGTTTTGATCGCAGTGATGAAATCCATGGCCTCCTCGCTGACACGGTCTTGCAAGAGCCCGAAACGTTTGTCATAAAGCACGTAGCAAATGGCTATGGGAGCAAAAGAGAAAGAAACGTTGAATGCGTTTCTTTATAGCACGTGTGGCATATGTGGCAAGTGTTGCACGAAAACTCACTTTCAAAAGACCACTTGTTCAGTTCAAAATACAAATCATTGATCTTCCCATTGACATGAGCTCTTCCAATCCTCTTTATCAAATCAGCTGAAACCTTTCCATAAAGACAACAAGCAGTCATTCCCACGTGTTCATAAACATGAACGATACAGTATGTGAACTGATGTTTTTGAGTCAGAACTCACTTCATTGATTTTCCCGTCCAGTTTCATGACTTCGGTTGGTTTCATGAGCTTCTGCTGGAAAGCGCTGCGCACCCGCTGCCAGTCCTTCCCCTCCCTGCAAATGCGTGAGTTTAAAATACCAGCAATGTCATGGAATAACCAATAGCATTTGGTTAAAGAAGCAGAATATTTACAGGATGAGCAGCCCGTAAGCCTCGTCCCGCATGTCTCTGTAGGCTTTCCAGGGTTTGATCTCCAGTCTCTGAGGATAGCTGCCCTCTTTCCTGTAAAGAGCCTCCAATAAACACGGAGAACCGATGTGAACCGACTCAAAAGAGCCCAGCTTCATCCGGAAGATCTTCCCAAACTTTTTGTGGTAGTCGATCTGAGGTTAAAAAGATGAAGAAGAACAGAGAGAAATAAACACTTAAACCAGAGGAAATGTACAGATTACACATGAATATGTGTGTGGGTGTGTGTGGGTATTCCCTACGTTATGAGGACCAAATGTCCCCACAAGTATAGTAATACTAGTGAATGTTGATCTTGTGGGGACATTTTTTTTTTGGTCCCCATGAGGAAACAAGCTTATAAATCATACAGAATGATCTTTTTTGAAAATCTAAAATAGCAGAACATTTTGTGTGATGGGTAGGTTTAGGGGTAGGGGTGGTGTAGGGGGACAGAACGTACAGTTTGTACAGTATAAAAACCATTACGCCTATGGAATGTCCCCATAAAACATGAAAACACAACGTGTGTGTGTGTGTGTGTATATATATATATATATATATATATATATATATATATATATATATATATATATATATACACACACAGACATTACCACTTAAATACAGTAAAAAAAAAATCACTAATTAAGAAAAATTACGATTTAGTGTATATACAAATAGGATAAATATGAAAAGCTCACATGGATTTAAATAAAATCTAATTTAAATAATAACTATTAATAATAATAATGTGAGACAAGGCTATTTATAGTAATTTCATAAACATTTTTAAGCATAAAAGATATATGACATTAACTTTTAGAAAAAAATATTTTATTATTATTATTATTATTATTTAAATGTGACTAAAATAATACAAATAAATAGATATAGGATTAAAAAAGTTCATTTAAAATCGTTAAAATAAGCAAGGACATAAATGAATAGTTTTATAATGCATAACAATAATAAAGGGGTTCATACCAGCGCCTCGTGTTGTCTCTTTAAGCCTCCTTTCCGGAGCACCTCGATAAGGCTGCCGAACAGCGGCCAGTTAGTTGGTCCAGGAATGGAGTCGAGACTGTGCGCGCAGGGCGCGCTCCCGGCAGCATCCTTCGAGTCCAGCAGGCACACTGAGGATGTGGGCTTACAGTGCTGAAGCCCCACAGACTTCTTCTTCAGCATCTCCAGAAACTGAGGACCTTTTTGGATATGCGGTCTCATCTTGACGCGTGCGTAAAACAACGTGCGTAAAAGTGTCAGTGGAGTTTCTCTTAAATGCCACTATATATATACTCGCGGCTGTGTTTATCTCGGTCGGACGCGGCGACCAATCAGGAATCGTGTGTGGAAGTCGAGCCCACCATTCATTTATGGATCTACGTTGGTGAGTGCATGACCCCACATAGACCGAGGAAGTGCCCTCAAACGCGCTCAACAAATAAACATAACGGAGGTGAGGCGGTTCGCTTTGAGCTGCCCTTAACTCCTCTCTCTGAGTCAACACTGAGACCACGCGACGCCGCTTTGCGCAAATATTTACTCAGGAGCTCCTGTGCGCGCTCGTGGCCAAAGGCGATCGGCAATCGCGCTTGATTGTACAGTATTTGCGATGGTGCCTTAGAACATTTCGACGTGGAATTTCATTGATGACATCTCACGTTTAATCATCTTGAAGCAGCATCATCATGCATGCATGCGGCACTTGAGCGAGAACGCCACAATAAAACTTCGAACAGAACATCTTTTTGCAATGACATTTAAAGTTTAAGGGTAGCTGGTATAAATAACACGGATGAGGAAGTGCACATTCACACAAAGTAAGTGCATATGTTAAGTATCCGCTGAATGTGATGTCATGAAAATGGCATGCATAATCATTCTAGAATCCTAAAACTATATCTTCAGGCGAAGTGTAGCATTTTAACCATTATTAGTGCAAATAAAGCACGTTTTATGCATCTGTAGAGATACAAAGTGCTCTAAATAACCATATATAAGAAAAAAGAGCACCCAAATTATGTCATTGATACTGTGTTTTATGATTCAGATTGCTTTTATGAACAGATATGTGAGATTAACTCGAAAATAATGATAAAAGTTAACGTATTTTATATAAATGACTACAAATAATGCAATACCATAAACAAAAAGGAACGAATAAGCTCATTTAAAATCGTTAAAGGACGCAAATGAAAATGATAAGAGATTCGTGCATACATGTGAACTTCAAGGTTTTACATTGAAAAGTAGTAGAGGAAGTGCATATCCAGATACAAATATTAAGTGTTCAAAGAAAATGCCATGCATAATAATCATAGAAGGATACAAAAGTGAACTATAGCGTCTTCCACAATTGCATGTGAACGGCGCCTTAACTAGCGCGTTTGGCTGCGAGGTTTGTTTGGCATTGTAGGTTTCTTTAAGGGTCGTGCAGCCGGACCATGTTGTTAATGTGTGTATCGTATGACCCGTGAGCATGAGGTTTGAGTATAAAATTAGCCGAGGGAAGCGTGTTGCCCAGTACCCAGTGTACATGATGCAAAAACATCATCTTACCGCTGAACTCAAGCCCCTCTGGTAATCCCACGCTCATGATAGTTTAGTATAGTTTTACAAAAGTACAGATATGTGGTACAGTAAACATGTTGACTCATAGCACACATAGATCTTGTTTAAATAACCTTGAACCCTCTGCAGTGCTTGCTGTGCTGCATTTAACAAGATCGAGTCCACAAAACACACAGAGAACAGATTCATCAGGATTGTGTTTGCAAGTGCCTATGAGCCGAAGCGGTTAATGATCTCGAAATGGCCAAATGTTGGCTGATATACGCGGTATATATGCGGAATATCGCACTGGTAGCCGTGCGATATGGCTGGATATCCGCACGGCTGTGATTCGGTCGCAGGTGATCACGGCGTACTGATATACGGCCATATCGCACGGCTACCAGTGCGATATTGCGTTTAAACAACAGTTCGACGGCACGAGTGTGTAAATAACTAAGAAATAACAACGGATTGTCCTTAAAAACCCTCTGTTGTGAGGAACTACTTCCTTCCGCAGCGGATTCAAATCACAGTTTAACAGTTGAGCCCAAGATCCGTTGCTCATTCTAAAACGCCACTTTGGAACGAAGGAACGTCGCGTCGCTTCATTAAAGCATCTGTAACGTTAGAGTGTTATGAGAAATGGCCTGAGCGAGGGAATTACCTGCGTCCAGCTGATATTCTTCAGGTCAATCTTATATTCATAATCACAAAATCAGTTTGAATGTCCGCTGAGGAAAACTCTTTAGTGCTTTTAACATTTCCATGACAGCGCTAGTCAATGCATTTGTCAGTTGCGACTCGTAGGAAGTTGTTTAAAGTAATTTAGAGACAACTTCCTCGTTTCAGTCCATTTCAATAAAGTCTGTGCGACTCACTCACTCACTCACTCACTCAGAAAGAGTCTTGTGGCGTATTAATGTACTTTCACTAACGTCGAAATCACTAACGTACTCTTTCACAAAAACAAGAAACACAGCATGTTATTTATATAAAATATGTATTTAACAATAATATTTAAATGAACAACAATAGCCATTATAACATTATAAGAAATAAAAAAAACAGTTCAGTCAAGCTAGTAAATACAGGATTTAATTTCAATGTAAATATAAAGTTATGAAAATTAATATAGCCAACTAATAGATTAAGAAGACCACTATTTGATATACCAAAAACGAATTACAGCTCATGTTTTAACACTGCATAAGAGCCAGCGGCAAATTCCCAAAGGACTGGCCGAGATGAAGCTGTTCTCAGCGGGTACTTGAGCACTGGACGGTCACACCTCCGAAACAAATTTTCTTGGTTTACATATAAATCACATATCTGGGGTCTAAACCAACCCTGTAACAGCAACAGCCCATATTTTGGATGTCTCCCTCATCTGACCCCTTTTTTTTCTATCTTGGAGTTTCTGCTGATGAGCTGATGAGTTGATTCAGGTGTGTTTGATTAGGAAAAGTTGCAAAATGTGTCGTGTTGGTGTGCCTCCAGGAGCTGGGTTGGGAAACACTGGTCTAAACAACTACTTTCTTGACTAAAAAACTGTTGAAAACAACATTCGGTTATAAAATAACAGTATGGTGGGCTTGCTCGTCCGCCGTTACACTCTGACGGCGGAGCGATTCAAACGGTGAAACGGTTACCGCGCGATACTGGAAGAGTATGTCATGGCTGGAAAGACCTCTCAGCCAATCAGATTCGATATCTATACATATATATTAGTGCACGATTAATCGAGATTAATTGCATCCAAAATAAAAGTTTGTGGTTGATTAAAATTTCATTGTTTTTAACGGTCCCTAATGTTGATTTCCATTTTGTTAGTATTTTGTAACGCGCCTTTAAATAACAAAGCCAGTTCCCTGATGACATCATCCTCCAGGAAGTGACATCATTTTGGAGGGACACACTTTAGCGAGTATCCGCGGCGGGTTTTATGCATTCTGTGATGATCTGTGCCACTCCAACGTTCCATCATGTTTGAGAAAATCAGTTTGTTGTTTCAAAAGTACTGTGTAACAGAAATGACTCGAAAGCACTTTCACTGTTGTTTGATTCAGAATCTGTTGGTCACTGTTTGTACTATAAACAGTGGAGCTATTCAGAGTTCATCGTGGATTGTCGGTTCACTTAGACCTTGTTTTTGTAAACCTTAAAACACATCAGCAATAACATGTTTTGTTAAGCAAGATACACGATAAAAACTGTACCTCTTGTTAACTTTAATGGACTAAATCGACTAAATGAAAGCAATATGACCCGGTCCTCAGGTTATTCCAGAACGCATGGGTGGTCGTTTAGTTTTTTGGCAAAAACAAGGTATTTAGAGCTATTGAAAGAACCACATCCATGCAAGGACTTAAAACTTGTTTTTGGTTATTTGGCAGTACTAGGCGGTGAAATGTTGTGGTTTATTCAAGACTCTTTCTTTGGTAAAGTTTGGTTAAGCTCTTTCATACTTTGGATTTTGTATTGCTCAACACTGTTTTCATGTGCTTCAGAAAGAGTAGATCAAAAGAAACGGAAAACAAGATAAAACTGCACATGCATATCCATAAAAATAGACATGGTTTTGAAAAACACGGCGTTCGACCGTGCAGAACTCACCGTCATGGTTGCGGCCGGAGCATTTTTTAAGGTGTTCTGGGTAATTAATACGTGGGTTCTGTGGTGTCCTTTTTTGTGTAAGTCAGGGATTTGTTTTTCATCTGTTTGCTTGGAAAATGAGTACAGAAGGAGTTACGTTCCAAAGTTTAAAACCTTACAAACGCCACTAATTGAGATGAAATGATGATATGCGACCCGTTTCAAACACATTCAATGAACCTAATGTGAGTGCCCCATAAACTCTTTGACCCTTCGCACACAAGACAGGCAGAAAACGCATGAAGTGAACCAAAACTGATGACTCAAGCTTGCGCGACCCCGACTGATAGAGGCCATTGAGTTCAGTGACAAGCCTGCACACATGCACATAAACACCGCATCTTGACAAAATAAGGAAAAACTCGGATGAATTGATGCAATCACTTAAACTTTTATGAAGAAGGGGCTTTATTAACTTATTAACTGCCACAGAGAGGATCTTATCTGATGGTTAAAACATTGCTGTGCTTCTGGAATAACTTCCCGAATTCTCGCACCAGATTTCTCCGCCACATCTGTTTCTTGATGACCTTAGCCGTCCTTTACAGAATTAGGTTGTGCATTCCACAAGCCATCAAGGTGTTGAAAGACGCGTGTGAATGAGAGTAAAAAATGTCCCTGCTGGCGTCATTCATACCTGAGTAACTAATCTTGTCAATTTACAGTGCATTTACACCACTTAGACAGTGATTTATAGGTGACATTTGAGAACGGCACAGCCCCGGATTCCTCTGTGAACTCACTGACCCGCTCTGAGTTTTTCTTGCATAAACAACTGGACGGGCTGGGAAAGGGTTAAGGGTTTCCCTGCATTCAGCAGCCTCTACTTTACACACTCAGAGTTAAGGATATCATCGTTGCAATGCACAATTATCATAATGTTTTTATGTGAATGAATTGGGGTGTTGGTGGGTTGAGTCCCAAGATTGAAAGCAGTGAAAAAAAACAACTAACCTTAGATAAGCTAGATAGGTTCCATTTCTTTTGTTGTTGACGTCAGATGCCGTCCGGTGCTTCCCAACTTGGCGGGTTGCGACCCAAGATGCCGTCGTCTGGTGACGTCTGACCACTGTTCGTTTTATGAAGTATTTCGCTGCATGGAACTAATTTAGACACTTTCAGCATATGAAACGTTAATATCGAGCATATTGTTTCGTCTGTAGAGTTCATGGTAACAGATTTCAGTCATTGTGTGATTTGAGACACTTTTTATTTATGTTTGTTGCTTAAAGTTTTGTGTGTGTGTGTGTGTGTGTGTGTGTGCGTGTGTGTGTGTGCTCAGAGTCGCCAACTCATGTTGAGTGTAAAGCAAAACCAGTTGAGATCCGCATCGAGTTTGCTGGCACAACAGATTTTTTTCAGACACTGGTCAATTTTTAAATTTTGCTTCCATACACTAAAAAATACGGGGTTAAAAACAACCCAAGTTGAGTTGAAAATGGACAAACCCAGCGATTGGGTTACATGTTTACCCAACATGCTGGGCCAGTTTTCTTTAACCCAAATATTGTTTAAATATTACTTTATGGCTGGCTGAAAATGAACCCGAAATGGGTTGGAAATTAAACATTTATCAAGAAGCAGTTTAATACATGTTTATTGTTTCATTATTATTCTTTAAGCTTAATAAATATTCATTTATTAAACATATTAATACATGTTACGTTCCAACATACTTTGGGTTCATTTTAAGCGAGTAATGCTGTCGGTTTTAAACAATAGTTGGGTTCAATAAAACTACAACAAACGTTTAACCCAGCCGATGGGTTTGTCCATTTTTAACCCAACTTGATTTTGCATATTTAACTGTGTTAACGTACTGCGAGAACTCGACGGGGAAAAGTCTGACCCTATTCACCTGTAGTGTCTTGCCTTCATATAACCCTGACTGTAAGAGATTGCCACAAAGTCCAAACTGAAAATCCCCAATCCACACGTTAGTGCTCTACTTTGGCACAGCCTTGAGAGGAAAGGGTTAAAAATGAGCCGATAGATCAACGGGTGCAATCAATAGCTGTTTCCCCAAATCAGCTCCTCCTATTTGCATATACGACAGAGTAAACGTATGTCTCCACTTGCCAGCAGAGAGAGAGAGATTATTAACATTTTTGCGCTCATCCTGTGGCCGCATGTACAAAGCATACTTCCACTGACTGGAATGTTCCCGCTTTCAGATTGATGTGCCGAGAGACGACGGCATGAACAAGAGCGGAACATGACGTCACGTTTAAGTATTCCTCAGAGAAAATGAGTCAATCGTTGTCATAGAGAAGATTATAGCGTTATACAATGAATGGCTTTTAGGAAGAATGGGATGAGAATTCATCTTGAGGTCTCAGACAGAAGTGTGAGATGTGAAACTTTCAAGGAGACACGTCTGAGATCACCAGGGTCATTTTCTCAGAAGAAACATCTGAGAAGCGAGATACTTAGTCCAAAGTCTATTCGCTCTCCATGGAATCTCATCGCTTTCTAGGAGAAACGCTCGAGCTCTCATTCATGATTTGTCTTTCCCAGTATATGTGGTCCATTATATCGTTTTTGAAATGAAAACTAGTTAATTATAAGTAGATTAGAATAAAAAAAGTGGCAAAGCCAGGATTGAGCTTCTTACCTCCTGATCCATGGTCTCCTCTTAATTTGACAAAAAGATTTTTAACCGTTCAGGATGCAAATAGGCAAACCGCCATGAGGTTATTTGCTTTCGACCCTTTCCCATCATTTTTTTTTTTTATATATAGATGTCCTCTTTATATGTCATTATGATAACATAAATTCAAAATGTCAAGTGCTTACAGAAAATGTGTCTTCTATTGCAAATACGCAGTTTAAGGAAACGGGTTTGGGGGTTGTTATTATTATATTCTTCACTGAAGCTGGTTAGTATAGGAAAAAACTATATAAAATGCTACACCTATTAAATTAAACTGCCTTATATTCACATTAAAATGCATGTAATACATTTGGAGTTTTAAGCTTTATTTGTCCAGTAAAGTTCTAGTAACAACTCCTACTACTCTTTTCTTGTCCTATTATCACTGTGAAGCTCGAAAGATGATGACTTGACTTGCCATTAACTTACTCATTGCTTTTTATTAGTGTTGATGTCTCAAGAGGCTGAAGGGGTTAAATGACATGACGTGAAGCTTTGCAGCTGGTTGCAACAAACCTTTTAAGTTAAGAAAACTCTTTCGTGATCATATATCGGATCGAGTGATAAAACGATAGCCCCGCCCCTATTCAGCGCTTGTGCTCCGTTTTGTATTTCCACGGCATGAAGGTAAGATCTTACTTAATTACGAATGAACCGAATCGTCCCGGTCTATGTCATGACATCCGCTTTAAATCCACTTTGCTACTCTTCGACCGCGATGCCATAGAAATATACAGCAAAAACCGAAGTTCAACTCAATGGATTTAAGTCATATTTCTGCTGCCTGTCTGAACAAAGCCCGCACAGTCAACGCTCACTCATAATACTAAGCGGATGCAAAGTGCCAGTAAACTGCCTGACTCATAGGTGATGAAACCCCTCGTCCTCCGTGACCCCGACCAAGCTACTTAAAGCCGCGGGTAAATTTGCTGAAGCTCTTGACCTTAGATACTGTGTCCCGTAGGGCGCATAGACCCTATCTATGGTGCAGAGCCTTTCGGAAACAAGCAGAAATCCAGCTGGCCTTATCTTATCATGTTATGAGTAAGCAAACAGCCGCACAGAAAATGTCAGGCTGCACATTATCCTTCACACATCAATCCACCTGAGAACTGAAGCAGTCACCAACTGATCGGTTTGAGCTGAATTCACTTGTAAATATCTTGAGGCTTGAGGTTCACCTTCTTTTCCAGCCGTTCGCTTCGTCTTCTACGGGGATTATTTTCTGCCGTTTGCCCATGCATATGATGTCTGTGTTGTTTTAGCACTTCACTAAAGGAATTATGCGGCTCATGTACAAAATTAGTGGTAGGAACTCGAATGGAACAAATAAATACCTCCACATTTTCAGCGGAAAAACATTCAGGCTGGAATCTTGAGGTTGTTTTACACAAGGTTAAAAACATTCCCATAAATCTGGCAGCAATTACCACTGCCATGATGACTGGACCATCCCTTCTGAAATGATTCATCCCCAATGTTTTAATGAGTTTTGTGACTTCATAAACCTCCAATTTCCATCCGTCCATCCATTTATCCAACAGGGTAACCTGAACTACTTTAAATTTTAGGCAACTTTCTACGCAGTTGCTAAGGTGTTTTTTCCAGTTGCCAGGGTATTTTGGTGGCTCTTTACCGGCTCAAGTCAATCTATTTCTATCTAGACAGAAAATAGAAGTAAAAATAAACAAAGCTGAATGACTGTTTACCTACATTGGAACTGATAGGTGTTGACAGTGTTACTCGACCCATTCAGCACCCCCCCAAAAGGGCTATTTGGCATTGTGCCGGGGTTGCCAAGTCTGTGGTTTTCACTCAGAATTGGGCTGCTTTTAAACTGTTGCTGTGGGTTAAAGGTTTATTGGATGGGATGGTTGTATTGAGAGATCTTAAAAGTCTTCCAAATTTTAGGAAGAACTCCAGCTACCCATTTCCAGCGTCACTCAAAGCGACTGTTATCATGAGCTCAACGCTGCTTGCTGTTATGATGGGGGTTGTATAAGTGACAGACCACTGCGACAGCTGACAGTCCTTCACATCGATTCGCTTAATATTTCTTGATGTTTAGCCAACATTTAACAACTGGTTGATTCAAATCACTCGGCTCCTACTAAGATCTTTACTATACATGATTTTCGAAAACGCCTGTGCATAAACCAGACAGCTGTTTAGAAAAGCTGTTGACACATTGAGACACATTAAAGCCCTGAATAACATGATTGGATACATCGTGTTCTTACTGAGGGGATGGTCTAATAGTTAATCGGTTGCCAGGGTGTTGCTTTGCAGTTGCTAGGGTGTTCTAAATAGTTTTTTATAGCATATTTCAGAGTGTTTTTGCTGGATTGATAGGTGGTTGCTAGGGTGCTGGTATGTGATATACATTTGCTAGGGTGCACTGAATGGTTTTTTAGTAGTTTCAAAAGTGTTCTGGGTGTTTTATATTGCATTGACATGGAATTTACTTGGTTAGGGTTATTAGAGCTTTGACTGGTAGTTGCTAGGGCGTTTCTATGGGGTATACAGTTGCTAGGGTGTGCTGAATGACTTTTAGTGAATGACTTTTAGTTCATTGCAATGCAATTGCAGATGTGTTCCACCTGTTTTGTATCGCATCTGCATGGTATTTACGTGGTTAGGGTTCCTAGAGCTTTGATAGGTGGTTGCTAGGGCGTTGCTACATGGTACACAGTTGCTAGGGTGCGCAGAATGGTTTTTAGTTCATTGCTATGCAATTGCAAATTGTTCCACCTGTTTTGTATTACATTTGCATGGTATTCACGGGTTTTTAGGGTTACTGGAGCTTTGATAGGCGGTTGCTAGGGCGTTGCTACATGGTACACAGTTGCTAGGGAGCGCAGAATGGTTTTTAGCTCATTGCTATGCATTTGCGAATGTGTTCAGGCTGTTTTGTATTGCATCGGCATGGAATTGACTTGTTTGGGTTACTAGAACTTTGATGGGTGGTTACTGGGGTATTGCTATGTTTTGCAGTTGCTAGGGTTTGCTGCTTTTTATTGCACTGCTACGCATTTAGTAGTGTGTGCGAGGTGGTTGCTAGAAAGTTGTTAGAGCGTTACTGCTGTATGAGGTTGCTAGGGTCCTCTGGGTGTTTTTTTTTTTAGTGTGCTGTTAAGTGCCTGCTAATGATTTTGTTTGTTTCTGCATGTACTGTTGGTTGCTAAGGCTTTGATTGTTGGTTGCTAGGGCGTTGCTATGTGGCACACAGTTGCTACGGCGTGCTGAATAATTTTTAGTTCGTTGCTATGCAATTGCAAATTGTTCCACCTGTTTTGTATTACATTTGCATGGTATTCACAGGTTTTTAGGGTTACTAGAGCTTTGATAGGCGGTTGCTAGGGCGTTGCTACATGGTACACAGTGGCTAGGGCTTTGATTGGTGATTGCTATGTGGCATACAGTTGCTACAGCGTGCTGAATGATTTTTAGCTCATTGCTATGCATATGTGAATGTGTTCTGGCAGTTTTGTATTGGATCGGCATGGAATTTACTTGGTTAGGGTTACTAGAGCTTCGACAGATGGTTGCTAGGGCTTTGTTATGTGGTTGACGGGGTGTGTCAACTTGCTTTATTGCACTGATGTGCACTTGTGATGATCTGTTGAGTAGTTTTTAGTGCATTGCTGTACAGTTGTATAGTTTTATTTCATTGCTGTGCAAAGTGTACTGGGTAGTTGCTGTTGTCTTCTGGGTGTTGTTTAGTTTCTTTCTAATTTATTTTCTTTCTTTCGGCACGTACTGGCGGTTGCTAAGGCATTGCTAGGTAATTGTTTACTGGCCCAAATCAAACGAGCCCGTCCTGAAGTCTAAAAGCTCTAGTATGAGCGGTCGTCATGACGCTCGCCTCTCCAAACACCACTGTTAAATTCTTGGATCGTATTTGGGAACATTGCAAAACAATATTCCACTACTAATATAAGAATTTGTCCTTCTTTTGACTTCCAGATGCTTGACGTATTTTACAGGCACGTTGTTTGGCTTTGTTGGCCTCTCCTCATCATGGTCAAGTTTAAAAGCATTGACCGTTCCCTCAAACCGCGCCAGACCCGAATGGCTTTGGCACGTTGACTCTTGGGACAAATGTTGTAATGCTTGTTCTTTGAGCGCGAGAGTGAAGTTACAAACACCCGACCGCAGTTTCCCTTCGTGCAGCCTCTGGTGGAAACCATCCAGATTTCATCTCCATTTCATTCATTGCAGCAGTACAATATCCGAGCGCTCTCAGTGACCTGCCCGAGCCTGTTTTCTAGAGATGGTTGTTTTGCCCACCGCTGTGTTTTCTCAAATGACGTCAACTTCCTTGAGTTCCTTGAGTGTAACGCTAAATTTACGAGCGTGTTGTGCAACCGCAAATTCTTCCGCTTGATAAAAGACGATGGGGAAACTGTAGCCCGGGGAGTGTTTCTGTGCTACAGTCAAACAACAGATATATTTTAGTGCTGCCAGGGGCACCTTGTTATGATCGCCCTTTGACTTATTTCAACGCGTTCTCGTACAACACGCTCTGTTCTGCGCCGTACTCTGAAAAATCAACACAATCTCGTGTTTGTGACTCTTTTGGGACAGCTGCTTTGCATGAAGTTGTAAACAACTATCCAATAATTCCCAGCATGCAACAGAATGGCCTATAATTGTATCTTGTATATTTCGTAGGGTTTTCTAAGGCAGATACTTATGGTTAGGGTTTATCATCAAGCTCTAACCTTAAGTATTTCAGTGTGTATTTTGTCCAGCATGTTTATGCACATTTTCCAACCTAGTGATTAGAGCTGCACAATTCTGGATAAATTGAGAATCGCAGTTTTTGTTTCAAATAGGGATAACGATCCTCCCGTGATTGTGAACGGACAACAAAACAGAACGAAAACAAAAACGTTTCATTCATTTGGATGAATTTGAATTAATGAATGAATGACGTTCTTATAAAGATTTCACTTGTTTCATTAGTTTCTTAACGAATCTCTTGAATAATGATTCAATGACAAATACCTGTTTTAACAGTCACTTGTCGCCACCTTACTGGCCTAATGATGTAATCGTTATTTTGAAGTTACTGTCAAAATGTGATTTGCTCTACACTGATTGCTTTCGAATTCAAGTTATAAACTTTAATCCCAGCACTGGATATTTGTAGACAAGGAAATAATGATACTGTGAGGTTTTTTTCACACCTAGTCAACACAGATCTGAATTTTCCTGCTTGAGTTTGTCAAATCATTATCATTTGTGAATGAGATCTTGTGGGTGTTGATCTTTTAGAGATTAATCTTGCAGCTCTATTAGTGATTCTCCTGCCGGGTGATTCAACCAGCTATGGTTTTAAAAAAGCGCAGAACGCGAGGGTCCCTAGATGCAAAAACTCGCTACATTTGCTCCGCCTCCGAGTTCTTCTGATTGGTCCACTGTTTTGGAACTGACATTGATGAGCGGCGCCAACTTGACACGGCATCTTAAAAATAAGGCACTCATTTGCGAGGCGCTGCAAAAGACGCGAGACGTGAGTGGTCATGCACATCCGTCTAGCACCCATTAGTTACTGTTGCTATGTCCGACAAGCCATGCATTCTCACGCCACGCATCGTGTTCTCACGAAGTGAAAAATGCATCGCGGAGCAAAGAGGACACTGACAACGTGTAGAAAGACAATACAAAGCAGGTTACTTTTTGATATGAAACTGTCTGTGGCGTAGAGCCAAGAAGACCACGCCACCCTGGACGCCTGAGTTCCAGGCTCCGCCCTGGACTCCACCCTGGACGCCTGAGTTCCAGGCTCCGCCCTGGACTCCACCCTGGACGCCTGAGTTCCAGGCTTCGCCCTGGACTCCACCCTGGACGCCTGAGTTCCAGGCTTCGCCCTGGACTCCACTCTGGACGCCTGAGTTCCAGGCTCCGCCCTGGACTCCACCCTGGACGCCTGAGTTCCAGGCTCCACCCTGGACTCCACCCTGGACGCCTGAGTTCCAGGCTCCGCCCTGGACTCCACCCTGGACGCCTGAGTTCCAGGCTTCGCCCTGGACTCCACTCTGGACGCCTGAGTTCCAGGCTCCGCCCTGGAGTCCACCCTGGACGCCTGAGTTCCAGGCTCCACCCTGGACTCCACCCTGGACGCCTGAGTTCCAGGCTCCACTCTGGACTCAATCCTGGACGCCTGAGTTCCAGGCTCCGCCCTGGACTCCACCCTGGACGCCTGAGTTCCAGACTCCGCCCTGGACTCCACCCTGGACGCCTGAGTTCCAGGCTTCGCCCTGGACTCCACTCTGGACGCCTGAGTTCCAGGCTCCGCCCTGGACTCCACCCTGGATGCCTGAGTTCCAGGCTCCACCCTGGACTCCACCCTGGACGCCTGAGTTCCAGGCTCCACTCTGGACTCCATCCTGGACGCCTGAGTTCCAGGCTCCGCCCTGGACTCCACCCTGGACGCCTGAGTTCCAGACTCCGCCCTGGACTCCACCCTGGACGCCTGAGTTCCAGGCTCCGCCCTGGACTCCACCCTGGACGCCTGAGTTCCAGGCTCCGCCCTAGACTCCACCCTGGACGCCGGAGTTCCAGGCTCCACCCTGGACTCCACCCTGGATGCCTGAGTTCCAGGCTCCACCCTGGACTCCACCCTGGACGCCTGAGTTCCAGGCTCCGCCCTGGACTCCACCCTGGACGCCTGAGTTCCAGGCTCCGCCCTAGACTCCACCCTGGACGCCTGAGTTCCAGGCTCCGCCCTGGACTCCACCCTGGACGCCTGACTTCCAGGCTTCGCCCTGGACTCCACTCTGGACGCCTGAGTTCCAGGCTCCGCCCTGGACTCCACCCTGGACGCCTGAGTTCCAGACTCCGCCCTGGACTCCACCCTGGACGCCTGAGTTCCAGACTCCGCCCTGGACTCCACCCTGGACGCCTGAGTTCCAGGCTCCGCCCTAGACTCCACCCTGGACGCCTGAGTTCCAGGCTCCACCCTGGACTCCACCCTGGACGCCTGAGTTCCAGGCTCCACTCTGGACTCCATCCTGGACGCCTGAGTTCCAGGCTCCGCCCTAGACTCCACCCTGGACGCCTGAGTTCCAGGCTCCGCCCTAGACTCCACCCTGGAGGCCACCTGACCTACCCGCTCCTACCCATGGCCTCTAGGGTGCCCGCCCCCCCCTGTAATGTTACATGTTCTGGACTCTGTTTGGTTTCATTTTGTCACATGCGCTCTTTGTTTTGTTTTTTCCCGCCACTCATTATTCATCATCATCATCATCATCATCAGTTGTGTCTTGTCATTACCTCGTTTCTTCCTGTGTTTTCCCTCAGTCCTCATGCGTTCTCGTTGGTGTGTAGATGTGTTCTGTGTTATATTTCCCTTGATTTTAATTAAAAATACCTTATTCCTGTTAAACCTTCACCTCTGTGCTTCCTCAGCAACACGTACCATTACAGAAACAAAGTTTCAAATTTCAAATATCGTAATTTTTTAAAGATTTTTTCAACATTAAATAGCGTACAGTGTGTCTTTAATGTGTGGTGACAGATCGCTGTAGCTCCTCGTGAAGCGATCATCTCTTCATACTAGTTCATTTATAGCATCAAATAAACATGAATGAACATCAGAAGGAAAGACGTGAGGACACACAATTTATCAAGTTCACCAACGTTAATCTACTAACTCCCCTGACCGCTTTGACGGACAAAATAGCGGATTCAGGGTTATGACTGGTCAGATCGCCTGTCAATCAAACTGCCAAGGTCAATTAAGGGATGTGTGAGTGTGTTTCCTGTCGTGTGTGTTAGGAGGTTAGCAGTCAGCGCTGGTGTTCTCCTGGATGCATGCCAGCGCTCAGGTTCAGCATCTACAACCACACAGTGAATCACAATCGGCCGGGAATGAGCCCTGTGTGACCTCCACCAGCATCTCCTCTCTTTTCCCTAACTCACCTTGTCAAAAATAAAATGACTCTCACAAAAACGAAAGAAGGAAAATTGAATTATGTAAATCATTCTTTACATAATATTTATTGCTTAAAGAAAAGAAAGCTTAGGCTAATACGATGACGTATTAGTAGTATTACATAAAGTAGCCTATTACAGAATGTCATTATTTTTATGACACTGTTATTTATTTTAATTAACAATGATGCAAAATAAACAAAAACACTGATTTTAGTAGTCTATCGTTACTCTTGTTTTTCTTAATTCCCGTTTTTGCTTTGATTATTCTCGTTTGATTCTCACAACTGTTGGAACAGCAATCACTACTGTAGTTTATAGATACTTTACCATTTAAAACAAGTGTCTTTCATGTATTACAGTGGGCAAAAAAAGGCTTTGTGAGGGCATCCGAGTTTAGGTGAGTATTGAAAAGTCCTGCACTAATCTGAATATTGGCACTGAACAGCATTGCCTTCGTCTATAGTCATATGATTGGGTTATTATGTCCCCAAAAGAGCATGAAATGAATGTGCGTGTGTCAGATGACAAGTGCTATATCATGGTACATGTCAGTCTGCTGTCCAGCGAGTGCATCAAGGGCACTAGAGAGTGCGTGAACTCGTTGCTGTTACATGTTGATGGCGTGTGGCCGCGTAATCAGAGGCTGCTCAAGGTCACAGTCCCATGCAGGTTTAACCCCTCAAGGTCTCTTTAGGGCCGGACTCTGGACCATAGTAGTGACTTTGTAGCCATAAACTTGTTATGCTGGATGACAAATAACTCAAGAGTCAACGGCGCCCGCTTTTTTTCATTACGAGATCATTGCGTGGCACAATTGATCCCGCGTTATTAGTGGACATTGGGAAAAATAAACAGGTTTCGAGTTCTTAATGGACTCTCGGGCTCAGTGATTAATGCATTTAATTAAAATACATATTTAGTTACAAATTTCTAGCTGTTAAAAATAATAATTTGATTAATTAGTTTACTTGAATTTAAATCTTTCTCAAAATTGTTTTTTTTTTTATATTTACAATTGCATAATATTTACATGATTTCATGACAGCTTTTTATATTTGTTATAATTATACATGCTATGTGCTACAAAAATTATATTTTTAAATAATTATGTTGCTTTTATTCTATAATTATTTGTATTATAATAACTATAATTATCTTTTTATTTATTTTTGAATAATAATATCAATAATTATTATGCAATCGATCATAGTGTTATTTTTAAAGTAATGATTTATTCAATTATATTTGATGTAATTATAGTTTTATTGTATTGTATAATTATGTTTTATTATAATTAGGAATGCTATAGAACAAACAAAATTATATTAATTAATTATATATAATTTATTCTTGAAACACTTTTTTATAAGAAAAAAAAATCTTTGTATGTTGTTTTAAAAAGGTGGAGAAACCTTTAACAAATGTAAATAATCAAATGTTCAAAGTTAATATTGATTTTAGCAAACACGTGTAAGTGGTTTAAAGTCATTGCCAGATTGATCCGACAGTGAAGTTCACGAACGTAAACCTGGTTACGTTGGTCACATCTGTTTATTATAATGACAGCGATGCCAAAACAAACAAACAAACAGTGTATTTAAATGTCATCGAAAGAGAAAACAAACAAACGAAGCACCTTGTCTTCATCAGATGTTTTTGTTTCGACGTTCCGGTACGTTCTATAGAGCGAGACATTACACGAGCCCGATATTACACCGCAAATGATGGGTTTGAATCATAATGGGATGACCCCGGCGATGGGCTAGAACAGGATAACCTCTCCGCTACACCTTCATCTGAAAAACAAACTTGCGGGGCGAGTCATTGACATTTGCTTTCAGATCAAACTCACTCAAGGGCACAACAGGGTTGTAGGCACTCATCAAACGGCCGCTGAGCTCTGAGCTAACTCATCCAAAGCATTCCTCTACGAGCGTTAGGTATGATCGGTCAACAGAACCTGATCAAATAAGTGTTGAACACACAGCCACTGTGATCTAGGGCAGATTGCATTCAGTGGTTTGTCTCTTTATGTGTTGTAATGTGGCACAGACTCAAGGTGCAAAGTTGCAATGGCAACAACATGTGCAGACTGTTGTGCTTTCAAAAGTTCCTGTACAAGTAAACCAGATAAATGAGTTGAGATAGGTTGGTGTGATGGAGGTGCGGTTCCAGCAGATGGCAGCAGAGATGACTGTGACTGTGTCCTGTGAGTGTGTGTGTGTGTGTGTGTGTGTGTGACTGACTGATAATATTATGCAATTAATTCTGATATAAATAAGCTATTCTGATAGCCATTCCTCAGAAATGTGCATAAAAAAATATAAACATTAAAAATATGTTTTGAGGACGGATAAATGCTGATTTGCTGCTCAAAAAAAAAAAAAATGTTTTTTTTTTTTTTACAGGATTCTTTGATAAAATGTAAAAAAAAACAGCATTTATCTAAAATATAATTTTTTTTTAAGCATTATAGACTATTGTTCAAAAGTTTGGGGTCAGTATTTATTTATTTTTCTTTGGAAAAGAAATGAATACTTTTATGCATTAAATTGAACAAAAGTGACAGTAAAGACATTTATGTGACACAATCGTTCCATTTCAGAGAAATTCTGTTCTTTTGAGCTTTCGATTCGTCAAAGAATCTAAAAAAAAACAAACTATTTTGACAGTGATGAATATCATAAATGTTTCTTGCGCAGCAAATCATCATATCAGAATGATTTCTGAAGGATCATGTGACACTGAAGACTGGAGTCATGATGCTGAAAATTCAGCTTTGATCACTGGATATAAATTAAACTTTACTATATATTCACATAGAAAACAAATATTTTAAATTTTAAAAATATTTCACAATTTCTACTGTTTTTTATCAAATAAATGCAGCATATCAGAATGATTTCTGAAGGATCATGTGTCACTGAAGACTGGAGTAATGATGCTGAAAATTCAGCTTTGATCACTGGATATAAATTATATTTGACTATATATTCACATAGAAAACAAATATTTTAAATTTTAAAAATATTTCACAATTTCTACTGTATTTTTTATCAAATAAATGCAGCATATCAGAATGATTTCTGAAGGATCATGTGACACTGAAGACTGGAGTAATGCTGAAAATTCAGCTTATAAATTACATGTTAAAATCTATTCAAATAGAAAACTTTTTTTTAAAACTTGTAATAATATTTCACAGTTTTTACTGTACTTTGGAAACACAATAGAATAAATGCAGCCTTGAGAATGAATTAATTTATCTTTATTCTATTATAATAAGCCCAGAAATAATCAACAATAAGACCTTATATACAAATCATAGCGAACAGAACAGAGTGTGTTAAGAGCACATGCAGGTCAGAGGATCACAGGATCGGCGCGGCACACACAGTGATATATCAACGTCAGCAAAGTACAAGAAATATTAAACAAATATACATCCAGTAAGAAACCACATGATGCTCCAGAGACACAGTTTCTAGTGCAGGAAGAAAAGAAGTTAGAAACTCACGGGACACTGAAAGTAAAAATTGTGATTTCTTTTAGTAACAGTAGCATTATAATGTGCTTTAATATTTTCGCTAATTTTATGGTTAGTTCACTTTTAAATCGCTTCAATTCAAACAGGTGGATTTAGGTTAGTTTTCCTGCAGTTTTAGTACAATAGCATGTATCTTAATTTTGTTTTAATTCAGTTAATTCATTTATTTAATGATCGATTTTCATTTATGGCGCAATATTCAATCAATGTTCTCATTTGAGCAGATGCAGCATGTCAGTATATATATATATATATATATACACACACACACACTGCATACTGCAGAACTAGTATGATAATATGTCATTCCAAACACAGACGGTTTTAAAATAAATCTTGTCTTGGTTTTCAGTGCAGTGCTGTTGTAAAGAAAAGGAAAGTGAACTGAGTCTCTCAGGTGGAGAGCAAGAAAGAGACAAAAGTGTTTTTCTTGGACTGATTTGAAGCAAACATTTCCAGTAAGATTGCTGCTCCCTGCTGATTGGTCCTGCAGTTCTTGGCTCGGTCATGTGATTCCTGTCGACCGCACACGTCTGAGGCGCAGCGGGAGACAGACGGGCTGGAGCGCTGACGAGCAGATGCTGCCCTCTAGAGGTAATCCAGCTCAAGTGCGTGACTCAACGCCTCCAGATCCGCCCGGCACGTCACTCTCCAGAACGGCATGTTCTTCTGCAGGACATAAGTAAGCTACATTTTATATATGTATATTTTTTTTTTTTACAGGGTTAACTACCATTGTGTGTTTTAAAACAAAAAAGTCGGTATTAAATTTAAATTTTAAACACACACACACACACGCACGCATACACACACACACTCATGTTGTGTTTTTGTGTTTTGTGGGGACTTTCCATAGGCGTAATGGCTTTTATACTGTACAAACTGTACATTCTGCCCCCACCCCACCCCTAAACTTAACCCTCACAGATTCTGCATTTTTACATTTTTAATTAAACCTTGTTTAGTATGTTTTTAAAGCTGTTTGAAAAGTGAGGACATGAAATGTCCTCATATTTCACCTTGAAGTTGTAATACCAGTGTCACACCCATGACATTATACACATTTGTGTCCTGATAAGTCACAAAAATGCACACACACACACACACACACACACACGCACACATACACACACACACACACTCATGTTGTGTTTTTGTGTTTTGTGGGGACTTTCCATAGGCGTAATGGTTTTTATACTGTACAAACTGTATATTCTGCCCCCCTCACCCCTAAACTTAAACCTCACTGAAAACATTCTGCATTTTTACATTTTTAATAAAACATTGTTTAGTATATTTTTAAAAGCTGTTTGAAAAGTGGGGACATATGAAATGTCCTCATATTTCACGTTGAAGTTGTAATACCAGTGTCACACCCATGACAGTATACACATTTATGTCCTGATAAGTCACAAAAACGCACACACACACACACACACACACACACACACGCACACACACACACACACACACACACTCATGTTGTGTTTTTGTGTTTTGTGGGGACTTTACATAGGCGTAATGGTTTTTATACTGTACAAACTGTATATTCTGCCCCCCCCCCACCCCTAAACCTACCCATCACAGAAAATGTTCTGCTATTTTAGATTTTCAAAAAAAGATCATTCTTTATGATTTATAAGCTTGTTTCCTTGTGGGGACCAACAAAAGGTCCCCACAATGTCAAGATTTACTGGTTTTACTTACATTGTGGGGACATTTGTAAGGAATGTAAGGACACAATGTAAGGAAAACAAGTACACACACACACACACACACACACACACACATATCACATTTATATGGTGAAATACTAACTTTTTTATTTAAATATTTCTCAGAAATATCTAATTTTGTGAAATTAAAAGTTTGACACTTTGGCCGAAATTTAAAAAAAAAGAAACCTAAAAAAAGCAAGTGTTATTGTTGAGTGTCATATTTGATACATAAAGCTTTTATGATTCATATAGTCTGATATCATTAGTATTTGGACCTTAAACTCGAGGAGGAAAAACAGCTCAGTTTTATTCAGAGGCCCAAACTGAGCAAAAATATGTCATTTTGGAGCTGAAACTGATTTATATGACCAAAAAGTATCCCATTCTGAAGCTTGTAAAGTAAATCAATGAGATGTTTATAACAGTATAGCAGACACTTACATAAAAGTCATATAAATATCAGTTGTCACTGTATCTGCCAGTAATGTGTCTTAGTTTTATGATCAAATCTCAGTAGTTTTAAAACATAAAATGCGATGCAATACAATGATGATTGAGAGAAAGCCTGATGCCATATTTTATTTTTCTAAAAAAAAAAAATGATGCATGCATATTCAAGTTGCTTCAGTCCAGTAAGTGTTCATCTTGAAATATTACTAACAATATAAAATGTATCCTTACATTTATCCTACTGCTGTTCGGGATGTTTTCATCCATTATGGGGAATTGTTGAGTCTTAATTTGGCCAGAACTTTCTCCGTGTTGCAGCAAATGGAATGATTTTTGGTGACAAATCTTATTTTGACACATATTTTGGGAAAATGCTCTGAAAATTTTCAAAAACTCAAAAGTACTCTGTGGGCAAATTCACGACCCTCTCGTTATGATTTTAACTGCTTTAAAAATGTATCAGATAAATATTTTCTTTTGCTTAAATCTATTAATCAACCTCAGTCCTGATCAAAACTACTAATTTTTTTATTTTTTTATTTTTAATTCCAGGATTTTAACTCTTTATTTGCCAAATTCATAAATGACATCACTGATTTGGGGGAAAAAACACACACACAAAATGACTTATTTTCAATATAAAATGTGATTTTGGATTGGATTTTTTTGCCTTTTATCACAGTCTTGGACAAGTCAAAGATTAGAAACAACATTGGCTTTGATGCATTGTTCGTTTTTGTGTTTCAAACACATTTTCGTGTTTTGACACGTCCAAGACTGTGATAAAAGGCAAAAAAAAAAATCCAGTCCACAATCACATTTTATATTGAAAATAAGTCATTTTGTGTGTGTTTTTCCCCCCCAAATCAGTGACGTCATTTATGAATTCGGCAATTAAAGAGTTAAAATCCTGAATTAAAAATAAATAAAAATTAGCAGTTTTGATCAGGACTGAGGTTGCTTAATAGATTCATGCAATAAAGTTTTTATTAAAAAAATACATTTTTAAAGCAGTTAAAAGTAGTGGCTGTTTTCAGCCACGAACATAACGAAAGGGTAGTGAATTTGAACAATGCACAAGGGTTAAAAAAATCAGTGGAGGTTTCACACGGTGGATACTAAAAGGTCTTTTACTTGCACCATTAATACTATACCAATAATAATTATGACATTAAAAATATCCCAATGCATGATTATAACACTCATTCCTTCGTACCTTCTTGGCGACCGTCTCCTCCTCGACACCGTCCCCTACAACCACGTACACGGCTCGCCGACCGAACCTCTGAGTCACGCGCTCGAAGCAGCTTTCTTTACCTGTAACACGTACACAACGTTAAAACGTTTGTTTCACGATCAGGAAAACTGTCTGAAGAGGCAGCGAACCTGTTTTGGTGGCGCTGTAGATGTTCTCGATGGGGAACGCTCCTCCAAGACCGTAGAGAAGCACTTTGGAGAGAGCTGGAATCAGCTGCGTGGTGGTGACCATCACGTTCACGCAGTTTGGTCTGTGAAAGGAAACGTGTGCGAGATATCTCATTTGTAAAAGTGATTCTTAAAGGAATAGCGCAGCCACAAATAATAATACAACTTTGAATCTCTGCGATTACGGCCTGTAAAAATATACAAATGTAGAGCTTTGATGAAAGGGAAGATTTTTAGTGAATAAAGGCTTAAATTTGGTGCTGTTATCAATAAAGGACTTCAGAAGACTTGAAATATAGTGATATGGACTACTTGACAGGTTCTGGCCACTACATTGAAAGGTTATGACACAAAAAACTACTAGCCGAAATGTGTGAATTTTAAATATTGTTAAAGACAAGTAAACCGTCAGAACGAATGATCAAATTACAAACAACAGCACAAATAAATACAACAGAACAATAATAACAACAATTGAATAATATAGTCTTCACTGTATACATTAAATATAGATTAATCCGTATTAAAGTTATTCTGACAAGAGCAGCGAGTGATTTTTTTCTTTGTCTTTTGTTGTTTGGTTGACTTTAAAAACAGCGGCAGGAATATTAGGCTGCTGTCTCTTTAAGAGCGAATGCATTATACATGCATTTTATTTCTCAACTGTTTACGTTCTCTTATTATGCCACCTTTCACAAGATGTAATATCAGTCTCTGGTGTCTCCATGAATGTGTGTGTGAAGTTTCAGCTCAAAAACAGATCATTTACATGATTCTGGAAAGGGGGCCGGGAGCAGCAGCTCATTTGCATTTAAAGGGACAGACACAAAAATGGCGTGTTTTTGCTCACACACAAATAGGGACGAATTTGACAAGCTTGTGTCTGTCCCTTTAAATGCAAATGAGCTGCTGCTCCCGGCCCCCTTTCCAGAAGAGGGCTGAGCATTAACAGCTCAACAACAACAAAGCTGAAGAATCTCAGGCAGCCAAAATGAGGATTGTGTTCATCCTCACATTGTTTTATATGTATTAAGGCTCCTCACCTGGAGTTGATGAGAGCGAGGGCCTTCAGAGCCTGCGTCAGCCACAGATCCGTCAAAACCTCCATTTCCCGCCTCAGCTGAAGCCACTCTTCCCGCTTCGGACTGCCTAACAAACCTACCATTTACAAAACCAATTTAAGATTCAAGTTAATTGAATCTGAAAATCAATAAGCGATGAATTACAGGGTTGTTCGTCACAAAGTGTAAAATCAGCATAAAGCACGGCTTTAAGTGATTCGTTGCTTTTATAAAACGACAACAGCAGTAATATGATAAAAGACACCAATGTACAATAAATCAATGGGTGTTTCTAAAACTACAAGTGCTTTTATGTTTTTGGGGTTGATTGATTTATTTACTGTTCATTGAAATGAGAGAAAGACTCATTTTTTTCTTTTTGTTTTATGAAAGTCACCTTAAAAGTGCATTGAAAACGGCTTACCACACTTATTTTTTCATCATTTCAAGGAACTGAAAATCCATAGTAATTGTTTTTTTTACCTTAATGATAAAACCAAATTACAACTGTGACTCACTGATAACAGTACGCATTTTATTTCTAAAATCTCACTGAGCAAAAAGAGCCTGGAGCTGAAACTGAGCTAAAAATATTAGACATATTAAATACAAATCTTGTCAATGATAATAACATTAATAATGTAAATGATTATGATTCCTTTCTACCTAGTAACAGTTCTTTAGCCTAACTGTACGACGTTTGCAGTTGATGCATTAATATATTAGTCAGCTGACGTGCGGTTACAGGTGTGTGTACTACTTCAGCTATTTTACAACGGCTTCCAACGTGGTTCAACCGATCAGATTTTAGAAGAGGAACTGAGTCAGTTCAGGCCCTATTTGTCAGTGTAAGCAGGTGTGTTCTCTTCTCACCGCCGACGTTATTCTTGTAGGTGTTGTAGATCTCTTTCACTCGCCGGTAGCGGAAGGCGAGTTTCCTCATCCAGTCGACCCCGCCGTGAACACCTGAGCCCAAGCAGAGCGTGCCTCCACCTGCTGGGCTCTGGAAGCCATCTGTGCCAAAGTTATACGTGCTGCAAGTACAGACACACGCACGGTCAGCTTTAGATCCGCTCTACACCCACCCAAACACTCAACTACATTATTATTTCTCCTAACATGCTCCTAAAAGTGTGCTTGATATCCGTCGTAAAATGTCTGGAAGCAGAGCGAGGGTCTGTCTCGAAACTGTGATAAGAAACTATAATGTTTTATAACCAGCACGCCGTTATGTAAAAGGAATAATTCACCTAAAAATGAGAATTCTGTCATTATTTATTCACCGTGTCATTTCGCAAAAGGAATTTTTTTTTTTAATATGCTGCTTTTTCATATACCATCAGTTCATAGTAAGTAAATAAATAAATTGGGGTAAAAAAAAAAAACAAAAAAATTCAGGACAAATAAAAAAGATTTTAAAATAAATAAAAAATATTTACTAAATCATATAGACTGCTTTTATTGTAGTTTTTTTTTTTTTTTTTAGAAAAAAAAATCCTTCTCCTTTTTCCTATAGCATCAGTTCATGGTAAATAGATAAATAAATTAAAGATATTTTCAGTAAACATCAAAAAGACTTTAAAATAAATCAAAAGATATTTACTAAATCATAAAGACTTTATTGTACTTTTTTGAGTATGTTTGGAGCTTTTTTTTTTTTTATATATATATATATTTTCCGCTTTTTCCTAAAGCATCAATTCATTGTAAATAGATAAATAAATAAAAGATATTTTCAGTAAAAATCAACAGACTTTAAATTAAATAAAATATTTTCTAAATCATATAGACTGCTTATATTGTACTGTTTCTGAGCTTTTTAAAAATATTCATATATTTATATTTTTTTAAATATTCATATAGCATCAGTTCATAGTAAATAAATACATAGATTAAATAAAAAATCTGCAAAGTGAAATAAGATATTTTGATTAAAAATAAAAAAAAGAAATATATTACAATTAAAGATATTTACTAAGTAATATAGACTGCTTTTACTGCACTTTTTTGTTAATGGACATGTGTTTTGAAACAAGGGGGTTAGTAAATAATGACAGAAATTTCATTTTCGAAAGGACTGTTCCTTTAAAAATTCTGTGGACACGCTGTTAAACGTGTGATTAATGTCCATCACAAAGAGTCGAGAAATAACAACCTTTAATACTCAACATGTCAGTAGCATGCCATTACGAGAAGAAAAGAATCCCTTTATGGCACACAATATGGATTTTATTAGAAATGCTCACTTGGCTAGATGAAGGAAAGTCATACGCTACCTCAAGTCCTGCCCATTGTCATCCGAGGCCACATCATCGATGTGAACTTGGTCGCATTCCTGGGAAATGAAAGGAAAGCAGATATGCATGAGGTGGATACGTTACAGCCAAGCGAAGTGATGGACTGTGTACAGACAGGTTCACCCGCCGCCGAGCCTCGGGGAACGATGGTGAGAGCGAGGTATTAAAAAAGCAGGAACAGGCCACCGCGACCCAAGACGTTCAGGCGCCTTTGGCACTGGAGGGTGAAATATCAGGAAGATGGCAGACAGAATCTCACCATCTAAACCCGATATTGTACGTTAATTAGCTTTTGTCTTGGCTGAGTTTGAGCGTACGACCGCCAGTATATACACTAATCACACCGGCCAGTGGATGAACATCTGCTCTGTACTTGAGATAATTATCTAGTGTGCTTCTCCATGTTGTTTTAGCTATGCGGGACACGTGTAAATTTGTTAAAGATTTGGATTCTAACAAACTGAATTACCTAAATCAATGCAAAACAATTACTCAGCTTACTTTAGCACTGACAAAAGGCATTCATGCTCTCCTTTTGTTTTTCATGTTTTCACAAATATGCCTCAACATGTCATGTTTTATATCATGGTGCCGACCTCCCACTGACTTCTATTGTTCTTAAATTACTATAATTATAACTAGATTTTTTTTCACATGCTAGGGTGGATTCCTGTGGAGCCCTGCACAAGACATACAAGAAAAACAAGAAAAAAAAGGAAACAGTGCTCACGATTTACTACTTCGTTCCCTCGTTTTGATAAATCGTGCTCACGATTTACTATTTCGTTCCCTCGTTTTGATAAATCGTGCTCACGATTTACTACTTCGTTCCCTCGTTTTGATAAATCGTGCTCGCGATTTACTATTTCGTTCCCTCGTTTTGATAAATAGTTCTCACGATTTACTACTTCGTTCCCTCGTTTTGATAAATCGTGCTCACGATTTACTATTTCGTTCCCTCGTTTTGATAAATCGTGCTCACGATTTACTATTTCGTTCCCTCGTTTTGATAAATCGTGCTCGCGATTTACTATTTCGTTCCCTCGTTTTGATAAATAGTTCTCACGATTTACTACTTCGTTCCCTCGTTTTGATAAATCGTGCTTACGATTTACTACTTCGTTCCCTCGTTTTGATAAATCGTGCTCACGATTTACTATTTCGTTCCCTCGTTTTGATAAATAGTTCTCACGATTTACTACTTCGTTCCCTCGTTTTGATAAATCGTGCTCACGATTTACTATTTCGTTCCCTCGTTTTGATAAATAGTGCTCACGATTTACTATTTCGTTCCCTCGTTTTGATAAATAGTTCTCACGATTTACTACTTCGTTCCCTCGTTTTGATAAATCGTGCTCACGATTTACTACTTCGTTCCCTCGTTTTGATAAATAGTGTTCACGATTTACTATTTCGTTCCCTCGTTTTGATAAATAGTTCTCACGATTTACTATTTCGTTCCCTCGTTTTGATAAATAGTGTTCACGATTTACTACTTCGTTCCCTCGTTTTGATAAATAGTTCTCACGATTTACTATTTCGTTCCCTCGTTTTGATAAATCGTGCTCACGATTTACTATTTCGTTCCCTCGTTTTGATAAATCGTGCTCACGATTTACTATTTCGTTCCCTCGTTTTGATAAATAGTGCTCACGATTTACTATTTCGTTCCCTCGTTTTGATAAATAGTGCTCACGATTTACTATTTCGTTCCCTCGTTTTGATAAATAGTTCTCACGATTTACTATTTCGTTCCCTCGTTTTGATAAATCGTGCACATGATTTACTAATTAATTCCCTCGATTTGCTAAATGCAAGATTTAGCCTACTATTTTTACTATTGTGTATTTTTACTATACATGTCATGTGCGTGGCTCCATAGATTCCTCTTCTTCAATGTTGTTTTAATCTGCACGAAATTTGTTGTCCAACCACTATATTAATAATCACCCATCCCAAATTTTGCTTTTCACTATTGAGCTATTCTGCTAGCCAGACACCTACTCTACCAGACATTAATTAGATTTTTTCTGATTAATTAAAGTACTTAATGAGCACGTTAGGCCGTCAATCACGCCTGTATTTCTAAGCTGTTGACCTCCTGTAGTTATTTTGCCCGCAGCAGCTTTCTGTTCCCCAGCTGACAGATCGATTGAACTGGAGCAGAGTTTGAATGCTGAATGATGCTTTGGACTATTTGAGGGAATTACAGGGAAAACAGAACAAGAGGGAAGAGGCTGTCATTAAAACCTGTGCCCTCCACCCCTGGATTGTTGTTCCTCCCTGGTACAAATCCTCTTTTCAGTGGCAGCCACACACCACTAATTAAGCACTCAAATGTTGTCATTTTTTTGCACCACCTCCTCGAAAGCTTTTAAAGTTCTAATCCCTCCTTTCTTCATGCAGAGGGCAAACCGAGGTCCTTTCACACACTGACTATGCATATATTGAACAAACACTTAAATGTCCTAAATTCACTTTTTTACTTTGTTTGTTTTAATGTTCACCAGTCATAAATATTTCTGACCACTCAAAGTTGGGGCTTAGTTTAAGTTCCCATAAATTTTGTTCTTCTGAACTTTCTATTCATCAAAGAGTCCTGAAAAAGTATTTCAACATTGATAATAATCAGCAAATCATCATATCAGAATGATTTCTGAAGGATCATGTGACACTGAAGACTGGAGTAATGATGCTGAAAATTCAGCTTTGATCACTGGATATAAATTTTAGTTTATAATATATTCCCATAGAAAATGGCTATTTTATATTGTAATAATATTTAACAATTTTTTATATTTTTACTGTATTTTGGATCAAATAAATGCAGCCTTGGTGAGCAGAGGTTTTCTTTCAAAAATCTTACCGACCTCAAACTTTTGAATTTTCGATATATATTATTATTAAACATTATATATATATATATATATATTAGGGGTGGGAAATACTGTATGTAGATCTTTGTGATTGACAGGTGTCCAGATTCCAAATAACAAGTTAAGTTTATCACATGGTTCTCTGGAATACTTGGTTCTGATTGGTCAATCACAGCGTTCTGCAGCAAATATTTTTTTTAAGAACCAACCGTCAACTTTTGTGCCACTTTTCATGTCTAATACCGCTCTGTGCGCTCTTTCTTTTTACATCTATAGGATACTTTACCTGTATGTTTTATAAGTGACACCATTTTTGCAAAACAACGGCATTAAAAATGGCCGGTTCGGATGTTTTGCTCACCTCCAGGTCATTGAAAAACAGACGCGAGTCGGCCAAGTTGAAGATCATCTCCTCCATCCACAAGCCCAGAGACACGGCCTTGCCGGAGTCCTGGATCAAAACATAAAGCGCACGTCAAATTGCCTGAACTTTGCGGCGGAGTGACAGGCGATGATTGTTTTATCTCCGAGTAGGAGTGTGCGGTACAACAGGTTTTTTGTTTGACAAGAATGCCGATCACTCTGGGCAGTCATTGTGGTTTTAATCAGAAACATGTCGAACGACAGCTAGTTCTCTCTTGTTTTCTCTTCATTCTGTAGGTGAAGCCACGTCCTAACATAAGCTAAGTCGTTGTGCGCTCCTGCTAACAGGCCGCTGAACGCCTACATTTGGCAGTTGATCAAGCTGCAGGTGTCAGCCAGAGGTTAGTGTCAGATTAACTGCGAAACGTCTCCTCATCTACGCCTCATCATTGTTAGCGAACGCCATAGCCAGAGGAGCTACGAGTTTGTCCTGCTTTAATTAAGATAATAACCCCTAATCTACCACCATGAATGGACGACTTTATTACAGGTGGCAGTCAAACGCAGAATAATAGATGCTCCACTTTAGAATTACAACTGAACATTTCAGAACGGATTTTAGCAAGGGCATTACATAAAGTTACGACATACGGTAAAACTAAAACTTTTTCTGGTCTAAATGTGGTTTTAACAGTTGAAATGATTGAAATTAGCTTCGTTGAAAGAAATCACATTTTTAAAATGAAAATCTTTCAAAATGTACCTCATGTGCAAATGTACCATCAAAACAAAGGGAAAATATAAAAGACATTTATGTATATATGTGCATACAATATATATTTAATTCATTTGACATATTTATCAATAAATAAATAAATGAGCTGCAAATACATAAAAGTTTGTGTTTACATAATATGTGTGTGTGTGTATATACAAATATAATAATATATACACATATTATGTAAACACGCATTATATATATATATATATACATATATATTATATTATATTGAGTAGATGGACCAATCACGGCTCAAACAGGCTGTTTACAGTGACGGGCTCTCATGGCTTTGACATGAAGTACATAAAAAAAAAAAAAAAAAGCGTGTTAAATATCCTGTTACTTAAAGATGCGAAATCTGAGCCAACTCAACCGCGGCTCTTTGTCTGAGCGTAAGCAGCTTTGTCATGGCACACATCAAAGTTGTTCCTATTTAACTCCAGCCCAAATTAAGTTCTATATGGATGTTTTCTTTGATTTTCTATCTCCAGTGGATTCCTGCCGGAGTGAAAAGCTATTTTGGAGTCTTTTTTCCTGGATCTGAAATTAGACGCATTAGTCACGGCAACATTTCTGCAGTCCTCAAAAAGAAAGTCCGAAGAGCTGCGCGCTCGAGACGGTCCGAGTCTCTGATGTGTCACGTCAAATCCACAAGGGATCGTGGGAATTCAAAATAGATTGCGGGCCAAGAAAAAGAAACATGACCATTGTTTCCTCATCGGCTGCCTGGAGATTGCGTAGAAGTTCATGTGGCGTCAATCAAATCAGAGCGGCCAAATAACAAGCCCGCTTGACTGGAGCTGAAGGAGGGGCTTCATTATATCTTTCACCGTTCATTTCATTCTTCCGCATTTAGTTTCTGCTGGAGACGTTACTCTAAAACAGCTGTGGAACCATATTTGAAAAATAGATCAAATACATAAACGCAGTTCTTTGTTCTCATCATAAAATATATACATATATATATATATATATAGATATATATATATATATATATATATTTATATAGTACAGTTACAGTACTTTTAATTAAACAAATGCAGTCTTGCTGAGCAGAAGAGACTTTCTTCTTACTGACCCCAAATGTTTCAACAGTATTTTACTGTATTTTTTGTCCTTTATATATATATATATATATATATATATATATATATATATATATATATATATATATATATATATATAAGATTAAAAAATATATATATATAATTAAAAAAATAAAAATATATATAAAAAAATACAGTAAAATACTGTTGAAACAAGTATTTTACTGTATTTTTTTTGTCCATATATATATATATACATATATACGATTAATATATATATATATATATATATATATATTAAATATATATTATTAATATTAAAAAAATATTAAAAAACTGAATATTTACATATGCATTCTGGATTAATAAAATGCAGTCATCGTTCCATTATTTGGGTCAAAAAACTATATTGTGATTATTAATGTTGCAGAAAATGACTCATACCACTTTAAACGATAAAAAGAAATCTCTTAAAAAAACACAGTATTGTCTTCTAAAGCAAAACTGAAGCTCTGTAAAGTGGAGGAACTGGTTTGTACCTTGCCGAAGCGAGTGGAAAATGTCCCCGTGAGGAGTGAGTGGAAAATGATGATGGTCTCATCCAGGTCCCAAATAAACACTCTCTGCACACACACACACACACACACACACACACACACAATGAGCATGAGCACAAATATAATCTGCTTACTAGTCAAGAAAAGTATTTACTCCAAAACACTGCATAATATCTCAATGCTGTGTTTATGATAAACATCGCTGATAATTGAAGTCAGTTCGGCCTGCTTTCACAGCATACGGGCGGACGGGCAAATGCTCTTTATCTCATGTCACACTACATGTTGTGCAGAAACGCAATTTCTTTTGTAAGGAAATCGAATACTCGCATTGATATTTTAATATGCAACATATTGCAGCATCAACAGAGCTTTTAGACAAAGTTGAGTTTTTAAACTTGTATTGTGCTTTTTGTCATCATCCGTTTTCATTGCATGGAAGACATCCATCCAAAGTCATACGGATTTGGAACGAGCAAAAATTATGATACTATGATACTATCCCTTTAAACTCATTGTCTATTCCTCCTGAGTTTTCAATGAGGTTGTTGCCAGACACCGTTGCACAACTCGACTGTTGATGTGAAAGTTATCCCTGCGGTGTGGAGCGCAGGAATGTTAATGAAAGACGTTGTGAAAGGGACACCGTGATCGCCAGCATCTGTACCTCGATGTCAGAGTCCAGAGGGGGTACGGGGTCATTGGCCCGCTTCCTGCCTCTCAGCTTCCCATCCGAGCTGCGTCTCGCCGGAGCGCCTTCCTGCTCCTTTCCTGGGGTTGGAGGACTCGTGGGAGCGTGGTACTCCGCTGTTGGACACACACACACACACACACACACACACACGTGATGACATGTCATAGAGACATACAACTAAAATATTTGAATACCAAAGTTTAAAGTTCTTTAAAGTTTTCAGTTTGCACTATTGAAATACATCACATAATAAAGTCAAACACAAACGTTTTAAAAAAATATATCAGAATTTGCTTGCTAAAATTTTGTACAACATATTGCTTTATATTCGAATCACATATATAGAGAGACATATACTCTGATATTAAAGCAAATTCTTGACCATTTTTGCAAGTTGGAGCTATTTTTAATATATATTTCATATAAGTCTTTTTTTAATAATATTTTCATTAGTATTCCTTATATATTGAACTTTGCTTTATACTCGCATTATTACATACATATGGAGACATAATAGTCAAAAATTTGGATAGTTGGCGTTATTTATATATATATATATATATATATTTCATAAAACCTTTTTTTAGAGTATTTTTAATAGTATTTTTAGAATTACTCCCTATATATTGTCCTTTATTCTCAGATTACATCAATAGAAAGGCATCTAGAAAAAAAATCTGGGTAACACTTTAGTTCAGGGTCCAATTCTCACTTTGCTTATTAGCATATTTATGCTGTTTATTAGTACATATAAAGCACATATTAATGCCTTATTCTGCATCTTTAAATCTCAACTGAACAACTACCTTACTAACTATTAATAAGCAGTAATTAGAGTTTATAGAGGCAAACGTCGTAGTTAATAGTGAGAATTGTGTCACAATCTGTGTATTAATGCTATAGTGTGATAATCGGTCTCATCATAGAGCTCACCTGTGTGGGATTCTGGGCTGTGATTGGTCGACACAGCGGGATGATCTGTGTGCTGATAGGGTATGGCGGTGGTGATGGCGGAGGGGGTGATGTTGCTGGTGGTGATGTACGGGCTGTTGTAGTGTGTGTTGTAGTATGGCGAATATTGACTTTGGCTGTAGCTGGAATATGTTGAGAAATCCTGATGGAGACAATGACATGAATCAATAATCTCAGACAACTAAATGCTACTCTGTATTGTATTTTATGTCTTTACGCATTTTTTATTTTAAGTCCATTATTGAACCCTATTATAGCAGGTTCACGCTACATTTCGGTAACGCTTTACAAAAAGGTCACATTAGTTAATGCGTTAACTAACATTGAGCTTTACATTTGTTACAGTATTTATTAATCTTAGTTGATGTTATTTAATAAAAATGCAACTGTTCATTGTTAGTTTGTGTTTATTAATTAATATTAATTAATGTTAATATTACTAATGTTAAAATGACCTGAAAGTATGATTAATAAAGTTGTTTTCATTTTTTACTTCATGTTGACAAATAGAACTTTTTTTTTTAAATCAAGATTTATTGACTTGAGAAGTAAAAACAAAAAAAAGGAGAAAAAAGATCAAAATTAAGCGAGTAAACAAGTTGACAAATCTGCAAATGAGGTTAGAGGAATGAACTTAATTCAAAGGAAAAACGAGATATTTTATTCTTCGTAAAGACTTCTCAAAGGATTAGTTCACTTCAGAATTCAAATTTCTTGATCATTTCCTCACCCAAGATGCTTATTTCTTTCTTTTTCAGCTGAAAAAGGATTCTCCTCCATATAGTTCAACAGGTTGAAGGTCCAAATGTCAGTTTCAGCGCAGCTTCAAAGGATCTACATGATCCCAGACGAGGAATACGAGTCTGATCTAGAGAAAGCATCTGACATTTTCTGCAAAAAAGTAATAATTATATAGTTTTTAACCACAAATGCTCGTCTTGAGCTGCTCTGTGATGCTCCACGCATTACGTAATCACGCTGGAAAGGTCACGAGGAGGAAGTAAAAAATCATCTCACATCGTTGTTTTACCTTTTTTTTTTTATAAAGTCTGTTTGACTTAATCTCATTCGCTTAGTAAACACTAGATCAGCACTCCCGCCAACGTGACCTTTCCAGCGTGATTACGTAATGAGTGGAGCATCACGGAGCAGCGCAAGACGAGCATTTGTGGTTAAAAACTATATAATTATTACTTTTTTTGCAGAAAATGTCCGATGGTTTCTCTAGATCAGACTCGTATTCCTCGTCTGGGATCATTGAAGCTGCACTGAAACTGACGTTTGGACCTGTTGAACCCCATTGAAGTCCACTATATGGAGAAAAGTTTTCCTCAAAAACCTTCATTTCTTTTCGACTGAAGAAAGAAAGACATCTCGGATGACATCAAAGTACGTGTTTATTAAATCAAGAATGGAAAACGAGACGAAAACACAAAGGAAGAACATCCTTTTTTTTGTAGTCATGGCTTAAATGTACCTTTCTAATTATGATATACTGTCGCCATGTCATTTTTTTTTTTTTTTTTTTTGCCATGGGTACCACAGTATATCCCATCCGGTACGACTAGTCTCAAGGGTGGTTGTAGCACATCAGTGAAGGTGCTGCGTGAAGCATTTTTCCTAACGTGACCCACCTGCTGTGTAGGACTGAATGGCGTTGAGCCTGTGATGCTGTTCGCACCCTGGAAAATTCCAGAAGAAATGCCGCCGCCTGGAAAAGAAGCACAAAGCTAGTTTAAGAGCGTACTTCGAGCCGACTGCGGTAAAGACTGGCCCTGACGCTCCAGAGCTCGCCGTCCAACACAAACACGACAGGCAGCGGCCGAGGAGCGGCTCGCGGACGGCCGGTGAAATATAGACACGTTTAAAGCGCTCCGAGAGAGTTTGCGTGATTTATGACTGTGAAAACGGCTCAGGTGAGGAAGGGCAGCGTGGAGCCGAGAGCAAATCCGCTATCGGACTTGTCTTTCCCTTTAGTCTGTCTCTTTTTCCCTTCCTATCCCGGCTCGGTCTCTTTCTGAAACCTGCCCTAGATAAATGACTCTGTCAAAACAGCACGAAAATCTCGAAGGAAGCGAACGAAAAATCTTCAAAGCGGGGAGGGAGAAGCGGGCGGGCGAACGGCGCGGCCGTGTTTCTGATTTTCTCCACAGCGGTGAAACGCGAGGACCTTTGGCACCCGGAGAAGGGTTATTTATTTCATGCTACAGCAGGTCTCCTGTTGGAATTCGCCTATAAATCAAACGAGGCCGGCGAGATGTAGCGCGAGACGCAGTAACCGCGTTTTCCCAGACCCATTAGAAATCCATCCATTTCACGAGCAGACGATTTTACAGTAAATGATGTCTCGGGGTGCTTATGAATCACAGTAAATCACTGTAATACGTAATAGATTATATTATCGGCCCGAGCACTAATAACTCATTGATTATGCTAATTAGACAGACGGGAAGATGATGTCATTGTGAGTCTCAGTGTCTGTGGGATATTTCACACGCACTACTTTACAAAGTTTACTAAAGAATATTATTCTCACCAAGGTTGCATTTGGTTGATAAAAATATAGTAAAAATTGTGAAATATTTTTACAATTTAAATCATCTGTTTTCTATGTGAATATATAGTAAAGTATAATTTATATCCAGTGATCAAAGCTGAATTTTCAGCATCATTTCTCCAGTCTTCAGCGTCACATGACCCTTCAGAAATCATTCTGATATGATGATTTGATGCTCGAGAAACATTTCTGATTATTTTCAGTTGTGCTTCTTCATATTTGTGTGGAAACCCACATTTTTTTTCAAGATTCTTTTGATGAATAGAAAGCGATTTATTTGAAATAGAAATGAATCCCAAACTTTTGATTCCTCATTCAGCCGTATTCATTTACTTCATCCCGTTCCAAACAAATATGATCTATACTATATTTTTAAAATCTTTTTAGTGGATAATGATTTAAATTCAGTCTGATCTTCACGCCAGTGTTATATTTAAATTCAGAATTTAAATTGGCCTTTGTCAATTTTTTCTATTTAACTTATTTTAGTTTAATTTTTACACATTTTGTTTTTAGCATTTGTCATTTGTTTTTTGTTTTTTTTGCTTATATATATGTATATTACTATTTAGGTTTAATACATTTACATTTCAGTTTTAGTTATTTATTTTTTGGTTAATAATTTTAGTGCTTCAAATTAAACTTATTTCAATTAGTTGCAAAGGCAACATATCAAGTTCTTATCTAATATATATATATATATATATATAATTTAAGTTTTAATAGTTTAATAGTTTTAGTAAATGATAATAACCCTGCCTCACACAAAGCTGTCATACGGTTTTAGAAAACTTAAAGTTACATTTTATTTCAGTGGTCCACTTCAGACATTCTTCTAACTATGAGTAACTTTGAAACTACTAACTCTCATAGAGTATTGGTAGACTGTTAGGTCAGGGTTCGTGTTAGTAAAGAATATTAGTAGAATGTTTGTAGAATAAGAAGATATGTAGTTGCAAAGTTACTTATAGTCAGTGGATTGTCAAAATAAAGTTTATATTGCTCTTTTGTCCTTTTAGTTTGTTGACAGCCTGCAGCCACTGCATGAACAAACCACCTCCGATTTCTTCAAAGCATCGCCTTTTGTGTTCCGAAGAAGAAAGAACGTCATGCCGCTTTGGAGCGACATGCGGGCGAGTAAATGATGATGACTAGTAAACGACTCTATTCCTTTAAACCAGAAAACGTGCCTAGTGCCACTTCACCTTTGACCTTGACCGAGAACGGTCAATTTCACACTGCGGTGGCAAAATCAGGCAGAAGAGGGGCGACTGACTGCGATCCGACGCTCAGATCCCGTCTGACTCTCACTCCCACACAAACACGCTCCTCCAATGGCCAGTGTGTTGGAGGGGAGCGGAGAAAGGTTCTGACCTCCTGAGAGAACCAGAGAGACGCCTGACGCCAGACCCCAGACCGCGGATAATGGGGAACAGGTGTGTGTGTGTGTGTGTGTGTGTGAGGGGGGATCGACTGTAGACGGCACCTGAAAAATCCGTGTGTGTTTGTGGGAATTTCTAATTATCCACAAAAACAGATGTCCAAAAAACACGTGTATTTGTTTCTAGGCAGAGCTGTGGGCGATTAAAATATAATATGCATATATAACATTCTGGCTGATAATATTTAGTAGATGACTTTTGGGATATTCTGTCAATCATATTTCTATACTGATGCTAAACTCTGCTGACCGATAATTCTTTGTATTTGAAAGCCGATAACCGATATATTGGTCGATATTGAACCTAAATCATATCATTTTTAAAACCTGATTACAAAAACAAAAGTCGCACCACTAAAAGCCAAGCACACAATTAGAATGTTCTCATAATAATATTATGTATTATGTCCTTTTTTAAGTGATTTCAATCATATTGCGAGCGATTCCCAAACCGTCATGGTGAACAAAAGTGTCTTTAATATATCAGCCAGATTTTCTTATTAAAACATTAAAAATGAACATATATCCGCTGATTTATTGTGCATCCCTACTAAACTGTATAATTCGGCAAGCAATTTCTGTGCGCACTCTTTTTTCTCTGTTCCAGTCCTGATCTCCATGTTTGGGTTATCTAATGACACACTATTGTTCTTTTTATTTATTTTTTTTTTTTTAAAGAATTTAATACTATTATTCAAGACACATTAAATTGATGAGAAGTGACTCTAAAGATTTATAATGTAATGATTTCTGTTTCAAACAAACGCATATCAGAATGATTTCTGAAGGGTCATGTGACACTGAAGACTGGAGTAATGATGCTGAAAATTCAGCTTTGATCACTGGATATAAATTCCGATTTAAAATATATGCACATAGAAAACAGCTGATTTAAATAGTAAAAATATTTCAATATTTGTACTGTATTTTTGATCAAATAAATGCAGCAGAAAAGAGCATCATTGCTCAATCCAAGCGCTAAAACACCGTATAGATTTGGCACTTTTTTTTTTTTTTTTTTTTTATCATTTAGCAGACGCTTTTATCCAAAGCGACTTACAAGGGGAGCAATCAGGGGTCAGGTGTCTCGCTCAAGGACACTTTTAGTCATGGTGTTGAAGGTGGAGAGAGTGCTGTTCATTCACAATCCCCACCTTCAATTCCTGCCGGCGTGGGAATCGAACCGGCAACCTTCAGGTTACAAGCCCGACTCCCTCACCACTAGGCCACGACTACCCTCCTGGCACTTTCAGAGAGGCGGCTGCGACACTGACCGTGTGTGGAGTAGCTGTACAGCGCCTGACCGGGTGGCGTCCCGCCGAAGTTCGACGTGTATCCCAGCAGACTGCTCTGACCTGGTGAATGACTCAAACCGTCTTCTGTTTTAATATCTGATCAGGTGAGAGAAAGAGAAACGCTCAGCAGTCAAATCAGCCGTGATGTGCACTATTTAGGGCGCTTGTGAAGTGAGCACTCACTGTAGGACGTCATGCTGTAGCCCTGTGTGTGATGTGCGTACGGTGTGTAAGGGCCCGTCGGCTGTAACGCCGGGCTGTACTGCGTCTGTCCGTAAGCAGCCATGACTGTTCTGAGGACAGTTGTACTGTGAAAACAAAGAACCATTTCGTTTTATTCATTTTTATTGCAGTTTTAGTTAAAAGTTAAGTTATATAAGCTTAATAAGCTTATGGTTTTACTTAACTATAATTACCTCATACCTCATATCTCAAACTCATATTGTGGAACTGGAAATGTTTTGATTCTCCTCTCTAATTGTACTTGTTTAAGACAAGGGTTTTATGTACGTCAGTCTACATTGATGCATATAATTCAGCAACAAAATTCTCCACATATCAACTGTGAAACTATATATCATTTGTCACCTTGAGGTGAATGTTTTGCAATGGATTTGTACAGAAATTTGTTCTTCTCCTGAAAACAAATGGGGTTAGACAAATAAACTAACCTGTTATTTTACACAGTTTTGCTTTTAAAGTAAATGCATCTCGAGGACGCCGATGACTTTTTATTGGATGAAACAAGAATCGAGAAGCTCATTTCTGAAGCCCAGTGTCTTTACTAGAAAAGCAGTGTGTAAAACCGGAGGTAATATCACTCACGTGCCCTGAAATCGTTGCCCGATGTGAAGATCGAGTGGCTCCTGCATGTGAGCAAAACAAACATATTAAACATTTTTTTGTCAGAGTCAGCACGAATGCACTAGAGGAAGTTCATCAGATCCAAACTGTCAAGTGTGAAGCTCATCCAGACCTGTCTCTGTCTGTCGCTGTACTTCCGTCTGCACACGTTCAGCTGTCAGCTCTCCTGAAAAATGACAGACCTGTTTGTTAGGAATACGTGACCTAAAATGTGCATTGGGCTTCGGTCCAACAGCACGCATCTCGAAAGTAAAATATGAAGAAGTGCCCGGAACATGAAAACGCACAATTCATGTCTAATCGTGCCTTACACTGGGGGAAAAAAGGTCGACGGAGAGTATTTCTCAGTGACGAGGCACCTGTGGTTTCTAAAAACACACATAATTAGAATTGTGAGATAGAGACAACAGTGAGACGCTTGTTTGTATAAACCGGCTCGGTAGGACTGTGTTCCTGGAACAGAACAATGCGTAACCTGCTTTTTCAACCTGCCATAATTTGGCATAGTAAACCGCAGGTCGGGACGGGGGGAAAGCGGTGGTTGTTCTTGCACCTGAAATGTAAGAAATGCAACTGTCCCTGTTCTGAGCTGCTGGTGTTAAGGCACGGTAAATGCATGTGGGTAGTTTGCATGCATACAAATGAGAGAAGCTACGGGTGAAAACCCCTTGTTTGTTGACCTTTTTTTTCACCTTTATTTATACAGTTCTTCACTAGTCAAAAATAAAGATGCTACAATGTATTTGAAACTTTTATTACTCAGGGTCGGGGAGTAACGAAACACAACTAACTTAGTTCCGTATTTAAAATACAAAATGTGAGTGACTGTGTTTCATTTTAAATGGGTGGCAATCAGATTACAGGTCCATCTGAAAAGTGTTTTAGATTACCAAAGTGATTACTTTGAGTTTTAATGTCATTTAAACAGCGATTGCTGATTCTCTGACTCTGAGTTCAGTTTCATGTTTTCCACTGTTTTCATGTTTTGGGAGTCATTTTATAATTCACTCGTCACTGCATCTTTTCCCTCACAATTGTGAGTTTGGATTTCACAATTCTGACTTCTTTTTCTCAGAATTGTGAGATTTAAACTCACAATTCCAAGTTATAAAGTCAGAATTGGGAGATATGAACTTGCAATACTGACTTTTTTTCTTGCAATTGTGAATTTAATATGCGAGTTAAATGTCATAATTCTGAATTTCATCAATATTGTTAGTTTATATCTCATATTTTTGACTTTTCTCAATATTGTGAGTTTATATCTCATAATTCTGACTTTATGACTCACAATTGCAACTTTATATCACGCAATTCTGAGGGAAAAAGTCAGAACTGTGAGATAAAAACTCGCAATGACCTTTTTTGTGTTTTTTTCACACTTATTAGCATTCCAAAGTATTCTAAAGTATTTAGATGAAGTGACTAAACTTGAGTAATGTAACGAAATACGTCACAAATGACTTTTTAAAGCATGTATTTTGTGATCTGTAGTGAAATACATTTGAAAAGTAACCCACCCAGCCCTGGATATACTACTGATACATTTACATATTTATGTACTTAATAAAAAATACCTTGTAATTGGAACTAATTAATGCGCTTTAATTGTGCAGAAGTAGTGCTGAGGTCCAACTAATGATAAACTGACGTGTATTTGATTGTGCTGAAGTGGAACTACTGCGAGTATACTTTAGGTAATGACTTGCATTTAAAGACTTGTATTAATATAATGGTATTTTAAATATATTACTTTTTAAATAGGATTCATGCAATACAGATTGTTTTTAAAGAAAGCTAAAATAACAGAATCAAAAATGCAAACTTCATCAGATACGAGACAAATTCAAATTTTGCAGTAAAGCAGCTCTAAAAATAAATAAATAAATAAATAAAACGGTTAAAAACAACCAAACCCAGCAGTTGGGTGAAATGTTTGCACTACGTTTTTCAAACTATTATTTAAAAATTACAATATGACTGGATTAAAAAGAAGCCAAATTAGTTTGGAACATATTTACTAGAGGCAACAATAATAATCAAAAGGAGAACATTTAAGCAATTCAATACATGTTTATTGTTTAATTATTATTCATTAAACTTATTAATAAATGTGCATTTCCATACAGTCATTTTTAAACAATAGTTGAGTTAAATAAAACTACCCAGCAGGTTGGGTAAACATTTAACCCAATCACTGGGTTTGCTCATTTTCAACCCAACTTGTGTCAATTGAATCAGTTGAGTTCAATAACTGTAAACGAGTTCAATTCAGCTATAAGCATGTCTGTCATTATTCAGCTCAGTTTAGTTTAATGATGTCTTTATCTCAGACACAGCTATAAAAGGACTTCAGATCAGATCATCTGATGAGAAATGTTCGAGTTTGCATTGAGATCTTCTCGAAGGCGCGTCAACAGAAGACAGAAAACCGCGCTTGTGTTTGAGTAAAGTCTGTGTTTGTTCTCTCCCTGCTATCTAGATCTTATTTGGTTAATGTTTGAGAAACTACAGCGGTATCAGAATAAATATGCCTTAGACCGAGACACGCGTTTGCCGTAAGGTCGCTTCAGACAAAATAGAAGCACAAGGTTCCTCCAAACGTCTCCCTCAGGGCTCCTCCATCTGTCGGCCGCTGACGTGAGCAGCTGCTGTCAGGAGCAAAGATGGAACGGAACGGGAGCAAAACGCTGAAATAAGAGCTAAAACGAGAGCTTTCACACACTCACGCAAGAGTGGGCATGAGCATGTGTCATTTACATCACAGATCGCGACGTGTTCGATCTTTTTTTAATTAATCTGACAGTTCAGAGAGCAGCGAGGCGAGCGGTGTTTTGGCGGCTGCGGTCGGGGCGGCACCCAGCAAATGTTTAAAACAAACAAAGACAATGTCTCGCAACAGCTCACTCTGTTTTCTCAGTAAACAGTTGCGACACTACCGTACATCGTATTTAAGGTTGAAGAAACATATCATGTGACTGTTATAATGACAGCAAAGCTGCAATAATTCCATCGCTTGACGTGTTAAAGGTCAAACTCTTTCCAAAGAAATGGATGCTCCCGAATAAGTTGGCAAAACTCAAAAAAAATGAGTAAAGAAATTCAAAGTTTAAGTAAGCAGAACTCATACATTTTGATTGTTCTCAACTTGAAATGTTAAAGTCATCGCGTAACCCCAATGTAAACATGTTTATGAGTGTAATATAAGTGCTAATTTGTTAATACGTCAACAATAGCATGCTAGAGCACTTTCTGAATGAATGCATACACCGCTTGTCAAACCCACATTAACAGAAAGTCTTCTGAATTAGCGGACCAAAACATTCATCTCTACCGAATCTCCCACTTAACGTTAATATTGCACCAAAAACATTATATAACACTTATCGTTTACTCTCCCTTTCGAGTGCCATGGGCAAAGCATGCTGGGAAATAGAAATCCCATCCTAGTTTCAGTTAGGGTCGAAATGAAAAGAAATAAGCTCATATGACTCAAAACAATGAAACAGTTCAGTTTACTTAAAATGTAAAGTTAATTTGACTGAATTTGTTTAATTTAAGTTTGTCCTACTCAAACCAGTTCATTATGTTGAGCGTTTACAGTGTACTTTTGAATGATCATGTGATAGTATTTGAATGTTTAATGGTTAGATCTAAAAGTATTATATACCAAGATATGCATACTATAATTGAGATGAATGTAAGAAATAATAATAAATAAAATCGACTGGCTGGAAATGGTTATTGGCCTGATCGATCAAAAATAAGGCACAAATGCGTCGTAAAACACCAACAGTATAAAGTCTAAAGACTTTAGTATACAGACCACTATTGAATTGGCCTGGAAGACAATAAAAATTTTAAAAAGTGCACATTTAATGTTTTTAAAGCTATTAGCAGGGCATTGACCGTTTTACATCAGTGGGATTATATGTTTAGATAAAAAGATTTCTTATACGTTCTCATATATATAGTGATTGTAAACTCCAAAAATGCTGGGTTGAAAATTGACAAACCCAGCAGATGGGTTAAATGTTTGCCCAACGCTTTCAACACAACTATTGTTTAAAAATGACTGTATGTCTGGCTTAAAATGAAGACAAAATACGTTGGGAATTAAAAATCAGACACATAATTACTAGCGGCGACGATAATAATCAAAAGGTGAACTTTTATTAATAAGAAATGTATTTTTATTTTTTTTAATTCAACTTATTAATACATGGTTATTTACAATATATTTGGGGTTCATTTCAAGCAAGCAATACAGTAATTTTTAAACAATAGTTGACATTTAACCCAACGGCTGAGTTTGTCCATTTTCAACCCAACTTGGGTTGTTTTTAACCCCGTATTTTATAGAATGTATGGTATCATACTTGGAAAATAGCGCAGTCACATTGACAGCTTTTATGATTTTCTTTCTCCTTTTGTACTACAGAAGACAGCAGCCTCAGCCAGCGTTGTTAACGGAAACTAAAACTAGTAAAAATTGTTTTCATTAGTTGAAATGATATAAGAAAATAAACTTTTTACCAACTAAAATATAAGTACTGTGAAAAAGAGTGAAAACTTAAAAATAAAAGATAAAAATACTAACAAATAGTATATAAATAATACGAAAATGGTGCAAATATTATGGTAAATAACTCATTTTGTGTCTCATGACAAACAACATGATTTTCTAACAACATCATGAGGGTGAGTAGATGATTTCTCGTTTTGAGATCCCTTTAGTTTGATAGAAACGCTCTCACACATTTCTGCTTGTTTTCAGAAAACAGACAGAGCCATCGTGCAGGTCAGAGATGCAGCGATTCACACTGATGGTTTTATCGCACCTGCTGACGCACCACTCCTAACAAAATGTTTCCCAAGAAAACAAACGTGGCTAGAGAGAGACGGCTGACACGGGCCGCCCAGTGGAATCCTGACTTCCTCCCAGAGTTCCTGTGATGCGCAGTGTGTTTCCTGGTATGAGCGTGTCCCGGAGTGAGAGGGCATGGGAAAGAACGCTCTACCCCCTTTCACAGTGGTAAGCTGAGCTAAAACAAACTCCGGACGGGGCACGGCCGGTCCACGGCGCTTCACCTGGCCTCGCCGCTGTTCTGCTAGCGTTGGCGTCTTTCACGGCTATCGTATTCCACACAACGCCTTACATCATGCATCACCGTGCGCTGTCACATGTACATCTCTTTTTACCCAGCTTGAACATGGTCGGGAAGCTAAGCCAGTTGACGAACACTCATCACAAGATGAAGCCCTCGACGGTCGTTGCCCATTTTTTCAGCGGAAGTATTTTTCCCACAGAGATTTTTTTCTTTGTGAAAGACATGAACGAGGCCAACCCGAGTGAAACACATTAGAGAATTTGAAAATCATACAAATAGACAAAAGTGTAAGACTGTGTATGTACGTAACAACTTTAATGAGGGAAAGAACTACAATCCCATGACAATCTAATTAAAAACGAAAGGGAAAAAATAAAAAAATAAGATTAGAAGCTTAAACAAAAATGAGAAATGTTGCCTTGGCAAATGTAATAAATTATCATTTTTAAGTTGAAGCTCTAAAATGAAAAACTACGAATGAAATAAAAATAAAGATAAATAGAGATACTTTAAATTAAAAGAAAACTACAAAGAATAACAAAAGCACAGAACAAAATGTAAAAATGATTCAAAATATGAATAAATATTATAATGGAATACAAACAATACTAAAATATTACTGGTGTAAACTAAATAGCTTTGTGTCTCCGAAAAAACACGATTTTCTACACTGTAAAAAATGATCGCAACCTTTCTTTTGTCAAATCAACTTAGATAATTAATATGGTTCAGATAACATAATATTTTGAGTTTCTGTTGATTAAACCAATCGACTTCATTGTATTAACTCAAATTTTTAAGTTCAACAAACTCAACATTTTAAGGCAACCAGGTTACTTGGTTTCTTAAGTTAAACCAACTATTTTTTTTTACAGTGTAATATTCAAATTTCTAAACTGACTCGATTACATCATGAGTGGGCGGAGCTAAAGAGTTCTTTTGCCGTGATTCTCCTGATTGGTGGAGATTTCTCTGCAGAAGGTAGTTTCCCACCAGGAATTAAACACTATTATTTTAGAAATAAGTTGAAATAGGGGCTGACGACTAACAAAAGCATTTCTGTCCATTTCTATTGGAGGATTTTAGCATGGTAATAGATATGACAATGTAAGGGCTGAATAGATCTGCTACGCTGCTGTTGATTATTCCTGGTGCTGCTGCAGCAGATCAAGAGCAGGAACTTGCTCCTGCCAATACATACACTGCTGTGAGTACGTAAGACATTCTGCTGCTGCACAAATAACATATATCAATTACCCATAGCAGATCTATACAGGTGGAGCTGGGGAAGGAGGAGGGTTTTAGACGAAGTGCTGCTAATGCATTAGTGAATGATAACCAGTCAGCTTGTGCCAAGTAGTTAACGCTGTAAATATCACCATCTTGCATTAAGGACCTATCAGCCTGCGCCATCTAGAGTTTCATGTCAGAACCAGGCATCAATTAACAGCCTCGTAGCTCACAGTAGGTCTGTCTTTAAAGGTTAATAAGTTATCAGTAAAAATGAATGGAGTTTTTACTTCCAAAACCCAACTGTTGCTCTATACCCTGCATGTCCTGACAGGAGCATTGTGACCGGGTTAAGAGAGCAGGTTGGCAGTCTTTGAATCAAATCATGAGCCATAGCTTTGCCATATGGCTTTCTGATATATATCAAGCTCTCGAACCTGAACAGCCATCTAAACCATTCAATCAAAGCCACCAAACTGCTCTCTGGCCACTGGCTGAGGGCTATATCCCATATGGCGCTGTACGCGGGGCGCGGGTGACCGCTGCACCGCCTGAAGGGAAACCGCGAGACACTGTGACCTCGCTACAACAATGCAGCACTTCTGCAGCCCTCGTATTTCCATCGTGACTCCAGACAGACCGCGAGCAGCCATCTGCCCTTTAATTTCCTCTAAACTCACACGGGGGTTTCGCTGAGGGATCATTGGGGCAGGTATTTGAGCTACAAAAATGAGAACCGCTTGGATATGGACCCTTTTCACCGTCACAGAGTTCGCAGAAGCAGTCGTAGTCAGGGAAAAGTTCTATAGTGATGACTGGAAACTACAACAGATATCATTTTTCCATTCCCATTTGCTTCAGTAGCAGACGAAAAAATCCATGATAGCGTTTCTATGACGTTGCAAAAGAGGACTTTTTTTTGGGAGATTGATTACAGTGGTCAGAAGAGAGAAAGATGGCAAATTTGAAACACCCGAACAGCAACGTTACAGTAGTTTAATATTAATTTATTGCTTATTTAACAGGGATGATACAGAATAACATACCGGATATTTACAGTATGCTTTGCAGTACTGTCCAAATGTAATATTTAAATGTACATTAAATGAAAATATATAAAACATATTTTTAGTTATATTTGGAAACACGGTCTATGAAAAGGGTTCATTGTTAAGTTTCAATTACGTTTCATTAAGCAAGGCATTTAATTTCACACAATCTTCCACACTATTTTGTCGGAAGAGTGTAATTTTTTGATTCAACAGATTGAGAAGTTACACACTTGTATTTAAATGTTTTGAGGGTCAGTCTGAAATCAGACTTGAGTCACTCTACAATAAAGACACAGAATAAACCCCATGCATTTCTTGAAGTTATTATGTGTCTTTTATTGTGCACACAAAAACAATTACCACCCATTTTTGCAGGAAGAATCTGAAAAGGTTTTGCTACAAGTTTTTCTTTGGCATTCAAAGCTTTTCTATAGAAGCTTGTTTCCGCCGAGAAACAACAAAAAGAAGGTAATTCTGAGATTTAAAGTCAAAATTATGAGATATAAACTTGCAATTGTGTCTTATAAAGTCAGAATTTACTTTTGTTTTCCTTGTGAGTTGACATCTTGAAATGCTGACCTTTTAACGTGCAATTCTGACTTTAAATCACACAATTCTAACTTTAAAACAATTATGACTTTATAACTCGCAATTCTGACTTTATAATATGCAATCGCAAGTTTATATCACACGATTCTGACTTTAAAACTCAATTCTGACTTTAAATAACGCAATTCTGACTCTAAGACTCAATTCTGACTTAAACTCAATTCTGACTTTAAAACTCAATTCTGACTCTAAGACTCAATTCTGGCTTTAAAACTCAATTCTGACTTTAAATAACGCAATTCTGACTCTAAGACTCAATTCTGACTTAAACTCAATTCTGACTTTAAAACTCAATTCTGACTCTAAGACTCAATTCTGGCTTTAAAACTCAATTCTGACTTTAAATAACGCAATTCTGACTCTAAGACTCAATTCTGACTTAAACTCAATTCTGACTTTAAAACTCAATTCTGACTCTAAGACTCAATTCTGGCTTTAAAACTCAATTCTGACTTTAAATAACGCAATTCTGACTCTAAGACTCAATTCTGACTTAAACTCAATTCTGACTTTAAAACTCAATTCTGACTCTAAGACTCAATTCTGGCTTTAAAACTCAATTCTGACTTTAAATAACGCAATTCCGACTCTAAGACTCAATTCTGGCTTAAACTCAATTCTGGCTTAAACTCAATTCTGACTTTAAAACTCAATTCTGACTTTAAAACTCAATTCTGACTCTAAGACTCAATTCTGACTTAAACTCAATTCTGACTTTAAAACTCAATTCTGACTTTAAATAATGCAATTCTGACTCTAAGACTCAATTCTGACTTTAAAACTCAATTCTGACTTTAAATAATGCAATTCCGACTCTAAGACTCAATTCTGGCTTAAACTCAATTCTGACTTTAAAACTCAATTCTGACTCTAAGACTCAATTCTGACTTTATAACTCGCAATTCTGACTTTATAATATGCAACTGCAAGTTTATATCACGCGATTCTGACTCTAAGACTCAATTCTGACTCTAAAACTCAATTCTGACTTTAAAACTCAATTCTGACTTTATAACTTGCCATTCTGACTTTAAATGACAAAATTCTCACTTTATTACTCACAATTGAGTGAGAAAAAAACTTCGATTTCTGAGATATAAGCTCTCAATTTGCGAGAATTGTGATATAAAAGTCGCAATTACCTTTTTTAATTTTTAATTCATGGAGGAAACAAACTTCGATACTTTACTTTTCAGCTGAGTGGAGTTTACTTGCGAATAGAAAACAAAAAGTTCTAATCAGAGCTCAACAGCTGCCGATAAATACCTTGATAACACAAAGTGCTGTAAATGCAGGGGAAACATCTTACATTGAACTTTTCTGCACATCCTTGCGATGCGACAAATGAAATCAACTTATTAAGAAGCGATGGTCGTTGAGACCTCGTCATAGTTCAGTGATGCATGTGACGTTAGGTAATTACTCTCATGCAAAGTTACTCCAGCTTGCTCGTACTGTATTGTGTTGAAAACGCGGGCTCTTGTGCACGTTTTGGTAGTATTTCAATTGATGCACTAAATGGCGTTTTTCATCTGAAACGCACACACATACCGAACCGCCCGTCTACGACCACTTGCCTTTGGGGCTCAAGCCTGTCTGCAGCCTTTGAACTCAGGCTCTCGTAAATAAAGCCGCCCGGCCACACGCGTCTGCTCTTCAGCTCGCTAATGGAGCGATGGGGGGGATATAACAGCCTAGTAATGGTCTCTTGAGATGTGGCGGCACTTACATCACTGTCCAGGGATTTCATCAATGCTGGAGCGTAGCAGAGCATGGGAACCCTGATAAGTGTTGCACGGACACAACCAAGACATATGCGCAATGATGTAATGTACGATATAGAGGTGAGCGGCCAACATTATGATAATGGTAAAAGTATAAATCATAGTTATTTTTGCTGGGAGTTAAATATTTGTTACATAACCATGTGATAAGGCACTATTTCTGGAAAATCGAAACTTTATAAATGACAGGAACTCGATGGACACCAACCAAAAGATAAGATTATTCTAAACAAATGAAGTCTGACATCAGCGCAAAAACATCTTCACGTTACGTAACGCGAAATGCGACTTCAAAAACAGTCGAGCTTGTATTATAAAGCATTTCGCCCCCAGTTTGCTCATAAATATTATCTACCACTTTATAGCAAAATCTAACCACGATTCTGTATTCAATCTGAAACCAAACCTTTTTTTCCTCGTTTAGAGTGGAAAAGTCGCACGCTTGCTTCGTTTTTGCACACTTTCCAAGTCGTGGCGATACTCGTTTGTCCAGAAAATACAGCAAAGAGAAAAGTGTAAAGTAGATGCAACGGATTTTTACCGTTGCTTAATATAAACTGTACAATTCTAAATCACATTATTCTAAATCCTCTCTGCTTTTCAGACAGAAACACGACAATGCTCGTCGTCCAGAAAATACTGCAAAGAAAAGTGTCGAACGGATTAGCGTTCTCGGAGTAACACCGAGCTATCAGTTTCCAATCCCGCAGATAGACTTTTAATTTATTGGCTTCTGTTATTAAAAAGCCGGCCGCGTGTTCCTGGCCACCATGTTTGTGTGTAACACTAACCGCCTGCCATGGTGGGCTCTGCTTTCCACATGACAGCCTCCAAGAGGAGAAAGCCACCTTTCATGCCAGCTTGTATGGAAGGATTGCCTCTCCCACCCAAAAACCCCCGACTTATGTGTAATCGACTCCCTTCGTTCAGACGTTCGCCCCATCGGTTCCCAATTTCTCATCCGACCCATCCCCCCCCCCCCCCCCCCCCCCCCCTCATCTCTACCGCCGCCACCCTCCAGGTCTGCTGGACCCTTCACCCCCGGAGCGCTGCCCCGAGACGTGGGTCATGGACGGGGACAGCTGGTGGACCTCCCAGAATCCGTCTTATGAGGGACCCGGTCAGACGGCACTCTGTTCCCAGGTAACACATCTGGCCGGTTGTAGTGTGGAGGCTCTGACTGCATTACAAACGGCTGCGTCACACAAATCACGTGCACTACAATTATTCTGGGATGACATTTCACCGACTGCCCTTGTGAAAAAGAACTTCAAATGTTAAAAGTCTACATTTAAAAAACAAACAAAAAAAAACTGTAACCTGTAGATAATATTAAAGGGTTAGTTCAGCCAAAAATGAAAATACTGTCATTAATTATTAATTAATGCATGTTATTCCACACCCGTGAGACCTTCGGTCAAAAGAGGGCTCGCTTATTTTTATCAAAAATATATTCATTTGTGTTCTGAAGGTGGGTAATTAATGACTGAATTTTCATTTTGCGGTCTTTAATAAAAAACAAAAGGCGTGTACTTCACTTTCATAAGCTAAAAGTTGCACATTGTTATCATGTCATTAAAAATTTTAATTATCTTTTGTCATGCATTAATGAAGTACGCATTTTATTGTTCATAAACACACTAAAGCACATGTAAAGAACTTGATCGTAATTTTAACTTTACTATTTAAAGTTGATACATTTTACATGAACTAAAATTGCAACTTTGTCATTCATCATCATACAAATATGCTAAAATACGTGAAATGTAAGATTTCCATAGAAATGATATCTTTCAGTTAACCAAACGTGTTTGTCAGTACATTCAGCAGTATATTTAAGCATATTAAAAATTACATTAGAAGTAATTATGAAATTACATATTAAAATGCACTCTTATGTTCAACTAATTGCATTGGGAGACTTTTTCCAAGTCATCCTGAATATATATATATATATTAGGGGTGTCGCGATATACCGGTATTGACCATAACCGTGATATTCAAAACATAAAATATCGGTATCACGTCAATTAGGGATGTGACGATATATCGCGATAATCGTAATAATTTAAAACCAATAGTACATGATAAAATGACACGTAAATAATAGGTGGAATAATAATGCAAAATCATGTCGTCCGAGCAAAAGCACTGACCACTGTACAGAGAGTACGTTGCTAGAACTGAAACGGGAAATATACATTAACCTGTCAACTGCTGACGCCTTTCTGCGTTTGGTTACATCCCTTGAGGCTTTTAGTCAAATAATCTGCTAATTCGGATAAAAAAACTTTTAGAGAGGAATATTGTTGTTGTATTTTTATCCAAAACAGGACAATGTCATTATGGAGCGCTAAACTCTCTCATGTAACTGGTTTCATTCAGACTCGCCATAAGTGGGAGCCAAAGAAGTTTTAAACCTTTACTATTCTGGGAAATCCCTGATATGGACAGACATCGCTTTAGCTGAATAAAATGAAAGTTAGAGAGGCAGATTAAACATGAAGAGAATTAACACTGACGGTTTATCCATGTACCTCTTTTTTTCCCCGCAAGGAGAGGCTATATATTTATTATGCAATGCTAATCGACATAGCCTTTATTAGAATACTATAAATCATAACTTTTGTTGTCTCAATTGAGCCTTCGCAGTCAGTTTGATTGACAGGCGAGCTGACCAATCATAACCCCAAATCCGGCATTTTGTCCGTCAAAGCGGTCAGGGGAGTTAGTAGATTAACGTTGGTGAACTTGATAAATTGTGTGTCCTCACGTCTTTGAAACAACATTCCTTCTGATGTTCATTCATGTTTATTTGATGCTATAAATGAACTAGAATGAAGAGATGATCGAGGAGCTACAGCGACACATTAAAGACACACTAGACGCTATTTATTGATTAAACTTATTAAAAAAATGACTATATTTGAAATATGAAACGGTTTCATATGTTGTCAATGTCTTCTTTGCTCCGCGATGTATTTTTCACTTCGTGAGAACATGATGTGTGGCGTGAGAGCGCATGGCTTGTCGCACATAGCAACTGTAACTAAAGGGGGCGGGGCTTTGTGAAGATATATATATATATATATATATATATACACTTCTTTCTCACAAGGCTATTTCAGGCTTGAAAACAAGACCATGTGAGTGATAATGCACAACTTTTTTGGCGGGTGCTTACCAGCCCAAGTCTCTGTGATATTCAGAGGCAAGTTTTATCATCCAATCATGCTTAGAAAAGTATCACCTCAAGTATGAAGCATGCAAGCTACCGGATGACTTATGACAAAATGTTATACTTTGGTTCAGGGCTTTGCTCAAATCACTAACCCTAAGTATATGCTATTCAATGGAGCTTAAGTTGTATTTATCCAAGAATATTCCTTTGAAATCGAGTTTGCTTCTTGTTTGACTTGGATTTAAAAACCTGAGCATTCTCATGACTTGCAAAACAGCATCTACATAATGTATGCGCAACCCAGGAAGACTAAGTAGTTTATTCAGTTAGTAGTCTTGAACTTTTAACCTTGCGACACAGTGAGCTGCAAATGCTAACATCCACAGCTTACATTGTTGTGGACACTCGGTGAATGATCTATGAGTTCATCAAAGAAACCTGTTGAAAAATTTCCTGCTTATTTGCCCCGAGGCCGGTTAGCAAGTGTAAACGTGCCCGACATGCAGAGAGGAGGAACGTTTCAGCTTATTCAAGAGACCTAATTTGTTTAGATTGTACACGGTCCAGGTTTTTCAGTCGCCACCGTTGGAAATTGATTATGAGAGAGAAAATCTCTAAATCATTCACGTGTTGATTGATGTGGTGTTTCTCACTGGTGAGACTGTGGTGTTGAGTTTTGTTGTTCTAGACTGTCAACTGCTTGAGCTGTTAACGCAATTAGTGCCGTAAAAAAAAAAATCCCAAAGTAAGTATTATTTGTATTAGGGCTGAAAGGTATAACAGTGTATATGTGGTTCAAGTTCTGCTTTGGTACCATCAGCCAGTCAGCACAGTAATGAAGTTATTTTCATATCAGCCTTCGTTTGTTAAATGAATATTTCTATTTTTTTGGTTCGCCTCCATCAGGTTCCAAATAAAGCACCTAATTCACGGATCACAGCAGCAAAACACACACACACAGTTGCGTTTTCATGGTTTATGGGGACATTCCATAGGCGTAATGGTTTTTATACTGTACAAACTGTACATTCTGTCCCCCTACACTACCCCTACCCCTAAACCTACCCATCACACAAAATGTTCTGCTATTTTAGATTTTCAAAAAAGATCATTCTGTATGATTTATAAGCTTGTTTCCTAGTGGGGACCAAAAAAATGTCCCCACAAGATCAACATTTACTAGTAATACTATACCTGTGGGGACATTTGGTCCCCATAACGTAGGGAATACACACACACACACACACACACACACAAGAAGTGGGTCAAAAAGCACTCTCAACTTCAACTAATTTAATAGAAATTTAAACTATAATGCATTTTCATTTAATTAAAATAGCATGCATTTAAGTGTACAAAAACATTCAGTTCGCTCTTAATATATGTGTGTGTGTGTGTATATATATACACACTTTTCAAAAAGATTCATTAGTTAATGTATTAACTAACATGAACTAACCATGAGCAACACATTTATTACTGTATTTACTAATCTTCGTTAACATTTGTTGATGAAAATACAGTTTTGTTCATGTTAATTCACAGTACATTTAGTAAATGTTGAAATTAACATTAACAAAGATTAATCCATGCTGTATAAATGCAATTCATTATTAGTTGAAGTTAACTAATGTTGTCAACTAATGAACCTTATTGTAAAGTGTTACCATATATACACACAAATAAATTTTTTTTGAAAAACATTTGTTTTATTTTTTCACACACACACACACACACACACACACACACACAGGACTTTGACGGTCACGTCTGCTTGCAAGTGTGTGAGTCTTTGAGATATAAGATAAGGTTGGCAATAGCTGAAGAACCAGCTGCTGTTTGGTCAAAGAATGAGGCTTTAGGGAAAAGGAGGGGTTTGGATGATCGTGTGTGTGTGTGTGTGTGTGTGTCAGATTGAAAGGGAACTTCAAATTACAAATTATGCGTTGCTTCCTACTCACATTAACATACAGAAATCTCTCCATGCACGCGGTATTTCGTCATTTGTTAAGTCAAGCATCACTCTTTCTGTTGCTTAGAATTATGGTTAATGAAATGAACAAACGAAATGATGTATAAAAATGTGTGTCATGTCTACAAACCTAGCAACCACCTAGATCGCCATAGCAACTCCATAGCAACACCCAAGCATCGGGACAGTGGGTTTTACACGGGCTGCTCACATTTACTTGAGAAAGTGCAAAATTCTACTTCTAGTTTCCTGCAGCTTTTGACCAGTGAATTTCTGTAACTTTTTCTTGTTGTTTATTAAAAAACAAATCATTGTCATTTCTGAACATTCCAAACATTTAAACTATTCCTTAATATAGGAATGACTCCATAGAATTTTCCCCATCATAATCATAAAATGCTCTGACATTTCCAGGCTCTCTAAAGCCAGATATGACGGGCAGTCGGTGATTAAACGCAAACATTTGACCACAACAGCTTCTTAGTTTTACAAAAGGATGTAATCGAACACGGCGTCGTCTGACGAAAGCGAGCCTCGGACCGTAAGCTTGACGAGAAATCGACTTGAGCAACAACAGTCGCGATGCTTGAGTTACTGCTATTAGTATTAAGACGGTTTCATCCTGCTACTTTTCCTACATTTGCATTATAGGTTTTGCTCTTCATCCCTTTATCTGGAGCAATAGCCTGCGAGCGTCTGATGATGTGGCAAACTGCGACAACGCTACCGATCACATTCAGTTGCGCAAGACTCCGGGAACACCTCTGTGGGCGCTAGCTAAATATTTTGCTCATTACGACCGAGGTTATCTTCCATCTGGAAGCAAAGGATCGGTTGACAATTCAAAGCAGAAGCAGAGTTCAAGGCCTCCAGCCTCACCCTAAAGCCGAGGGGTTAACGCCGGACGGCCCGTAATGAAACGAGCGCCGATCAACTCAGGAAGAGCCGTGCTTCCTATGAAAATATTTATCATTCCAGAAACCTTTGGCTACATAGGACTTTAGGAATTAATTTGTGTTTTCTTAGGAGGGGGTGTTCAGGATGGGGAACTCGCTTACGACCAAGGAATTGTGCAGCTTATTCACAATTTATTAGAGTTAGTAATCAGAACCGTGAAGGGAAGAACGAGCTCAGAATTACACACACACACACACACACACACACACACAAATAGAGCGTTAAATCCTGAATCATGGGAATGTCTTTTCCAACAAAAAAAGAAAAAGAATGGGTGCCTTTCTGTCTGATTTCAAACCATCTGTGATCATTTTCACGATTATTTTCATTAATAATCATAATATCTTCCACTGCAAATCCACATCGTCACACTGACTCATTTTCACTCAGTCCATTTTTGGATCGGTTTGAATTTGGAGGAGGAATCAAGTGTGAACGGATTAGCTATTTCTACAGCCCAAATTTCATTTTTTTTTTTTTTTTTCTTTTCGTTTCGATGACTGAGAAACAGCAGTGTGAATATTCAGACAACAGTATGTTATATAACGAGATATTATTTGCTTTATCGTCGTAACACGACCGAGTTGACGTGCACGGGTCAGTATTTCTTGAGGTTTTGCAAAGTCATGACGGTGGTGCAATCAAAAGTTCAGGATCAGTATTGCATCTGAAACTGGTTTCGGAGTCCGATTCAGGGTCGCTTTAGACTCGGATGGGTGATAATTGTGCAAGAGTGACCTGGCGAATGTATTGAGCAGGAGGTTGTGAGAGCTTCTCTTTAGCAAGGCACCCTAAAATGACCTTATTAGCTTCTCGACTTTAAACACACACACACGCATGCACAAAATAAAACTACTGAAATGTGAGTAAAAACAATGATTGTAGAGATGTGGATGAGTTAAAGAAGGTAAAAAAAAAATCTAAGTATTTTTGTTCAAGAACCTCTTTAATAATAGAGGAAGCCTTTTCTATTGAAGGAAAAATTTCACAGAATTTTCAGCAAAAGATAATAAAATATATCAGCAAAAATATAAACAGCATTCATTGCCTTAGTAGCAGATACCAGTTTTTGATAGAGATATGTTATGTCTGCTTTATAGGATAGGGATGTCATTTTTTTAATGATCTTTTGTGTCTCACTATAAAAACAGAAGTGCTCCTTAAATTTCGTATATAACCGATTCACATGCTTAAGAGCGGAATGACTTTACAAACTAATGTGTTTTCTAATTATAGTACTTTTAAAGTGATGTTTGTTATTATTCTGTTTAGATGCTTTCAAAAGAAACTAATGAGCATTTAAGAGCCGTGTCTTTATTTTTAAGTGAGTGGGATCTCAACTCAACTCAAACAAGCTTTATCTAACCATATGTATTCTGTTTGTGAACATATCAAATAAGAATATGAATAATAACAAATTTAGATTTTTATGAAATGCAATGCCTACAGTAAATCTAGCTCTGTATTATTTTGCCTGCACACAAAATATGGTTATTGGGAGCAAACACGACTGTAATGTTCAGTTCTTAAGATTAATGTTTTGGTTTCATTTAAAGCACAATAACTGGGGGGAAAAACTCTGGTTTTGACCTAAGACTGTAACTTTTTATTATTATTATTATTTTTTTTTTATTTTTTTTAAATCCGAGTATGATCAGATATCTGGACCTTCATGTTGAGTTAACAAAAGCGATCCTGCTTTTTCTTCGTTTTTAGATTTTCTGCGCGTATTACACAGACAGGAAATATTAGTGGTTTGTTATCGTCAAAAATATAACACAACATCAGTGAATAAATGATGCACTCACCATCTCTGAAGCAAAGCAAATGAAAAATCAGCAAAGTTCCCTCTCCATCATGTGTGACGTGTGTTGATCAAAGCGCCGACAGACGGATATAATGACGCATCCCGCCGCCGATGTTACATTCGAATTAGTAAACGTTTAATGATCCGGTTGCGCGCGCGGGAGGCTCGCAGTGTGTTCGAGAGCTCAGCGGTGTGTGTCTCGCTCCCTGCGTGTGTGGCGCACTCGAGTGCGCACTAATGTGAAGAAACGTTCAATAAATGAGCTGAAGTTCCTCCTCCTCCTCCTCCTGCTCATGTCCTCAACACGCGCGTGCAGCTCCACCACAATGAGACCATCCTGCTCTGTGTGTGTGTGTGTGTGTGTGTGGACGGGTATTCCTTACATTGTGGGGACCAAATTTGCCCACAACGTAAGTAAAACCAGTAAATCTTGACATTGTGGGGACATTTTGTTGGTTCCCACAAGGAAACAAGCTTATAAATCATACAGAATGATCTTTTTTGAAAATGTAAAATAGCAGAACATTTTGTGTGATGGGTAGGTTTAGGGGTAGGGGTAGTGTAGGGGGACAGAATGTAGAGTTTGTACAGTATAAAAACCATTACGCCTGTGGAATGTCCCCATAAACCATGAAAACACAACGTGTGTGCGTGTGTGTGTGTGTGTGGGTATTCCCTACGTTATGAGGACCAAATGTCCCCACAGGTATAGTAATACTAGTAAATGTTAATCTTGTGGGGACATTTTTTTTGGTCCCCATGAGGAAACAAGCTTATAAATCATACAGAATGATCTTTTTTGAAAATGTAAAATAGCAGAACATTTTGTGTGATGGGTAGGTTTAGGGGTAGGGGTAGTGTAGGGGGACAGAATGTACAGTTTGTACAGTATAAAAACCATTACGCCTATGGAATGTCCCCATAAAACATGAAAACACAACCGTGTGTGTGTGTGTGTGTGAGTAAGCTTTTTTTTTTTTAAAATGTAACTTACAAATATAGTAAAACGTGCTAACATTTGGCATTTTTAATCACTCTAATGTTTTATAATGCTACATATTTTGTATAAATGTTTTTAAAAATGCAAAAAGTGAACCTGAATCTATCCAGAAGGTAAACAGCTCAATAAACACACTTAAATAACGTCTTAATCGACACGTAAAAATACAGAAAGGCTTGTGAGGGAGCTAGGTTGAAATTAGGGGACAGAAAATATCATTATCTCTGTATGAAACCTGTAGAAAGTTACAGATGGTCATGTTTAAAAGTTGATCATTTTGTCCTTCATTATGATGCATTTCAGCAAATGCACAAATTAGTGATGTTAAAAACATGACCTGAAGTCAAATAACATGCATGATTCTGAAATAATAAAATACAAACACGCAGATTTCTGTTCCTCTTTTGTTGAGTTCCCTTTCACGGCGAGCTGTAAAGCGAGTTTCCCTAGGTTGTTTCATTTCAACAGCGGTTAAAAGAGAAGCATATATCATATCGTTGTCAATGGAAATGTCCTCAGGTATATGACGGTTTACATGTACATTATATTATGATTTGCATTGGAGGGGAAGTGCCGTTTCTTTAAATCCATTTCATACTCAAGTGTTCATAAGTATGCACTTAAATGCATATATAACTTCAGTGTGCAATACAAAAACTTGATTTTTGTTCAACCTCATTAAAAAATACAGTGTAAGCACAATTATTGGTAACACTTTATTTTATGTTACATATGTTGCATGTAGTTATGATAGTAATAATTATAAATTATGCATAATTACGTGCAACCCAGCCAACCCGGACCCTTATCCTAACCCAATAGTAAGTACATTTAATTACTTAATATTACTCTGTAATTAAATGTATAATTACAGTGTAACAAAGACACGTTAAAGTACGATTTAGGATATACACTGTTAAAAAATTACTGTAAATTTTACAGTATAATACTGGCAGCAGGGTTGCCAGCCAGTAAAATTTACAGTAGTGTTATTGTAATTTAATTTACAGAATTTCCCTGTATTCCTCTATTGATTACGGTAAATAACTGTATTTTTTTTTAAATTACGAAGTGTCAATTTACAGCTATTTTCTGTAAATTTGAGTCAAACCAACACGTGAACCCAGAATGCATTGCAGTTTACAGCAATATGCTGTATTATTAAAAAACAGCCAGCGGCTGTAAAATAATGCTGTAATTTTTACAGTAATTCATTACAGTGTAGAGGTCCTGTCTCTTTAAGAAAGTTGATCTTGTGTTCTTTGTTGCAGTTATTAAGTTAGTTAAACATTTTGGGAACAAACAAAATATTCAGGACAGGTCATACAAGTTATGTTAATGACATTTCCTCCTTTTTTTTTTTTTGACTGTATAGTTTACAACTACATACCAGATTTTTGAAGCGAGTTGTGGATAATCTGATGGGAGATTTGAGTGTGATCGTCTCAAATGCTCCTTAAAGCTTTATCGTGTGTCATTTATAAATGAAACCGGGGCTAGTTGTCACAGTTGTCAGCAACTAGAGAGACCTTGAATCAAACATCTAATCATAGCTTTATATATTGAGTTTGTAAATCATGATATTTTTATAATATAGACTTTTGCAGTTAAGACTTTAAGGTTTGTGTCTGAGTTTCAAAAATAAAGTGGCATAAAAAGTGCCCTGGTGTAATGTCCTAAAATCAAAGACAGAAATCACGTCTAAAATCAGATTATTGTGGAAGTCGCTGTAGCAACACCCTATATCTGGGGGTCAAATCAAGTTCACACTATTAATGTTAAAAGAAACATTACAACAGTGACCATCATCTGGTTACAATAAGAAGTGATTCAGATGTGTGTGTGTGTGTGTGTGTGTGTGTGTGTGTGATATGCTAGTAGATGTGATTTATTTCCAGAGATGGCAACCGTCTGGCTGCCAAGGCTGCAAGGTAGAAAGAGTCTGAATAAAGGCGAGCAAGAGCGCGGATGAGGAAAAATCTGGTAACCTTACCTATGACTGTAGTTAAGTAACGCAACCCAGACACAAATTTGTCTGCCCGTGATTCATTTTTGCGAGGAGGGTGGCCGATCTCCGTGCTTTCTGTGGAATGTGCGGCTAAAGAGGAAAATAAAAGCAGCCATTGTCTTTATCTTTATTTCCCTCTTGGAGTTTTGTTGAGCCGGTCAAACACGCTGCGAACAGCAAGAGATCAGGGAGAGTTTCCTCCCAATTCACCAGTTCACTTCTGTCTGCCATCCCTCATGAGCAAAGAACTAGAACCCATTTCCAAAACTTCATGTAAATGTTCCCCATAAGAGATGAAGTTCGTTTCTATTTAAGTCTGCATTCAGATGATGCCAACACTAATATTAAAACCTTGAGGCAGGAGTGAATACATTTAGGTTAAAAGCTGAGCACCACATTTATTATTGTGCACAATCCGATGCTAACTAGTAAACTGCACGTTCTGTAGCCAGACATGAGTGATTCCTCAAATCATGTGTCTTGTTGATGAGGTGTTACTAGTCTGTGACTGTTGTCACCTCTTTTTCATATTATTGAAGTAAATGTTATAAAGAACAGCTTCATTAAAGGTAGGGTAGGCAATTTTTTTCATAAACATTTGTTTTTGATGTACAGGTTGAAACTCTTCACGTCCAGATGGACGGTGTTGGTCAAAGTTACTTTTAAAAGTAATGTGTTACAATATTCGTAACTCCTTCAAAAATTGCATAACTTGGTTACTTTTTATGGAAAGTAATGTTATACTATTCGTTACTCCCTAAAAACGTAACTAATTGCATTACTTAAATACTTTTTATTAAAAGTGATGTTACTTTTTAGGAAAAAAACAAATATTGTAACAAATTGTATTGTTTACTTTTTGTGTAAAGTAATGTTATAATATTCGTTACTCCCTAAAAAAGTAACTAATTGCATTACTTGGTTACTTTTTATGGAAAGTAATGTGTTACAATATTCGTTACTCCCTAAAAAGTAAATGATTGCATTACTTAAATACTTTTTTATTAAAAGTAATGTTACTTTTTTGCGGACTAACAAATATTGTAACAAATTGTATTGTTTACTTTTTGTGTAAAGTAATGTTATAATATTCGTTACTCCCTAAAAAAGTAACTAATTCCATTACTTGGTTACTTTTTATGGAAAGTAATGTGTTACAATATTCGTTACTCCCTAAAAAAGTAACTGATTGCATTACTTAAATACTTTTTTATTAAAAGTAATGTTACTTTTTGCGGACTAACAAATATTGTAACAAATTGTATTGTTTACTTTTTGTGTAATGTTATAATATTCGTTAGTCCCTAAAAAAGTAACTAATTGTATTACTTGGTTACTTTTTATGGAAAGTAATGTTATAATATTCATTACTCCCTAAAAAAGTAACTAATTGCATAACTTGGTTACTTTTTATGGAAAGTAATGTGTTACAATATTCGTTTCTTCCTAAAAAAGTAACTAATTGCATTACTTGGTTACTTTTTATGGAAAGTAATGTGTTACAATATGCGTTACTCCCTAAAAAAAGTAACTAATTGCATAACTTGGTTACTTTTTATGGAAAGTAATCTTATAATATTCGTTACTTCCTAAAAAAGTAACTAATTGCATCGCTTGGTTACTTTTTATGGAAAGTATCTTATAATATTCGTTACTCCCTAAAAAAAGTAACAAATTACGTTACTTGGTCACTTTTTATGGAAAATAATGTGTTACTTTACTTTTGCATTACATTTTCTCTATTGAGCATGGCTTACTTGTGTTTTTTCATAACAAAAGTTCTATTTTTGGTAAATTTAAAGGCCTTTTCAAACCAAAGGTGAAATGAATAAGCCTCGGGCCGAAGGAAATGCAAATTCACATCTGTACAGTAGAGGGCGCAGCTAAAACCAACCTTTCAGCAGTTTGGATCAAAGAAGAAAAGAATGCAGGAGAAGAAAGTTCAGCACCCTTTGGCCCTGTCCACATGAAATGAGGATTTTCAAACCCACAGCTTTTTCTCTATGCAGTTTGGCCGTTCATCCACACGCAAACACAGTATCCAGTCACTGAAACCGAACATGTTTAGTAGATTTTAAGGAACTCCGGTTGTAGCGTTGTCATGTAGGTTTTTGTTTGTGACGTCAGAACCGGAACCAGTAATAACCTTTTTTCCCGGCTTCTGATTGGCCAACATGGCTCTCACATGAGTATGGCATGCTCTTGACAGCGCTTCATACGTTTTTTACAGCGTGACAGCATGTTTTTATGTTTTCATGTGGACGCAATTTTTTTTTTTTTAAACGAAAGAGCAAAAACTATGTGGACTAGGCCTTAGTTTAGCAATAACAATAAAAGAAAAAAGTGCTTATTTTTGCTTATTCGTCCGGTTGAATTGGATTATCGAAGGTCAGCAGCAAAGACATTACTTAATAAAGTGAGATTAATTACATAAAGTATATTTGTGTTATCTAACATTTAATTATTACAGGATTGCGTAATATTCTGAGTGTGCATATCACAGTCTTTAACGCCCGCTCACATTTAGTCTAGAACTACAATAACCATCTTCACACACAACGACTCTGCGCTTACGATTCTCTCAACATGGCGACAAGAGCGCTGTCAGTCAATAAGTGGGGAAACAAATTTGCGTTACTTATTTGAAAAAGTAACTTTTGTAGTAAATTTAAAAGTAATTCCTTGGAAAAAGTAATCTGATTACACCCAACACTGCTGATAGCAATCACTAAGAGAAACGGTCTAACTATTAAAACACATTCTGTTCGAAGATCAGGACCAAAAAATATTCACACTTGTATATTACACGTCATCAACACGTTTCATGAGGCGAAACAACAAGCTTATGGCAACCCGTGACGTACAGAGCTGTTCCTGTCCTCAGATTTTTGCATTTTTATATGTCTATATTAACTTTGAAACGAATCTGCTGAGGTCAGGTACACAGTAAAAACCCCAGAGTTAAATCAACTCTGCTCAGATAACATTTGGTCCCTCTCTAAATAGTGTTAAAGTAACACTGAAGCAGAGTTAAAGTTAATGAGATAATTAAGCAATTAATTAAGCGATGATTGAACATTAATGATGAACACCTGCTGTTAACAAGCAGAATCCCTGAAGAAACTCAAGAAGCAACAGTCTTACATGAAATCAACTGAAGATAAAAGACATTCAATCTCTGAAGAGTGTGACTTTAACTCTGTTTAGAGAGGGACCAAATGTTATCTGAGCAGAGTTGATTTAACTCTGGGGTTTTTACTGTGTAGTGGAAGAGCTCTGTAAGTTCATTATGATTGTAATGTTATGTGTGACATTAGGTAATTAACGCCGTCTCTTACGACGCTTTGCAGACTCTGCTCTGGCTGCGTGCGTTTGAAGGAGGCGTGGCTTTGGAAGGGAGGGTGCTAGCTTGCTATTGCTAGCCTCTCAGAAATCGCCTACCCTACCTTTAATGCACTTCTCAGTCTCCGCCGCACTAATAAACACAGTAGAGCCCGACACAGCAGGCCATTCTTCTGAAGTAATAAACTCTCTCTCTCTGTCTGTCTGTGGTGGTTCTGTGAGTGGTTAGTGCGGAGTGTGCTGGTCCTCTAACCCCTCACACACAGGTTGCTCCTCTCTCAGCGCGCCCCACTAGTGCCCCTCTTGTCCGTGGAATGTGGAAATCATTTCCCCCTTAATTTTATAATGGAGGTGGGGGGGAGGCCTCCCTTTGGTTCAATTTTCACCAACACCATAAAAAACAGCGGTCGTAAGAACAGCACGGACATCTGTTTTTTCCATCGCCAGGACTTTAATGATCAGGTAATAAAAGTTTCATTTGACAGAAATTACAACAGATGTTTCAGCCGATGAAGTTCAGATAGAAGCGATCTCTCCGGAGACCCTGCTGACCCGACGGGCCATACCGGCACAACAAACCCCCTCAAAATCACCGCCAATGCAGTCAGATCCAGTTTACTTCCACTGCCATGTCTACACATTTGAAGCTTCTTGAATTGTCTCACAGAATTTCACACTGTATATTTCTAAACTCTTATTTGCATATTTATAATGTTAACAACATTAATTCGACAAACCATGCATGTTTGATCATTTTTACTATTTCCTTCATATGTATGATAAAATAATCTCAGCGTGCAAGTTTCTGCAACCGTACAAAGTGCATGAGTGTTTAATGAAGTTAGCATTGTTTAGTTTGAGTGGTTTTCTCTTCCTAAACAACTCGCTATAACATTCCAGCATGATTTACAAATGCAATTTGGGTTTTCACTGCTGATTCTCTGAAGAAGCTTGAAAAATATGCGGCCTCCAAATGCGTCCATCGTTTCCTGTGTAGAGAAGGATACAACAGTTGGATCCTTTCGTGGCCTTGCCTGCCCCAGAATTCATTTTTTTTTTCAGAGAGAGAGAGAGAGAGAGAGACATTGCCAAATTACACTTTTAAACATTAGTATTGGTTTTAAACTTACTCTAATCTCTAATGTTACAAATTTAAAAAAAATAAAAAAGCCTTTAAATCTGTTTTAATGTTGGCAAATCTTACTAAGATGTGATTATATATAGTTTATACTCTTTATTATATGCAGAAAATGGATCATGGTAAACCCTATTTTGTTTTCAGACAGTTAAATATAACAAGTTCAATGCGAACATTACTGTCACTCATCAACAGCAGCTGTCTCAGTTGCTAGGCGACAAGAACGATCCTCGATAGGCTAGACCGTCCCATTTAACAACACTCGTTCCACCCTTCATGGCCTTTGAAGGGCGCGGCCTCTGAACCGGGATGCAGCCACAGGCACCTCCCCCTTACTGAGTGTATGCGCCCCTTACTGCTGATTGGATACAAATGTGTTTTGGTGCTCGGTCTGATTCACTGTCAACAGCGTTTCTCAGAAATTGACGAGAATCGGAAATAAAGCATACTTTTCTTGACCCAGAGTTTAAAGGTGACCTATTAAGACTTTCTCTGGTGTCCCCAGAATGTGTCTGTGACGTTTCAGCTCAAAATCCCCCACAGATCATTTATTATAGCTTGTCAAATTTGGGTGTGAGCAAAAACAAGCCATTTTTGTGTGTGTCCCTTTAAATGCAAATGAGCTGCTGCTCCCGGCCCCCTTTCCGGAAAAGAGCGGAGCTTTAACAGCTCAACAACAACAAAGCTGGAGAATCTCACGCAGCCAAAATGAGGATTGTGTTCATCCATACATTGATCAGTCGACACTGATGGAGAGACTCAGGAAGAAGTTACAACTTTTTGACGTTTCTGAACGGTTAGTGGATAAATTGATGTAGTTGCTGTGGAGTTGATCAACTCATCACTAGCATGTGCCGTCATGTTAAACAACAACACACAACTCTTCCTCTTCTCTAAAGCAGCCCAACATGGGCTCTCGGGTTTATGTAAATTTTGGGGTTAGTGATGTCACCAACCAAGGAAGAAGCACGTTGTAGTTCATACCAGCCGTTTGTTGTAGTCCTTAAAAAGTGACTTCTGTAAAAGAAAATATCTCCCTTAGCACTGAACTTTGAGCGTCGTAACTTTGCAGATGATGTTTATGATCAAACAGCAACATTACACACTAACTAAAGCTAAAAAAGTGAAATCATAATCATTGACCCCTTTAAAACAATAGTTTTAAGAAATGTATTTTTCTCAGAAATCTGAGTGAAAGGTGTGTACAAGTCTTTGTTCTGGTATGTAGGCTTAAAAACAAATGAAAACATGTTTCCAAGTGTGTTCTGTCAAATATGCACTGATTCAAGAGTGCCTTGCAGGAAGGTATTTGATACAAACACGGCGCTATTATCCCATGAACTCGTATTCAGTCTTGTCTTGTCGACTGATGTGAAAATGCATCAGTGAAACATCACAAAAACAAGGACACCCACAACAGATATTGAGTAGACGCTAGTGACGCAGACATGTAGAATATTAAAACCTTAGTCCGTCTTTACTTTTATTTTGCTCACATTCATTTTCATTGCCATTTTTGGCTTGGTAAGCTTTACATTGCCAAAATATTAGTAACATTGCATGTATTTTTCATTAGTTTTACCACCCCGAAATATAGAGATTTTAGAACAAAACTTGCATGGATTTATAAAGGTGACTGTCACTATTTCTTTGACATTTTTAATCATTTTTCGTAATCTCTCTCAGTAGTTTGTTTGATAATAGCATGCACATTAGTATAGTTTTGGAGAGAGTTTACCTTAATCACATGGACAAGTATTTTGTGTTAGCTATCTATTTATAAGCACATGTGACCAATTCAATAATTTCTTCAGCCTGAAGATATTTCAAAGAATTTATCATCTGAACTGAGATTTTCACGGCGAGAGCGTTTGATTGGCACCTGTTCTGGCTTGTTGAAATTAACAGCCCCCAGATGATTTATAATAAACCCGGGCCACGAGCAGTCTGAGCGCTTTACGACGGATCAGGACTGTGTGAAAGTGCGAGTGTCTTTCACAGCCCGTCTCATCTCTTTTCCCCAGCCCAGCCCCAGAGGTGAGACAGATACATTCACACACTTCATTTTGTGGTTCCCACGGCAGTCAAAAATGCACCTGACCCCGAGGCTCATGTACGGGGGGATTTTTTTATATCCTGCTCTTAAAGGAGCAGCCATGACTAATGCATGTTTTACTGTCTCCATTATGCTGCTGGATATTATGAAGTTTCATGCAACGTGACTGGATGTGTGTGTGGGTTTGGCAAAACATCCTCCGTCACGTTTGTCCGTGTTTGATATCTATAAGCGTCAATAAATGGATGTGTTTTAAAAGGGTGGTTCATTATGATTTCACTTTTTTTTAACTTTAGTTAGTGTGTAATGTTGCTGTTTGATCATAAACAACATCTGCAAAGTTACGACGCTCAATGCAGAGAGGGATATTTTCTTTTAAAGAAATCGCTTTTTAAAGACTACAACAGACGGCTGGTAGAGACTACAAAGAGATTCTTCCTGGGTTGGTGACATCACAAACCCCAAAATTTACATAAACCCCGCCCCTGAGAACACAAAAGCTTTAGAGAAGAGGAAGAGGTGTTGTAGTCGAGCGTTGTTGATGCCGTCGTTTTACGCCGGACCGCTTCACAAACGAGGGTCGATTCGAGGAAAAAAGACGAACGTGACGACACATGCTAGTGACGAGTCGATCAACTCCACAGCAACTACATCAATTTATCCACTAACCGTTCAGAAACGTCTAAAAGTTGGAACTTCTTCCCGAGTCTCTCCATCAGCGTCGACTCCGGTTTGAACAATGAACTTTCGTCTGCGTGAGATTCTCCAGCTTTGTTGTTGTTGAGCTGTTAAAGCTTCACCCTTTTCTGGAAAGGGGGCCGGGAGCAGCAGCTCATTTGCATTTAAAGAGACAGACACAAAAACGGCGTGTTTTTGCTCACAATCAATCAGGGGCAAATTTGACAAGCTATAATAAATGATCTGAGCTGAAACTTCACACACACATTCTGGAGACACCAGAGACTCATATTACATCTTGTGAAAGGGGCTTTATGGGTCTCTTTTAATTCACCTTCTTGTTTGTTTTAGGTATAGCTCGCCCAAAAATCTCACCATTATGTCAAGTGCTTTTGTATAACTTCTCCTTTGTGTCCCATGAAGAACACAGACCCAGTTAACAAGGAACATTCTTCGATCTTTGCGAACTGTTCATAGCTGACGTTCATCATAATGTTCAGAGCACATTTAAAGGCTATGAACAAACATTCTTCCACTTACATTAATAGAACATTTGTTTCAAATTCAGTTCAGAAATATGGCCATTTTGAACATATTTAAAACATTTAAAAAAAAAAAATGGTATTCCATTTTATATTATTTTATATTATTAACTTTATAAAATAAAGATATTAAAATTGGAATTGATATTGCAATAATGTCACATTTACTCTCCATATGAATATAGAAACAACTAAAGTATATTAGTATATTTTAAATACTTGTTTTAATGGCATCTTTTTATGAATGAAGGCCAGCACTGATACTAATACTGGTAATGGCGTCTCTATGAAATTGATAAAAAAAAAAAAATAATTATTGACATTGAACATTGCAGTATAACTAAAAGCTATCCATTTCAACATTTATTAGGCTTTAAAAGTTTTAATTTAAGTGAACTTAAAACAATCTTCACTGTTATCTAGTGTTTTTTCTCAAAAGGTTCACACGAAAATGAAGGAACAAAAAAAATGGAATATTTTATTTCTGAAATATTTTATTTGAACATTCGTCCAAAGTTTTTTAAATGTTACGGCATGTTTCAGAATGTTCAGAGAACATTCAAAAGTAACGTTTCCATAACGTTTGCAAAATGATCAGATGGAATGTTCCTTTAACTTTAACATTCAGAATTAACCTTTTCGTAACTTAACGGGAACGTTAGCAAAATGTTCTGAGAACATATTTGTGTCAGTTGTGGAAACCGAACAACAAGAGGGTGTATGAGCTCAATGATGATGGTATTCTCATTTTGCTTGTTCTTGTGTGTGTGTGTGTGTGTGTGTGTGTGTGCGTGCGCATCTGTGGATCCGTATCCTCCCCTCGGGCTTAGGCGACTGTTAGGAAATGAATAGAGGCTGTTCTCAATAGCTTTGTGTTTCTGTTTGTTTGTGCCCTCTGTAAGCTGGGTGTTGGTAGGAGGGTCTCTTAGAAAGATGGCGTTTCGCATGTCCACAGGCACTGAAGCATTGTTAACCAAACAATACAGCAGGTCCTGCATGGCATTAGCACGTCTCTGTTTAAGAGCTGCCAAACAACAGTTGCCGTCCCAACAGCAGCGCAGGCCTGAAACTGAAACTTGCGGGTAAACTTTGATTTAAGAGCTCACAATCCATTCGCAGGATTTCTGTTTCACAATACGCCAAAAAATAGGAGCGAATGCAGCAATGCTGCTCCACTTTAATATTGTATAAAAGTTATGATAAATGATTTTCACTGGTCATTTTGAACATATTTAATATAATTTTATATTATTTTTAATATCTTTAGTTTATAAAGTTATTAAAATTGGAATTGATATTGCAATAATGTCACATTTACTCTCCATTTTAATATAGAAACAACTTAAAGACAGTATATTTTAAATATTTGTTTAATGGCATCTTTTTATGAATGAAGGCCAGCACTGAGACTAATACTGGTAATGGCGTCTCTATGAAATTGATAAAAAAACAAAACAAAATTATTGACATTGAACATTGCAGTATAACTAAAAGCTATCCATTTCAACATTCATTAGGCTTTAAAAGTTTTCATTTAAGTGAACTTAAAACAATCTTCGCATCAACCAATTATAATAAATGCAGGGCTGGGTGGGTTACTTTTAAAATGTATTTCACTACAGATTATTTGTAATGTATTTCGTTACATTACTCAAGTATAGTAACTTCATCTAAATACTTTAGAATACTTTGGAATACTAATAAGTGTGAAACAAACACAAAAAAGGTCATTGCAAGTTTTTATCTCACAATTCTGACTTTTTCCCTCAAAATTGTGTGATATAAAGTTGCAATTGTGAGTTATAAAGTCAGAATTATGAGATATAAACTCACAATATTGAGAAAAGTCAGAATTATGAGATATAAACTCACAATATTGAGAAAAGTCAAAAATATGAGATATAAACTCACAATATTGAGAAAAGTCAGAATTATGAGATTTAAACTCACAATATTGAGAAAAGTCAGAATTATGAGATATAAACTCACAATATTGAGAAAAGTCAGAATTATGAGATATAAACTCACAATATTGAGAAAAGTCAGAATTATGAGATATAAACTCACAATATTGAGAAAAGTCAGAATTATGAGATATAAACTCACAATATTGAGAAAAGTCAGAATTATGAGATATAAACTCACAATATTGAGAAAAGTCAGAATTATGAGATATAAACTCACAATATTGAGAAAAGTCAGAATTATGAGATTTAAACTCACAATATTGAGAAAAGTCAGAATTATGGGATATAAACTCACAATATTGAGAAAAGTCAGAATTATGAGATATAAACTCACAATATTGAGAAAAGTCAGAATTATGAGATATAAACTCACAATATTGAGAAAAGTCAGAATTATGAGATATAAACTCACAATATTGAGAAAAGTCAGAATTATGAGATATAAACTCACAATATTGAGAAAAGTCAGAATTATGAGATATAAACTCATACTAAATTCACAATTGCAAAAAAAAAAAGTTCATATCTCCCAATTCTGACTTTATACCTTGCAATTCTGAGTTTAAATCTCACAATTCTGAGAAAAAGAAGTCAAATTGGGAGAAAAAGTTGCAGTGACGAGTGAATTATAAAATGACTCACAAAACATGAAAACAGTCGTGGATCATCAGGTCATGACAGGACAGTTACGTTGACAGTTGGGCAATTTTTTTTTAATAAATTCAGTCATTTTGTCTTGTTCAGGACAGAACTAAATAAAAATAACAACATTTTTATGAAGTATTAAAATGTTGGTGAAACTGAACTCGTCTTTTTCAGACGGTCAGAGTCAGAGAATCTGTTTAAATGACATTAAAACTCAAAGTAATCACTTTGGTAATCTAAAACACTTTTCAGATGGAACTGTAATCTGATCACCACCCATTTAAAATGAAATACAGTCACTCAAATTTTGTATTTTAAATACGGAACTAAGTTACTTGTATTTTGTCACTCCCCAACCCTGTATAAATGCCATTTTTATTCTCCATATTACAGACAGCGTGTTCTTGTTCGTCTTGTTGCGCTTGAATGGTTTAAAAGCATTTGCGTGAAGAACAGTGTGATCATATAATGTAAATATAATGTAACATTAGCCAAATTATGACAGGAAGAAAGGATGCTGCGTTAACTGCGTAAAATATTTTTAACGTGTAAACTGAAAATTGAATCGGAAACATTAACGCTAATTTTGACAGCAATAATATATATTAGATCACGATTTAATTTGAGTTTATCAGTTTGATTTTGATGATCAGCTCAACTCAAATGAATCTAATCTGAGCACAGACTGAGACTGAGAATCAATAGAGATTTCTGTTTTTAAAGAGAGACTCATATTCTCAGAACTGAATGTTTTGCGTTTTGGATCAGTTCTCATGCGCATTAGTGGAGAGACTTGAAAAGGTAAAGAAACACTATCCTAACTGAACAGAAACCAAACATGAGAAATGGTGGAGAATGATCTTTGGACTCAAGTGTTGCTCAGTGGCCAAATTTTTCTTTCAAATGTCAAAATCCTTTCAGCCTCCATCAATACGGAAGCGACTGACGGGGATCTCAGGCACACCGTCCTTATGGCGCATCAATAACCTGACTGCACTAATAGAAAGACCTGGACACTTAAAACCTTTTAACTAGTCCTGTAATTAAGTTAGCCTGATCACAGTGGCTTGAATTATTGATATGTTATTGGATTCCTATCAGCTTTGAGGAATTATTAATAATAGATTGCCCATCTGGTCGCTGGAAACGGATGTAAACCTGGACTCCCATTTGTTAACAACCTCTCGATCCTTCAATATGAATCCAATCTTAGAAGAGGGAGAAGGAAAAAATCATTTGTTTTCAATGTCATTAGATTTGCATGCAATAAAACCTCTCTATAAAGTCTCAATAGCTCGTTTTCATCACTTTGAAATATATACAATTTTACAATATTTATGAATATATAGTGTAAAAATGTTTTCTCCTCAGATGTGTGTATAGTAAATTAAATTAATTTTAAAAATTTTATTATATTTATTTTAACAGTTTTATATTTTTACATTTATTTTCATTAAGAATATATATATATATATTCGTAGATGTGCATATATAATAAATATTTATTTTTTACATTTTCACTTTATATTTTATGTTTATTTTTATTAATAATTATATATATATTCTTAGATGTTCATATATAATAAATTTTTTTTTTTTACAATTTCACTATATATTTTTGTTTATTTTATTAACAATTATATATATATATTCTTAGATGTGCATATATAATAAATATTTATTTTTTACATTTTCACTATATATTTTATGTTTATTTTTATTAATAATTATATATATATTCTTAGATGTGCATATATAATAAATATTTATTTTTACATTTTCACTATATATTTTTTATGTTTATTTTTTATTAATAATTTTATATATATATATATATATATATATATATATATATGTTCTTAGATGTGCATATATAATAAATATTTATATATATATATATATATATATATAGTAAAATCACTTTAATAAAGAACTCAAAGTTTTTACTTTTGTCATGTGTGTTGGTGGAGAACTTTGATGTTGTTTATATTTCTCTCCAGCAGTTGAGCTACAGAGAGTAAAACTTTAAACCTGACTAGATGTGAAATGTTTAAGTCTGGCTGTGAATGTTAACATTAACATTTTTCGTTATAAATAAAAATGAGATGTTTGGCTGCACTTGGATGAAATCTTCCACTGCGTGAGTCTTGATGGCATGTATGAAACGTGTGGTGAACCAAAGAACAAAGGACAAATCTTAAAATAAGATAAGTTGACTTTAAAGAAATCATAAATTGCATTGGAGTCGTGTTGGTCATGGCAGTCTTGTTCTAATTACATGTGGTTTGACAGGCGTTCCAGGATCTTCCCCTCAAACACACACACACACACACACGCACACACACACACACGCACAGCACATAAACTCACAGAGCGTGACCGCAGCTCTACTGGAGACACATGCCCTGTTAAAGCTCAAAGGACAAACACTGTTTGAACATGGAGGTCAGAAACTACATGGGTTTATTAGTGAATGTCTGACTGTACATTTTGTGCATTTTCGACAGTTTTACCCAATTTTCCATATATGTTTATGCATGTTGGAATATGGTGTTATTATCTAACCACTTACTTTTCATCAGCATTGGTTGCGGAACCATTTTTTTCCCATTCATGTTTTATAATTGCACAAAAAAATCTGCAATAAATCGTTTTAAACCAACCAGATGAATTCGCACAAACCAGCCAACTTTAATTTGAATCAAGAAGTTTATGAAAAAACATTTTATTTTTACAGCTATCGTCACAGCACGCATTTTTAATGTCATAAATCAGAAACCATGTCACAAAATAAAACTATTGGCTTCGTTATTGATTATGCACACTTAAAAATAGTTTCTTTATTTGCTTCGGCGGTTCCATGAAGAGCATCATTGGAAGCTTTCCATTCCACAAAAGGTTCTTCGGATGATTGAAATAGCGGAAATGGTTCTTTTAAGAAGTTGTTTGAGGAATCCAAAATGGTTCTTCTATGGCATCGCTGTGAAAACACCCTTTTAATGAGTTAATGTATGAGAACAGTATTTTAAGTTTATTTTAAGTGCTGGATCTGACGGCCGTGTGACAATACTGAAATTATAGCAGCTTTTATAGATCTGTATGACTGTCAACAGCTGATGATGAGCAATATGAAAGACTACAACATCTATAACTAGTATATAGAACTTTATCCACTTACACTCACATAAAGTGATTTATACTGAACAGCAAATCTCGGCTACGTGATTTTATTGTCACAACTATATTTGATTTACAAGCATAACCTACTTTACCCACATAGTCATGAAAAGCGATACTATATAGCAAATCTCAACTGCCTGATTGCTTTTATCGCCACAAAATCTATGCATTGAGATATTATAAACATTAACATCGTGATTTTCAATGTGCGTTGTTTCAAAGCAGCTTTTTCAAACGTGCTATAAATACAAAAGTATAAAATAAAAAAATATAAGTATACGTAGGACTGAATTATATCATGTGCAATGCTTCGTTGTATGGCGATGAAACACTTTTCAAGTATTTGAGTTGAAATGCACAGACTTGTACATATCAGAAGTATTTTATTGCGTAATGTCAGTTCTATGTGCAGAAAATGACTGGGAATTTTGATCAGAGGAATTTATCATCCAGACGGCAGGTGAAAAGTGATGAGAAAGAAAGTACCTGCTGCAGGTTCTCATGGTGTCGAGGCTTCGATGAGCCTCAGTGGGAGGAGTTTTCACACAGGTTTGAGTGACAAGCGAAGGCCAGAGAGAGACAGAGAGAGTTTGGGAAATCTTCAGCCTAGAGCCTGTTGGCGAACAGGAGAGGAAATGCACAGAATGTCTTTTTTTTGTTGTTCTCACACCTTCGTATTCTCTCGTCACCCGGGGCGTTGAGAAGCGCCGAACACCCCCGCTCACCTGCCCTGCCCTCCCTTGTGTGTGAGAACAAAAATAGTCTAAGGTCTCTGTCTTTCCAACCTTCCTTCAGTTTCTTTCACGCTCGCGCCAAAACCACCCGAGGCGCGCTTCTTTATAAGACACTGTCAGAAATGAACTCACTCGCCGGCCTCTCTCCAACCCGCTTTTGAGATCAATATTAATGCTTTAAGCAAACGACCTCTGCGTGGCCTTTCACCCCAGCCGACCCACAGTTCTGACACATTCAGTATGGACCGCATTAGACCCGTTCCAAAAAGACAGTATAAAGCACTTTCCAACATGAAGTTTCCAAAATTAAAGATATTTTACACTTTCTATTTTATATATATATATATATATATATATATATATTTTTTTTTTTTTTCAGTTTTATTTCAATTAATAAATCATTTTTAATAGCTTTAGTTGACAACCCTGCTATGTGTTCTCTACTATTGCGTATTCAAACAAACTCTGGATCCGCTGCCGCAACTTAAACGTAATTTTATTGTTTTAATTCAAACTTTTGAGTTGCAAACATTATTTTGTAGAGTTAATCATAACGTTGATCATTACATCAACTTAATATCGTCAGTAATTTAAACTCAAATTTCTGCGTTAATTGGCTTCTTTTTTTTTTTACTTGTAGTAACGTAATGAGATTGTCTTGATCATTTCAGAAATTAGCAGTGCATTAGGTATTCTTTGCATATAGGACTGGATAAGGAGAATAAAAGCTCATTTATTTGTGTTTAGTGAAAGGAAAGACCTGTTAGTGTTTAATGCCGTTATGTTTGACATCTAAAAGAGTTTCTGTAACGTTTTTATCATCGGTCTGAAGAGAAGAAACATGACGGTAAACACTATAATCAATGCCAGTGACGAGTAATATCTGACTTGTTTGTGTAATATACATGTTAATAAGTTAGTATGATAGCTGTTGATTCGAACTGAAATCGATTAATCGGTTCCAACTCTGGTAGTTGCAGCGACTTAATTTCTTTGAATAATCAACTTAAAAATGAGCGTTTATGCTGCAAATGAACTCAATGTAGCTTGTTGGAGAAACGTCAATTCACTCAAAGTTGTCATACCTTAAAAAATTGATGCAAACTGTTGATTTGATTGAACACATTATTTTTTAGAGCGTACACAAAAGACGTTTCGGCGTTCGACCAAGCACTTGTAAAAACACATAGTGTGCCTGACGAGTTGCATACTTAGGATGCGCATAGAAGTGGTAAAAAATATTTTTCTTAACTAGTGTCAATCTCGTTATATTTCGGTTTTGCTTCTCAAGTAAACATATCTTGCTTCAGGGCTGTTTGCGGTGACAAAAATCCTGATTAAGTCGCCTCATTGTCTGACAGACGCTCGACTATCAGCGCGTTTTCATTTTGATGAGCTCACAAAGGGAGTGTCCCTTCCCTTCTGGCTTCACATGACACAGTGAATTTAATTTCCTCAATAAAGGCACCGTATTTTCATATTTTGCTCCAGACATAACAATAAGTCGTTACTGTATGAGTTCAATCAAGCCCAAACCATGAAAACAACTTTTAATTGTCTGCCAGACGAAGCGGCTGGTGGACGCAGTCCGAACGACCTCTCGACCGCGGCTCACAGTTATTAAAGCTAAACGAGATTTGCTCGGTTTTCCAGAGTGTTTGTAGGGTTTGATGGACTTGGCAAAGAAAGCACGCAGTGTTTTTTTATCTCCTCCAAAGTGAGCATGCAGCAAGCAGACATGTCAGATGTGGATTTAAAAGACAGAAAAACAGAGGAGGTTTAAGGGTGGAGTGTTATCATCTCAGTGGAGATGTTTATTCACCTACAACCCCTGTGCAGAGATGGAGAAAGACCTGGATTCTGGGTGCTTGGTGAACAAAACGTTGGTTTTTCATAACCTAATATAATGTTAATAGGATGTTTTCTCAAAGTTATGTGGTCTTTAGTACACAATGTCCTCAAAACTTTATCATTCATGGAGCGTTTTTACCTGACACGTTTCAGTCGGACGTTTTTAAATGTTACAACTGAATGTTTCCATTGCGTTAAATGGAGCAATTTGCAACAACACATTTTACATTTAAACAACTAGACATTTTAAATGTAATGTTTTTATAATGGAAACTTTCTTAGAAACTGTTTTTGTTAGCTGGCTTTTTATGTAATCCTCTTCACTTTTCATTTTCACTCTATTTGCCCCCAAAAGCATCTTTTTTTTTTTTGTTTTTGGTTGTGGCTGATGTTAACTAGTTCTGCTATTCTCCTTCTCGGGTGACTATTATTACGTCCAGAAGAAAACTTTGGGGGAATTTCCCCATTGTTGTGCTGTCATAGACAGAATACAGGCCGTATCCAAACACACAATAGATGTTTTACGACACGAGTGACTGGGAAAATACCCACAGGAAAGAACAATCACGCATAGGATTTTTAGATCTGGATCGAAAGAGATCTTTAACATGGCAGGCAGTTGTCTCATCTAGATAAGATTAAATGGAGACATCTTGCTTCTCAGATGTTACTCCTGAGAGAAAGACCTCAGAAATCTGTCTTTTCAGAGTTTCTGAAGAGATCTCAAACTGTGCTCCACATTCATTAGCTATGTAATTTTAGTATATGTCAACTATTGACTCATTTGGGTCTGTCATATGTAGAAGAAACACCTGAGATATTGTTGATATTTAAATGAAACACAACCGACCCTTCGCAAAGACCCGCCCCCTTTAGTTACTGTCGCTATGTCCGACAAGTCATGCGCTCTCACGCCACACATCATGTTCTCACGCAGTGAAAAATACATCGTGGAGCGAAGAGGACCCTGACAACGTATGAAACAGTTCTATATTTCAAATATAGTCATTTTTTAAAGAAGTTTAATCAATAAATAGCGTCTAGTGTGTCTTTAATGTGTCGCTGTAGCTCCTCGATCATCTCTTCATACTAGCTCATTTATAGCATCAGATAAACATGAATGAACATCAGAAGGAATGTTGTTTCAAAGACGTGAGGACACACAATTTTTCAAGGTCACCAACGTTAATCTACTGACTCCCCTGACTGCTTTGTCGGACAAAATGCCGGATTCGGGGTTATGATCGGTCAGATCGCCTGTCAATCAAACTGTTGGCGAAGGCTCAGTTGAGCCATGAAGAAGCAAAACTGCCTCTTTTCCTCAAGATCTCCTGAGAAACAGGAGAGAAATCATCGATCTCACTCATATCTCGCTTTTCTTCCTCAATAACTCCGGATTGTGGCTTGCCATGAGAAATATCAGAGCTTCCAGTTGTATGAAGAAGAGCTCAGTCTGATTCAGGTTTGTTATATTCTGTTACCGTGTTTTTAAATGTTCGTGTCAATCACAGCACTTGTAAGTCACCTGAAACGTTCATTTCTACATGTTACTGTCAAAACTACTTATTGTCAGACATGACTAACAGCAAAATCAGAATTCGTGTCTGTGTCTTGCTTTTCAGTAACAATATTTAAACATCCTTAAAACAAGATCATTTTACTTCAGATGTAAAACCGCATGAGAAACATAGAACATTCAGAGACTGTTTACTAAGAATACAATCGAAAAGGTCAGTTCGCTCAGAAAGAACAATTCTGTCATCATTTATTCACCCTCATTGTTTTAAACCTGCATGATTTTCTTACTTCTGTGGAAAATCAGTGAGCTCCAATGTTGTTTCAGCGTAGAGGAAAAAACACTTGAAAAAGAGGAAAGAATTTTTATCCATCCCTACACGTACATTTTTTTGTTTTTCCGCTGGTGCATATTTGAATTTTTAAGATCAATTTAATTCAGGTTTAGGTTTAACAAGGTTGTGCACTAACAAAAAATACCACAGTGACACCATGTTTTTTGGAGGTGTAACATAATACAGGTAAAACATAATACCATGTATATTTTGAAGTACATTTGAGTGTCATGTGATATGAATATGGTATAATTATATATATATATATATATATATATATATATATATATATATATATATATATGTATGTATTTGCATATATAGAAATATATATATATATAGAGAGAGAGAATTGATTAAATAAAATTATTTATATATGTATATATATATATATATATATATATATATATATATATATATATATATACATGCATACATATATAAATAATTTTATTTATTTAATTTAATGTAATTTTTTATTTAATTGTAATTTTATATAATGCTCATAGGCAGAATTGTATTTAAACACAATCATGCCAATAAAGTAGCCTAAAATTGAGAAATTGTATTGAAATTTTTATGATGTTGATTTATCTGTATTAGCCTATCATGTGCGTGGTACCGTGAACATCATCCCATCTTGTAAATTTACCTGAAAATAAGTGCTTGTATCAAATCTTTTTTTTTTTTTTTTTTTCCTTCATTCGAACTGATCTTGTTTTAAGGATATTCATTTATTATTCCAGGAAAGCCCACCTGACTCACCGAAGATCCAGCTGTAATTGTGGTTCTAATGACCCCACTCTACTTCCTGTTGAAAAATGAAAAACTAATAAACAGAAAAGGCAAACGTAAGCGTGCTAAAAGAAATCACTTCCACAAACACAAAAACGAAGACTGACGGGATGAGGAAGAGACCAGAGGGGACGGTGAAGAAAAATATCAGAACGGTATTTGGCAAAGAAGCTCTTAAGTAAAGCAAACACGGTCCGTCTGAGCAGAACCATCTGTGGAGAGCGAGCGCTGGCATCTGGGAGGAGAATAAAACGCTGCTAATAGAAATAATAACCGGCAGGGTCTTCCATAAAGTCTTCCAGTCTTGTGAGAGACTGCCAGGCGGCCCATGTCACCACCCTGACACAGGGGTTGATGGGACGAACGTATCCCGGTTCTGCCAAACGCAGGGCTCGGGGTGAAGTTGCCATGTTGTTTTTGGCGCTGTGCCCACTGAAGTCAGCGGCGTTTGACGCTCCACAATCTGGGCACTGGATTCCCCGCATGACGCGGAAAAGCGCCAAACCAAAGCTGCTTTTCTGGCTCTTGCTTCAGGGCTGATATTTTCTCGTTTATCCACCCGAAGACTCTCTTCCTTCACTGCTCACCTCCATCTATTCTCTCGTTCGTACAAACACGCAGGTAGAAGTTCACTGCCGTTGAGGCTCTTATAAAAGTTTACCATGGCAATCATTGACAACATGAGCTGGGGAAAATTATAAGTGATCTAGGAGATTTATTCATCTTTTAATAGGAGATGCCATTGCCTATTTTCATTGTTGGTTCATATTAACTAATGTAGTTCAAGGGATAGTTCACCCAATAATTATCCAATGATTTACTCACCCCCAAGGCATCCTAAGTCAAGTCAAGTCATCTTTATTTATATAGTGCTTTTTACAATGCAAATTGTGGCAAAGCAGCTTTACATTAATAAGAAAAGGGTGTCATCGTGCAGCTTATTCTATATATTATCGATTCATTCCGTTGCAAATATCAGTAGTTATTAGTCTAGTTCATTTAGGTATATCAGCACTGCAGAAAACAGTGACGTAATCGTCCGGCTCAGCTCAGTTCGCGTACAACGGCGCCAATGCAGGCATATCAAAAACACTGCTGAATATCAAGCAAGTGTCCCCAGTGTAAATGACATTCTTCTTTCAGCCAAACACAATCTGAGTTATATATATAAAAAAATATCTTGGCTCTTCCAAGCTTTATAAGTGATTTTGATGCCTAAAAAAGTGCATACATTGATCAGAAAACGTACGTCATGGCGTAGTGTAGAACGTCAGGTGTATGTCTTTCTACTCTCACATGAACACAATTAGAGTTACTTTAAAAATTATATAGGTTCTTCCAAGTTTTGAATGGAGGATGAGATTTTGAAGGCCAAAAAAGTGCATCCATCAATCAGAAAATGTACTCCACCCTCTCGACGCGGATCCTTATTTAAAACTTTATAAAGTAAAATAACGAGCTTCCAGGGGGACAGCCGTACGCGTTTGGCTAAAAAGCGTTAACTTCTGCGACAAAGTACACATTGCCATGACATAGGTTTAATGATCGATGGATGCACTTTTTTAGGCTTTAAAATCTCATCCTGCAATCACTTATAAAGCTTGGAAGAGCCAGGATTTTTTTAAAATATAACTCAGATTGTGTTTGGCTGAAAGAAGAAAGGGTTCATTTTCATTTTTTGGGTGAACCCTTTAATTTTAACAAATGGAACCTTATTGCAAAGAAATATGTTTTCTTATAATGATTATAATGTATAATTCTTAATAATTACAGTACATTGGTAAAAATTAGCCTCAACTTTGTATTTTAAAAGACACTTTGAATTGATGTTTTTATTAGATTATGTGCCATGGGTTTTCGGCAGTACCTATGGTATATGAAATTATATAAAGTACCGTGGTGACCATGTTTGATTTCTGATACCATTCTACACTATATATATATATATAAAAAAAAAAAAAAAATCCCCATAAAATTTTCGGTAAAAAACTGTCAGCTGTGTATATTGTACGTTTTTTCACCGTAGCATTTTTACAGTGTTTTTCCCGTTAAAATCACTCAAGAATATTCAAAATAAACCACAATACTTTTATATTTACAGTGGTATTAAACATGGAAATATAAATGTAAAAACATGGAATTTGAATACTATGGTATATTTCAAAGTACCATAGTGTTATCATCTGATACTATCAAAATACCATGATTTTGGTAATAATAGCTTGTTACTTTTGCCCGGTAAGTTATTCTAAAAAGTAATTGATTGCTAGTTACTAATTACATCCTCAACAGTGTAATTAGATTACTACTAATTACTCTCTATAAAAAGTAAAGCATTACTTATTAATTACTTTCAAAATCCTATATTAACCTTGACCCGTTGTACAATACAAGCATACAATTGCATAAATTCTCAAACTGACCAAAGTATTTAGGGAGAAAGTTACATTATAAACAGATTTAAACATTATATTGTTATATTGTCTATACTGTATATATTTAGTATTTAATGCAATTACATCAGAAGGAACTGTAATTAAATGACTGAAAAGAGTAATTCCCTATACTTTACTTTTTCATGGGAAAAGTAATCAAATTACAGTAATTAATTACATAGTAATGCATTACATCTTAATACATCTGTTATAGATCTTACATTGCAGTTCATTTGTCAATTGACTCATGAACCTCTGGAGCCAAACATCCTGAACATCACCGATCCTTCATCCAAGACACGGGAAGGAGGTTAATTCTTCATGTATTGACACTGTAGATGGGAGGAGGAAGGAAAAACATGTTGTTGTTGGTGAACGTTGCTAATGGTGAACGAGTAACAATAGAGATAAAGTCGAGTGTTTCAGAAGGTTTCGCTGTGTTTCTGCTCTTCTCAATCCTTCAGGATGCCTGAGGCTTCACACTCATCTAATGAGGATGGACAGAACAGAGTCAAAACAGAAGGAGAGAGACATCGAACTCATAAATCAGTGTCATCACAATAATCTGGCCATCGTAAAGTGCGTGCACTCGCCTCCCAATAAACGGCCTGGACAGGAAAAGAGAAAAGAAGACAACACGACGACTACAAGATAAGAGAGAAGTGTGAGAACAATGGAAAGAAGACAAACATGCGCTTTTAAAGACGTCTGATAATGTGAGTCATGATGCTGATCAGAGGAAAAAAATGTGTTATTAAATGATTTTCCTTTGCAATCATTTTTGCAGCTTTAATTAGAGTTCATACTGAGAACAAAACAACACCAATAAAGTATGTGTCGCATGCATTGTATTTCAAGTCTTCTGAGTTCATCTGATGGTTTTATGTGAGAGCAGATTGAATTTTAAATCATTATGGAAGAGGGTCATTTGCTTAAGGTGATTTTAAGAACTTTGAGAACTTCTATTTTTAAGAGCAAGGAGATTTTTTTTTTTTTTTACTCGGGTCAAAGGACATGTGTGATTTGGAGTATAATGAAAGCTGCGGGCAACCAGGCTTCAGGTTAAAATGATGACGGTGTAATGGATCCGCCTCGTTCTGCTCTGCTTATAATAAACATTTCTCTGGGGATGGAAATAATGTCCTCAGACTCTTCAGATTTGTGTTCGCTCCCAAAGCTCACAGCTCTGTTTGCTCTCAAGGATTGTTTTAAAGTTTTAAGTTGGGAACAGATTTGTAAACACTTCCTTAGGAAGAGATGGTGTTGCTGGTTAACACCCATTTTACAGCCCCGAGGTAACTAAGACACAGGGTACATAATGTATATTTATATAACAACAGGTTTGCTTGAGGTTACAAGCTCTGAGGTTACAGCAACAGAATTCCTGGACCTCTTTCCAAATAGTGAATGCAAACACGTTTAGGATGAGTCCAACCAGATATATATGATTGTATAAGTCTAGAAAAAAATTAAGACCAGAAATAAAAGAACTATATTACCTTGTGATAGGAAACACAATACCCGAAACAAATCATAGATTGTCCATTAACACATATTGTGATACGTCGCTCTCAATGCACATCATCATGTGTGGTTACAATATTGTGTTACTCCCTAAAAAGTAACTAACTGTGTTACTTAGTTACTTTTTATGGAAAGTAATGTGTTACAGTGTTGTGTTACTCCCTAAAAAGTAACTGTGTTACTTAGTTACTTTTTATGGAAAGTAATGTGTTACAGTGTTGTGTTACTCCCTAAAAAGTAACTGTGTTACTTAGTTACTTTTTATGGAAAGTAATGTGTTACAGTATTGTGATACTCCTTGAAAAAAGTAACTAATTGTGTTGCTTAGTTACTTTTTATGGAATGTAATGCGTTACAATATTGCGTTACTCCCTAAAAAGTAACTAATTGTGTTACTTAGTTACTTTTTATGGAAAGTAATGCGTTGCAATATTGCGTTACTCCCTAAAAAGTAATTAACTGTGTTACTTAGTTACTTTTTATCGAAAGTAATAGATTACAATATTGTGTTACTCCCTAAAAAGTAACTGTGTTACTTAGTTACTTTTATGGAAAGTAATGTGTTACAGTATTGTGTTACTCCTTGAAAAAAGTAACTAATTGTGTTTCTTTGTTACTTTTCATGGAAAGTAATACGTTACAATATTGTGTTACTCCCTAAAAAGTAACTAACTGTGTTACTTAGTTACTTTTTATGGAAAGTAATACGTTACAATATTGTGTTACTCCCTAAAAAGTAACTAACTGTGTTACTTAGTTACTTTTATGGAAAGTGATGTGTTACAGTATTGTGTTACTCCTTGAAAAAAGTAACTAATTGTGTTTCTTAGTTACTTTTTATGGAAAGTAATGCATTACAATATTGTGTTACTCCCTAAAAAGTAACTAATCTTGTTACTTAGTTGCTTTTTTTTTTTTTTTTAAAGTAATGCGTTACAGTATTGCGTTAATCCCTAAAAAGTAACTAATTGTGTTACTTAGTTACTTTTTATGGAAAGTAAAGTGTTACATATTTCTATTACTTTCTCTCATCCGGGCGGGGCTTTCTTGTTTGTTTTTTAATAACCACAAAAAAGTTCTATTTTTGGCAAATGTAAAGGCCGTTTCAGACCAAAAGTGAAATCAGTAAGCCTCAGGCTGATCACAAATTTGATGTTTATCTAAAGTCATTTTGGCTTATTAGTAGGTCAGCAGCAAAGACATTGGTTAATAAAGTGAGATTAAATACAAAAAGTATATTCGTTTAATTTAATATATTTAATTATCGCAAAGTTATCTTTTATTCATTTTGAGGAATACTGACTCACATTTAGTCAACAACTACAAATCCGTCATGTTCACACACAACGCCTCGGCACTTACTCTGGATTTTTCTCAACATGGAGAGCTGTCAATCAATGCTTGGGAAAATAAAGTAAATTGCATTACTTATTTGAAAAAGTAAAATTGTAAAAACTAATGTGTTATAAACTAATCTGATTACTATAACTCAAGTTACTTGTAGTGCGTTAGCCCCAACACTGGTGGCATGTGTCATATGTGCCCGTAATAAGGCCCATAAATGCCTTGATTTTAAAACCCAGAGCAGTGGGTCATGATGTAAGTGTTTCTAATGCTGCTGAAGTGCCTCACTCGGCTGGAAACACATTCATGTGGAGTTGATTAAACTTGTGCTCCTTTTTGCCCTCAACTGGGCTTGAGTATGATTCAGGCTCTGAAATTCACCTTGATCCACACACACACACACACACTCTCTGTCTCGCGCGGCCCCTGCCCTGGGGCTGTGTGATTGACAGGTTGGGGTTGTGTGGTGGGATTAAGCCGAGCCAGGGGTGGGCGGGTCAAGGAGGGGGAGGTGGGATTAGGAGTGGTGAGCTTCATTAACCCGATTGTTTACACAAGCAGATCCCAAGCAATGAGAGCTTTTACTTCCCACAAGATTCCCCTTCAAACCCCTGCCATTGTGGCCGTCCGGGACTCGTCTGTGGTCCCGCGCACTGCGGTCTGGATGAGTGTTTAAAACAGGGAGCAATGCAATATTAGTCATTCATTAGATTTCATGTCAATGTGATACGGTATGTGCAGTAGCTTTAGTAAAGTGTGAATTCAACTGCTAGGCCACTTTTTTCACAACAGTCACACCCTGTAAAAATAATTTTCTTTTTTTTGTTCTAATATCATGACACTTTCATAATAGTATAGCATCATAAATCTAACATACATATGAATTTTGAATCTATGGACTTTGACATGAAGATGAAACATTGTCCCATTTACCTGAACTCACCCTATACACATACAACACTCTCAAAAATACTGGGTTAAAAACAACCCAAATTGGGTTGAAAAAGGACAAAAACATTAGTTGGGTTAAATGTTGTCCAACATGCTGGGTAGTTTTATTTAACTCAACTATTGTTTACTGCATTGCTTGCTTAAAATGAAGCCAATTTGTTGGAAATGAACATTTATTAATACGTTTAATGAATAATAATTCATAATATTATTCTGATTTTTAATCTCCAACATATTTTTGGTTCATTTTAAGCCAGACACATAGTCATTTTTAAACAATAGCAAAACATTTGTCCATTTTCAACCCAATTTGGGTTGTTTATAACCCAACATTGTTGGAGTGAACGATAATAATAATAATAATGTTTTATTCATTTAAAGGTATTTACAAGGTAACTCAAAGAATACCGCCATCTTTGCGTCACGGTATTTTTATTATGTAGCTTTGAATTTAGTTTATACTGACAGATAATTCACCTTGAATTTGAAAATATTTCATATAATATGAATCATAAATGAACTGTGTTTAATGTCATGTGTTTTCTTTAGAAGTTTTATTTTTAGCACATAATTTCAGCTGTAAATAAAAGTCATACGAATGAGATAACGCGTACAGGCCGGTTTGAACCGCAAATGATTCTCTCACGAAGGTAAAGTGCTAAAAAAATGATAAGCAAACAGTAAGCAAAAGTGTATAAAAGGTCCTGAAAGTGAACATTACAGGCAGCTTTACTAACCCAACAAAACATCAGAACCTATCCACACCTCCTCGAAGACATCTCCAGCCTCTTTACATGTCAGTGAAAGGGGTAAGGAGAGCTGGGACGGCCATAAATCGAGCCCCATCAACCCGTCTCAGACTTCAAATGCTCCGATTCACTCTCTAAGCGGGTCCGGCGCTGAGCCCTAAAAACAACACTGGGAGCTATTTACACTCCGTCATACAGAGAGAGAGAGAGAGAGAGAGAGAGAGACAGTGCGCTTGTGTGTTTACTCTCTTCCCAAATAGGCTTTATCTGAGAGCGGGGAAGCTTCCAGAGGTGCTGCTATCACCTCTCAAGTGGCTCTTTTGTTTAGGCACTGCAGGGCTGTTGTTTTCCTATTGCAGTGAAGTGGAAAAGTAAATTAGTCTTCCCTCCTGGCTGAAGGAGCGGTGTGAATGGTGTGTGTCGACAGGCAGGGTGTTGGACGGCTCTGGGTGGGCTAATGGGCCGATTTGCTGTCTCTTTGGCAGGAGCTGATGCATACTGTCAGCCCTTATTGAGACGTGCTCAGCTTCAAAGAGCCGCATGGCACTGATGCATGGAGGCACTAAATGTTTAATGCGTCCTCCTCCGGGTGCTAGGATGTGTTTGTGTATTTGAAATGTATTTTGCATGCACACTCGTCTGAAATGCAAGTTCACGCTCTCACCATGTAACAAGATTCTCGACAGCACACCGAATCTCGGAGATCCCATCAGGAATGTGGAGTTCCAGACAGGAAAGAGGGATGGTGGAGGAGAAAAAAAACAGACATCTGGTGCTGATTTGGCCGGGGTGCTGCGGACATGGCGTGTTTTGACTGGAATACCAGGGAGAAGTTGCCGTTGTTTGTTTTTGAATAAGTGAGGTCATTAATCGATGGATGTGAGGGAAGGAGCCTCGGTGCCAACTGACAGAACGTAGCAGCTCAAACTTGGGTTGAAACAGGCGGAGGGTGGAGCGTAAACGCCGGGGTACCCTTATCCCCCCCCTTCGGATGAAAAATAAAACCCCTGGAGCTCGGGCTACGCACATCACAGGCCGCGAGGATGATGGTCTGCTGGCAAACGCTCTTCATGCAACGCTGAAAACGGGCGCGCTGCCATGATGAAACTCGCAGACATTTCAAGGGAATGTAAAAACAAAATCATTTGCTTTCTTTGTGATCCTGACGGAGAAATTGCTCGATATCGTTACGATTCTGGAAACATCTAGTTGCGTTGCAAACACTGGTTTGTGCTAATTCTGTGAAATATTTAAGTACTAAATAATCATTTGAAATGTTTAATTTATTCTGGAAAAAGTGCACTTTCTTAATCGCTTTTAATTAAATATATTATTATAAATAATAATAAAAAAAAATTATATAGTATTAGAGAAAGGTGAGGCGAATGCTGCTGTATATGGTTAAAGAATCATTAAATATTCTCCTTTGTTTAGATTCGTGGCTTTCAGAGGGAGATATACAAATAGCGTTGTTTGTTTGCGCATGCGGTCTGTTGTTTTAGCACACAATTGACTGAAGGAGTTATGCAAATGAGGTGACAGTGCAAACACGCCCACAAAATTAGTGCTGAATGCAATTAAGAGGGCTGGGTGGGTTACTTTTAAAATGTATTTCACTACAGATTACAAAGTACATGCTTTAAAAAGTCATTTGTAACGTATTTAGTTACATTACTCAAATAATCGAAATACTTCAGAATACTTTGGAATACTAATAAGTGTGGAACAAACACAAAAAAGGTCATTGCGAGTTTTAATCTCACAATTCTGACTTTTTCCCTCAGAATTGCGTGATGTAAAGTTGCAATTGTGAGTTATAAAGTCAGAATTATGAGATATAAACTCATACTAAATTCACAATTGCAAGAAAAAAAGTCAGTATGGCAAGTTCATATCTCCCAATTCTGACTTTATAACTTGCAATTCTGAGTTTAAATCTCGCAATTGTGAGAAAAAGAAGTCAGAATTGTGAAATGCAAACTCACAATTGTGAGGGAAAAAACAAATTGTGAGAAAAAGATGCAGTGACGAGTGAATTATAAAATGACTCCCAAAACATGAAAACAGTGGAAAACATGAAGCTGAACTCGTCTTTTTCAGACGGTCAGAGTCAGAGAATCACCAATCGCTGTTTAAATGACATTAAAACTCAAAGTAATCACTTTGGTAATCTAAAACACTTTTCAGATGGAACTGTAATCTGATTACCACCCATTGAAAATGAAACACAGTCACTCAAATTTTGTATTTTAAATACAAAACTAAGTTACTTGTATTTCGTTCCTCCCAAACCCTAGTCATTAACATGACAGTTTTCCCGAGTTTGGATGTGGAGATCCAGACACCTGAACGCTCTGAGATGCTGAAAGTGCGCTCGACTGTGAGGCTGTTCTTCATTATTTGATCTACACCGGGGCAGTTTAGCTTTGCCTTAGCGATTAGTGAGTAAAATGCATGTTTTTTTTTGCTCATAAACAGCATAACTGTGAAGTTAACAGTGAATTTGCACCAGAGTTTAAGTTCGACTCACTTCAAGTTGCATCTTCATCTCAAAAAAGCTTCGTAATCATTATATAAACTTGTTTGTCCTTGTTTGGCTTGTTAGATTTTCCTGAAAAAATTAGATTCATCTTATATCATTTTGCTTTTTGCGTTTTTTTTTTTTTTCTTTTTTATTTGTGCTATAATAAGCCTCATTTACACAGAAAGGAGATGGTTTTTGTATGTTGTTCTCCTCATTTGCACGTAGCATTGGATAAAAGCAGGAATAAATATAGAGGTGAAGAATCATATTTATTGTCATTAATTATACGAAGACTACATTTTGCTTAGTTTGTCTTTAGTGAATAAAATGCGTGTTTTTGCACAAAGTTTACTGAGTTTGCGACTTGGAGATCGCGTCTTCTTCTCAGAAGCTGTTTCTGAAAGCATGGCACGGCCGTGATGCCCCGAGAGCCTGAATATAAACCGCAAACCTGAGACGACTGCCAAAGCAAACGAACTGCGAAGCCTGTTTGGAGAGAGAGACGGATGGCAAATACACTCACCGAAATGAAGGCCATCAAACCTTTCAAAACAACAATTTTGCACGCTGTCTAGCCCCGCAAACCTCTTCATTGTTCCACCATGACATCTTCTGGAGAGTGTAGACGTGACGGTGGGTATGAAACCCCATATGTTGGCGTCCCTCCACCGGGGCACACGGAGAGAGTTGAGGGTAATTGGTAAAGACAGATGTTTGATTTAGTGAGGTGTCGGGCTGTGCCGAGCGCTCGCTGCAGTAACGTGTTTGCTTGCTGTGTGTTTCTTGTGTTTGGCTGTAGTTTGTGGTTACTGTGTGTTCGGGGAAACGGAGAATGTGTGCTGGCGGAGAGGACGAGAGGAAGAGGCAAAGAACATGAACGACTACTGTAGATTTTCTGAAGTGCGTTTGCCCGTGCAGAAACTGGCACTAGGACACCTTTCTAGCTCAGGGACTTCCTTCATTGTCTAAAATATAAAGGTTCTTTACTGGCAACGATGACCATCCATGGAAACTTTCCTCGGCACGAAAGGTCTTGAGTTTGTTCAAATGTTCTTCACACTAAGAAAAAAGTTCATTAAAGGTCCTTTGGGGATTTTTTCTCCAATTGATTGTTTAAAAGACTATTAATATCTAGTAATATTGTCAGTTTAACTAAAAATGCTGGGTTAAAAACAACCCAGGTTGGGTTAAATGTTTGGGTAGTTTTATTCAACTCAACTATTGTTTAAAAATGACTGTATGTCTGGGTTAAAATGAACCCGAATGTGTTTGAAATTAAAAATAATAATCAATAATAAATCATTCATTAATAAGACATTTAATAAATGTTTATTGTTGTTCATTAAACTTATTCATAAATGTTTACTTTTTAAATCAATGTTAATTTCCAACATTCTTCATTTTCATTTTAAGCAAGCGATGCGGTAATGTAAATAAATGCGCATTTAAATATTAAACCCGTTGGCTGGGTTAGTCCATTTTTAACCCAACTTGGGTTAACTTAACATTTTAAGCGTGAATCAGATGAGCAGAAAATTTGACGAGAATTGAGCTGAATAATAAAACTATTGTGTTCTCGAAAAGCTGATTTACCGTTGAAATTGAATTTATTTCATAATTGATGAAATTTACAATATGAATCAGAACTTTTGAACGTTCTGGCAAAGGTACGTACGTACTCTTCTTCATTCCAAGTCATCATTTTGCAAACATTAATAAAATGTTACTTTAAAATGATCTTTGATAATGTTCTTTAAATGTTTTGGACGTTCGTCTAACCTATTCAGAAAAAAAGTAATATTCCCATAACGTTTGCCAAATGATAAATTGGAATGTTCGCTTAACGTTCGCGTAACCAAGAAAAAAAACGTTTTAAAAACGTTTTTTGTTTGCTTACAATCTGAATCATGTCCGTAGCACAATAAAGTGCTAGGTAGATCAGAACCAAACCAGCAAGGAAAAAATATTAGAAATATTGTGGAAAAAAAAAATATATATATATATATAAATAATCTTGGACTTGCAGGTTTGGCTGATGAATGAGGAGCTCCAGGGGAAGATCCAGCTGGAGAGGCAGACGCCTAGAAAGGCTTTTTAGCACACGGGGAGGACGGGAACGCGGATGAATTCACCTTCATCATCTCACTGTCTGCCAGAGGATCTTCTGCTGGAGTTCAGCTCATCCGTGGAGCTTTAAATCTTTCGCTTCAGGTCAGATCTCAAGATCATCCTGCACAATTAGGACAAAAATTTTTTTTTTTTTTAATTGACATGAATTTCCACACAAATCAATTACACTTTCACAATTATCCTCTTGGTTGCTGCTATTGGCTAGAACACAACAGACACAGACGGTCTGTGATTGGTTGTGATGCTCCATCGCTGCAAACAACAACAAGAAAAACACGAGATCCCAGTGCAATGCTGCATTCAGCACTTTCACACAGTGCTGCAATCATTTCTTTGATTATTTGACTCGGTTCATAGCGGTGGCTCGTTGAGGAAGAGTGTCAGACATGCAAACGTGGTGTGAGAGCGAGTGAAGGATGAGGTGCGTGCAGCATGACATTCATGATTTGCAGATCACTTCACACATACGGACACGTTAAGGTTCTGAAATGTCTCCGTGTGTTGGACTGCTGTAACTGTGTTTGACTGGCAGGACTAACTGCTGTTAAGCCTCCAGTAACAGCAGACAATTTATATCACTTTCTGACAACAGAGCAGTCATTGGGATTATTTTATTTTAGGCTGACTTTATTTTATTTTGTTTTAGGCTAAATTTATTTATTTATTTATTTATTTATTTTAGGCTGACTTTATTTTTTATTTAATTTTATTCATGTATTTATTTTTAGTTTAGGCTGATTTTTATTTATTTATTTATTATTATTATTATTATTATTATTATTTTATTTAAGGCTGACTTTATTTTTTTATTTTATTATTTTAGGGTGACTTTATTTTATTTTAGACTGACTTTATTTTATTTTATTTTAGGCTGAATTTATTTATTTATTTTGTTTTAGGCTGGCTTTATTTTTTAATTTTATTTATTTATTTATTTTTAGTTTAGGCTGAATTTTATTTTTTAATTTATTTATTTATTATCATTATTATTTTGTTTTAGGCTGACTTTATTTTTTTATTTTAAGGTGACTTTATTTTATTTTAGACTGACTTTATTTTATTTTATTTTAGGCTGAATTTATTTATATATTTTGTTTGAGGCTGACTTTATTTATTTTATTTTATTTAATTTTTTATTTTAGGCTGACTTTATTTTATTTTATTTTAGGCTGACTTTAATTTTAATTTAATTTAATTTATTTATTAATTTTTAGTTGAGGCTGAATTTATTTTATTATTATTATTATTATTATTATTATTAATTTATTTTAGGCTGACTTTATTTTTTATTTATTATTTTAGGCTGACTTTATTTTATTTTGGACTGACTTTATTTATTATTATTTTCCTATTTTATTTTATTATTTTACGCTGACTTTAATAGTGATATTTTCTTCACGAGTGTATTCAGGGAGGTCCTGAAATTGAATTTTCTGCCATTTTATTATTAATGTGAAATATGTCTGGGTTAACACCCGATGCAGTAATATGTTTACTTTTATTCTAAACCTCATTAGTTTATTTGATTTGATTTTGTTTTATTTGATTGCAGTGTCATATTTTTAGGCTGACTTTCTGTGATGAATTCATATTTTAATAGGTAATATTTTGTTGTTCAAGAGTGAATCCTGGGAGGTCCTGAAATTGAATTTGCTGCCATCCATTTTTTCCCCTTATTTTCGTTGAAATGTATCAGCGTTAACACCCGGTGCAGTAATACGATTATTTTCTTTCTAAACCTCATTAGTTTGAATTGGATGCTTTTCCTGTGTAACAAGACAACCTTAAATGAATGAATAAATAAATAAATAAACATTTGTATTTCATAAATGAAAAAAAAAGAGAGACTTAATTGACTCTTAAAAGTAGTTTTCTTGTCTGCTTGGTTTATCTGTACGCTCTGACACCATGAGAGCTCCTTCATCCCGTCTCCATCAGCTCTCCTTATCTCCTCGTCTCAATCCCTCCGCGGGGCGAGTGTGCACAGGTCTGACCCCGAGCGGTCCCTCCTCGCCTCATCAAGCTCTCACTCATCTCGGGAAACAACCGCCCCCTGGCCAGCGCAGGTGAACTGCTTAAATCAGCTTTAACAGTCTGATGACTAACCAGCCAAGATGAATGGTGTGGGAAAGTGAGAGGACGTGACATTTATAGGCTCAAAGGCCCGAGCGCTTGAGAACGAAAACAGAAAGCGGAGGAGGGGGAAGAAATACGAAAAACCTGAGCTAAAATGTGACGTGTACAGAGGCTTGAACTGCTGTGCTGAAGAGAGGGAATTATTCTGAAGAACGTTTTGTTGCTCTTTGAAGGCTTAATTCAACTTTGTCTCAAAAGTTATTATACAAAAGTCATACAATTGATTTGGAGAAATAAAAACGGATACAAATGAGTCATAGTAAGAGCTACAAAATGCTTGGAAGATTTAATCTTGGAAGAATTTGATGAGAAATCTGTTCATAATTGAGATCTCTTGACTTTTGATTGGAGACTTTAATATCTTGGCAAATATGTGAATAGATTTGTTTTGTTTTATTTTATTTTATATTTTATATTTTATATTTTATATTTTATTTTATTATTTTATTTTATATATTTTTTATTTTTTTATTTTATTCTATTTTTTATTTTTATTTTTATTTTTTTATATTTTATTTTATTTTATTTTATTTTATTTTATATTTTATATTTTATTTTATATTTTATTTTATTTTATTTTTTATTTATTCAATAAGGGATTTTCCCCAAATGTGTGAATCTTTATTATTGTATTTTATTCATTTTATTTTATTTTATTTTATTTTATTTAAATATGCTTAAAACATAATTTCGGTACCATTGGTAACACTTTTTTTCCCTCAAATGTGTACAATTTTATTTGATTGAAACTGAAATATGCTTAAAACATTATTTTAGAAACAAATTACAATAAGGCTCATTTGTCAACATTAGTTAATGTAACTCACCATGAGCAGTACAGCTGTTACTGTATTAATCTTTGTTAATCTAAGTTAATAAAAATACAGCCGTTCATAGTTTGTTCATGTTAGCTCACAGTGCATTAACTAATATTAACAAATTCAACTCAACGTTGAAATTAACATTAAGAAAGATTAATAAATGCTGTAGATGTGCAGTTCATTATCAGTTCATATTAACTGATGAACCATACTGTAAAGTGTTACCATTCTTTTTGTACGGGAAAAGGATCGTAGCATTTTGGGGTTGAAATTAAAGTGCACGGACAAAAACTAACTTTGCATTTTCTCAGAAAATGCATTACGCATTTTATAAAAAGGCTGTCGACAGTATAAGCATCATGTTATATTGTCTTTTCTCTCTCAGTTCCAGACCGCCTGCTACTGATGATCTTCCTCATGTGAGCTGCTCTCAATTTTGAAAATTTATTGACAGCCTTTAAAAATATTTACCCGTACACTTCCTCTTCCCAATGGGCGCCTGGCCCATAATCCTCCTGCCCCTTTATTAGATCATTTGTCAAACCCTAGAGCTCTTTACTTGTCTTCTCTTTCTCTCTGGCCCCTCCTTCCCGTTCCTCTCCTCTCCTTTGAGAGGGTTGTTGTGTAACGGTCGTCGGTGGTTTAACTCTTTGTCTCCTTCTCCTTTTAAAAGAAACATTTACAGCTGATTAGTCTGTGCCATAAAGACAGAGCGAGAGGAACGCGCCGAAACACTTCTAGATGCTCAGTGTTATGAGAAACACATGGAAAGCAAGACAGAAAGATTGCTGCAAACATTATGAATATTGGAGAAAAAAAGACTCCTTTTTTCATATAATGCTCTAAATGCAGAAACATTTGTGCTGCCTTATATAAGTAACACTGTCTTAGACAAAAAACAAAGAAAAATGTGGCTTAACACTGATTATTTAAAGACATCGTGCAGTAAGTTGACCCTGTGGATCTCTGAGCTCATGCGACTGTGAGGGACTGGAGGCGGGGCTTATTAGCATATTCATAGATCTGCGTATACTAAACGAAGCAAGGGTGTAGAGTTACATTCAAACTGTTTTAAAGCATAGCCATTTTGTTTAAATGTGCTATTTTGGCGATCAAAGATGAGTTTAAGGGATAAAATTGTTGACTACAGGAGGACATTAACACAAACAATGAATGCATGAAGATAAAGACAAAACATAATAAAACAACATATAAATCAATGTTTTAAGAGTATGTGAACGTATAAATAAATAAACACATTAATTATAAAACAAAATATTAATCAGTGTTTCTAAATTTCTTTGTTTATTTGTGCTACTGGCATACGTCTTGTCATTTTGCTTTTGCATTTGTGTTTTTTTTACTAAAACAAGACAAAAATACAGAATCCTTAAAGGGACATGGTGACGGAAAAGATGTGAGATGGGAGGAAAAATCCCATCAGTGCTTTTGATTTCTCTCTCTTCTCGCGTTCCCCCGAAAAACTTTGCATGCTCACGCAAAGAGCACATCCGCCGTACGAAAACACTAGGAAAATGCTTGTTTGTTAGTTTGTTGTTTTTGCAGTAAAAATGCAAAGCTCATTGCACAAGATGCGATGCACGCAAACTAACAATTAAAAACTCAGATGAACGTGTGACTGTGTATTTGAGCGCCTACAGTTCGCTGTGTTTCGAAACAGGACGATAGTTTCATTTGTGGAACGCACCATAATAAACACAGCAAAGTGACGCACACAACCACATGGAAATTCTCAGACAAGCGTTTTCCCCAGTGATTAGTATAAAATGGCAACCATGTTCATCCATTTGGCAAACACACACGTGCAGATGCCCAATATCGAGAGTTTCCCTCTCAGTCTGAGTGCTGAGTGTGGAAAAGCAAAGTACTGCAGCTCATTGATATGCAGAAGCATGCGGCTCAGACAGGGAGTGCTGTTATTATTGGGGTGCGCGGAGAGGAGGTCTGGCACGGGTTTCCACACGACAGCGGCTCTGCGCATGTCTGCCAAGCTCACAAACACACGCGCACACACGCTCGCCCCAGCCACAGGTATGTCCCCGGCCCGGTGGGTAACCTCTGCCCGGCCAAGGAGCTGTCAGAAACCCTTTCCTCTCCCATCAGCCTAACTGGAGTGGAAAAGGCCTGAGCAGCCGGTGAGGAGTTGGGGGTTGCACACCGATGCACTTTCAGGCGTATGGGTTTCCCTCTGCATTTTAGGCTTCAGGCGTTCTTTATTAGCCAATTACGGATATTCCACTGCAGTGGAAATGTTTTCGCGAAGACAGACAAATTATGACTTTGTCCTGATGAGGGAAAATTGGTGCGAGTGTGCGTCATCCATATGGGCATAATATTTGTTGGAATGCTCTGTGGTGGGCGTTGCCATTTTGGAGATACTGAAAAAAATCTGGAAAATTTCAACGGCTGGACTACGTTACCCACAATGCACCAAGACCCAGGAGATGGTAAAGCAATGCATTGCCGCCAAGTCGGTTTTCCTGCGCTCCTTTTAATTTGTCACTGCGAGTATAAAAGACATTTTCCGCAGGTTGAGTTCCACCCATATAATTTTTTGTGCTCCAACACCCCCAAAACATTGCAAAATCCCGAAGGGATACAGCTACGCACACTGGGCATGCAGAGAAATTAATATCGGGTCATTTAAATACTGTATTTGCGTTATTGTAAGGGTAGGTTGAGGTAGGTGTAATAAAAACACCATCTGATAAGTAGCAAATTAATTTACTGTTATTTTATTGTGAAATATCGCCTCACTTCCAGCCGTTCCTGTATCCCTTCTAGAGAAAACCTCAAATTCAGCGGAGAATTCATTCACCCAATAGAGAAAATCACACTGGAGTATTTTTGGGCTACTTTTGATTGCCCAGACCTGGCAACATTCAATCTGATTGAGATGTTGGATGTTTTGACTTCGAAAATAAGGATTTTCCATGGGTTATATATCTTAACTTTGCAGAAGTGAGTTTTGAGGGTTTCATCGTCCCCCCCCCCCCCCCAAACCTTGTCTTGAAAACGTGGCGAAATGTGTGCCGTTAGCTGCGTTTCCTCCGCAGGAACTTTCCCCAGGAACTAGGAGCTTTGGGATGGTACTCGGTGTGTTTCGACCGCAGGAACCAGGGTCTCAAAAAATTCCCCTGGGACTTGCTGATTGGTTGAGTTCATCCGGCATTTTGATCGGTTGACTCCATTTTATTTCAGCCACCATTTTTAAAAGTCCATTATGGTTGTTTGCTATTCGAATCAACAAGAATGCGCTTAAAAAATGGACCGACGACAAGGTTTAGGCTTTATTAAAAATTGAAGTTTTTAGAACGGATATGTTAGCTTTAAGGTTATGAATAAGCTGGTGTGTTCCAAAACAATCACACCATTCGCATTTAGAAGATATAAGCATTCAAAACTTACAGTCTCTCACTTCCGCTGATTTTCGTGACATCGGATTTTCTGTCCAATCAAATGCTAGATAGACACCGAAGCTTCGGCTAAAATTGATCACTTGTTCACACATTTTCCATCTTCAACATGATGTACTTCTACCGCAAAACAATTGTCTTAATGTAATTGATCAAGTATATATCTGTTAGTTAAAATACTTCCCCTATTCACCTGTAGTCTCTGTGGGATTTTCTTGTTTGGTTTCTGTGATTGGTTGCTTACTGGCCAAAGAGTCTATGTGATATTCTGCTATTAATGGAAGTCTGTGGGGGTTTTGTCCATTTTTAAGTCATAAACATTAGCGAAAACCACTCGTAATAATTATAAATGATTCATAGGAAATGAAGTCTGTATCGGCTCTGTAACGAGCACTTTCTGGAGCGAATTATAGTGACTGTTATTTAATGACCTCCTTAAAAATCCACAAATATTTGCCATAATAACTGACAAATTGGCTCTGGCTCTATACTTCCCATATCCAGGTGCATTCAGAGGAAATAAGGCGCAGAAAGCCTCTCGTTTTCAAAGTGTCTGCCGTGAAATGCGCACGGCCCTTGATATTTTGATGGACTACCTCTAGAAACCTAATCAAGATACGCTTTCCCCTCCCTGAACACACTATGAGGCTTATTATTTTAACCCCGAATGCGCTGCGTGATGTCTGTACCGTATCTGCCGGCCAAGATTTCTTCGGTATGCTGTGCTTCCTGCTTAAGCATGAAAAAAAAAAAAAATCAACATTCCTCTGGGTTCCACAATTTGGCCTGCTTGAAGTAGCAGAAGACTAATCGAGTTGGGATGGGACGCAGCCAGTACAAACACCCTGATGCCTGGCCAATTAGACATGCTAAATGCATTTGATTCACTGCCCTGTGAACCCTGATGTGTTCAATTAAACACGCCTCGTCTCCATGCGTGCGTTCAACCTGATTACACCCCGGGTTAAGCTACAGTCTCAATCACACGAATGGGGTCAGGGGATTCTCTTTAAAGATGTTTTTATGCAGCTCTTATTTAGAACGCAGGACTTATTGCGCCATGTTGCGCGTTGTCCCAATAATACAAGTGCACCGTCTTTGACAGTAATTAGTCTGAACTTAATTTTATCTGGTAAATTACCGTTAAGCACAAAGAATTTTCTCTATTGACAGCCATTCAAAAGTAGCCCTGTATTTTTGATTTTATGTATACATATAATTCGCTTAAATGTATTAAATATAGGAGTAGATGTTTCACCACGGGCCATTCTTAAAAGCTACAAAAAAAGCTTTAAAATTCTGCAGAGTTCTAATATAGAGTGATCAGTCACATGACACTTTTGTCTCAATAAATCTCAAAAGGAAGTGACCACATGCTGCATTTAAAAACAGTAAAATTGTGAAATATTATTGCAATCTACAATAGCTGTTTGTTATGTGAATATCTTTTAAAATGTAATTTATTGCTGTGATTCAAAGCTGAATTTTCAGCAATCTTCAGCGTCACATGATCCTTCAGAAATCGTTCTAATATGCTGATTTGCCGCTCAAATTTTTTTTTTTTTTTTTTTTTTTTTTTTTTTTTAGGATGGTTTGATGAATATAAAGTTCAAAAGAACAGCATTTATTTGAACTAGAATGTCATTGATCGTCTATACTGTCGCTTTTTAATACATCCTCGCTGTATAAACTTTTTCGTTGTTGTTTTTTTGGAATGCCTTTCAAATAATGTGCACAATGAAACCAGAAACATGCACAAGAACGTGCATGAGGTCAGTTTTGATGTTGACTTCGAGCTAAACTCAATTTGAAGGGTAAATGTAGTGGCGATTAAATTCAGATAAATGGCTGTACTTCTAAGAGCGCGCTCAGACGTGAGTCTAAGGGAGTGAATTTGTTTATTACAGCTTGAGAAAACGCATATGGATCCGCACCACTGTGTTGAAAGACACTTTAAAGTATTTGAAAGAGTGTACTAACAGATTAGAGCACTCCTTGATCTAATGAAAATCCATATTGCAAAACATTTAGCCATGAGAGAGGCATTCATAATCTAATAAGACACATAACGCAATTTCTGAATTACTGGTAGAGCAAATAGATAATGGAGATGAACTAGGCCTATATAATCTCAACCAAAATGAAATATTTTCCCATGAATATTCTCATGTTCATTATCAAAACATCCCATAATAGAAACGTAAACACACATTGGCGTTAACACCAGCTTAACCCTATTCATGGTTTTACGCCATGCGCTGTAATAAATTATATGGCCACAGTCGTACTTTACATACCGCTGCACAAACTAATGGTCACTCTGATGTGCACGTCAATGTTAAACCAATCAGTCGTTCCTGAAGGCACAGGAAATAGACTTTATTAGCACTCACCTCCTCTCCTAAGACAACTTTCAGCTCTCATCTACACAATTAGACTAAGTGGCCTGTCACTGACCATTTCGATTCATATTCATTGTCCACACAGCATCAGAATTGCCATGAAAATGCTGTATATCCAACTGCAACATGGATGGGTCTGATCGTACTCTCATGTGACCTCAGATTAAGAGTCGGTCAAGCTAAATGACATCGGTGAGCTAAAGGGCCTGAACTTAGCGTGCATTGAACACATTTTGTAAGCTTGTTGTAACACCTTACAAAAGGTACTGTGGCAGTATGGAACTACGGTACTCATTTTAGCATAGTAGTCTACATGGAACATGGCATAGAGGACAAAATACAAAAAAGTACTTTTTTGTCCCCTTTTTTTGTGGTAAATACCATAGAATTAGGCCTAAACTATCAGAATACAATGATAATAAATATAATGATAAAAAAGAATCATGTGAAAACCATGCTACAGCATTTCATTCCAAATAACCATTATTATTATTATTATTATTAATATTTAGCTCAAGAATGTAGTAATTTAACTTTGTTTTTATCCCAAGGACGGATATGAAACCTATTTTATTGTTTACGCCATTATCAACAGCATATAAAAGCGAATGATTATATTTCAATCCAAACTAGATAGAAAAGTTCGTCGAGACAAACTTTAAGTTGGCTTAGCTAGCCTAGCTAGAAAAATTTGAAACAGTTTGAAAAGCTTGAAGTTTGAAATAGTTCAAGTTTTACTTTAGAAGTTATGATAGATAGATAGATAGATAGATAGATAGATAGATAGATAGATAGATAGATAGATAGATAGATAGATAGATAGATAGATAGATAGATAGATAGATACATAGATGTGGTCAAATGATAGATAGATAGATAGATAGATAGATAGATAGATAGATAGATAGATAGATAGATAGATAGATAGATAGATAGATAGATAGATAGATAGATAGATAGATAGATAGATAGATAGATACATAGATGTGGTCAAATGATAGATAGATAGATAGATAGATAGATAGATAGATAGATAGATAGATAGATAGATAGATAGATAGATAGATAGATAGATTGGTTAATCTGAGTGGTTGCTAGGGTGTTGCTATGTGGTTGCTAGGGTAATATGAATGGTTTCTAAGGTGTTGCTATGCAGTTGCTAAGGTATTCTGAGTGGTTGCTAGGGTGTTGCTATTCGGTTGCTAGGGTAATCTTTCTATCTATCATCTGACTATTTCTTTCTATCATCTGACAATTTCTATCTATCTATCTATCTATCTATCTATCTATCTATCTATCTATCTATCTATCTATCTATCTATCTATCTATCATTTGACCACATCTATCTATCTATCTATCTATCTATCTATCTATCTATCTATCTATCTATCTATCTATCTATCTATCTATCTATCTATCTATCTATCTATCTATCTATCATTTGACCACATCTATCTATCTATCTATCTATCTATCTATCTATCTATCTATCTATCTATCTATCTATCTATCTATCCATCCATCCATCCATCCATCCATCCATCCATCCATCCATCCATCCATCCATCTATCTATCTATCTATCTATCTATCTATCTATCTATCTATCTATCTATCTATCTATCTATCTATCTATCTAGATTCTAGATTCTTTCAAGTCAATTTAACTAGCTGTTTGTGAACTCAACGTCATTTCTTTCGGCGCCATGTTTAGATTTAAAACTCAGCGTCGAGCGCCATCACGTGGTCTTTTTTTTTTTTTTTTTTTTTTTTTTAGATCTGAAGTGCAATTTTTAAAGCGCCCTCTAAGAGGCGCTCTCTCAAAAAAATGATTGAAAACTCACAACTGTCGCTCTTCGCTGAAGCTCTTCTTCGGTTGTTTACAGTTTTGCTCCTCTAGCTTCAGTCACACAGCTCTCTCTGTAAAACCGCTTAAATCTTATTTCCAACATGGGATGCGACGGCGGAACCATTCCTAAAAGACACGAACTAGTTAAAGGACCGAAAAAGGTTGAAAAGGTAAAAAAAAAAAAAAAAAACTTGGTTTAAATGCTCGTTTATTTACCTCATGAAATTAGCATGTAGCTTAGCAGCACGACTATGAGTTGTCTTTAAACATTTATATTTTCTAAAGCTGCTGTACAACTTATACATATACACATATATACAAGCATGCTTTAAAATACCATAGTAATTTTTTGTAGGCCTAAGAGATGTTTATTATATGGTAGTTAATGGCTTATTTCAAAGTACCATAGTATTACCACAGTAGCACGGTAGTTTCCGTGTCATGAGTATGATATTTTTTGGATTAATAATCCCTTTCAAATATACATGAATACTAAATACAACGAGGTCTGTGACAGTTTACACAAAATTTGATTCACACACATCATTAACTAACATAAACTAATAATGAACATGATATTTTACTGTATTTATTAACCTTTTTAAATATTCATGTTAGTTTTCTGTGTGTTAACTAATAAAACTTAATACATGCATGCTGATATTAACTGAGATTAAGTTTTGTTAATTAACAGTTTATTCATTTTAACAAATGAAACCTTATTTTAAAGTGTTATCGGATTATATGAATGTATATCACATTTGGAGTTGAATACTGTGAACATGTATAGTTTTTCTTTTTGGCTTTACAAACTTTACAACATTCATGTAGACAATCTGTATTAAGGCTTTTTGTGAGTGACATTAATGTTAGTGTATTTTTAGGGCCCTCACAAATCCGATATCTAATAGTATTATGGCTACTAAACCAGAAATTGTGTTTTACAGGTCGATAAAAATGCAGAACTCGCTGCCAAATGGAAATACTGTGCGTTGAGTCAGGAGAAGCTGAAGCGGCCCATAGTCGCCTGTGAGCTGGGCAGGTGTGTTTTACTTGTGTATGCTCCCAAAAGTGGAAATTATCCCATGATTTACTCACCCTCAAGCCATCCTAGGTGTATATGACTTTCTTCTTTCAGTTAAACACAATCAATGCTATTTTAAGAAAATAGTATGTCTCTTCCAAGCTTTAGAATGGGAGTGAATGGTACCCGAGATTTTCAAGTCCCATAAAAAGTGCATCCATCCGTCATAAAAGTAATCCGTATGTCTCCGCCGGGTTAATAAAGTCCTTCTGAAGCGAATCGACGTGTTTTTGTAAGATCTATATTTAAGAATTTGGCAAAACTGTAGTAAAGGGAACACATATAAACTATTAACTATCTCTTTACCCTTAATAAACGCATAATTTATTGTTTATTAATAGTTAGAAAGGTTGTTGTTAAGTTTAGGTATTGGATAGGATTAAGAATGTAGAATAAAGTCATGCATTACAATGTGCTTAATAGTTCTAATAAATAGCCAGTATTCTAGTAATAGGTAGTTAAACCTAATAAGCAACTAGTTAAAGAACCCTAAAATAAAGTGTTACCAAGATTTTATTAACTACAATCACTTGCTTCCATATGTGAGTCCATTCCGGCCGGAAGAGCTACGAGCCGACGTTTTGACAAACGCAGAGGAACAAAACACCGGTCACGAATTAGAAGTCAGAAACAGGAATTTATAAAGAGAAACGTCAGAGGAGCTTGAGTTTGTTGCCCAGCCATATTTGTTTGAACCACATGAGGCGTCTACTCTCGCCTAAATCCTACGGCATACGCCGTGGTGGTGAGAAATCGAGTCCCCCAGCATCCCATTGGTTCAACGGATTTGTAATGGGTATTTTTAGTGCCTGATTATAATTCCTGCGAAATCACGTTATGAGTTATATTGTTTAAAATGCGTTATAATGACCAGTAATGTCTTTTAAATTACATGGTTCATATACTAGACTATACCTCATTATGAAATAAGACATTTTTCAATCCTAGTGTTGTTTTTAGTCAGCTTATGTTCAAGCATATCATACGTCTATAATGTTAGGTATGTTTTTTTTTTTTTTTTTTTGCTTCCAATATAGTTCCCAATTACAGGTTTCAAATTAATGATATTTTGATACTTGGCATGATTGTATTATTATATCTATACCACATTGCTATTATTGTGTAAAATTAACTTGAAATTACTTTTACGGAACATGGTATGTTGCAACAATTCTACATTTTTACGCATGGTTGTGATTTGTTATGCAATACATATGCATTCATTTTCTATTTCAAGCATGTTGTTTGTGCACTTCATGGAATAAACATCATACAATAGTGAAATGTGTTTTAATATATCTTCGATTGTGTTCGGCTGAAAGAAGAAAGTCATATACGCTTAGGGTGAGTAAATGATGTGATATTTTTCATTTTTTCGCTGAACTAACTGTTGTTCTGGTCCTTTTAAAAACATTCTCTGTACTATTTGAATGTTTATTTCAAGTATGAAGCAGGATCGATGCATAACAGAATTGTGTCTTCTGATGGGAATTCCCACAAAATAAAACCCTGAGACGAGCTTCGTGTCACGATTACCTTGTCGGGATTTATTTCGACCGCTAATGGCATTCGACCTTACATAACCTCTGTTATAAAGATTTACCATCGCTCTTGCATGAAAACTGACCATTGTTTAAATGTGGTATCTGAAATAAGACCTGAGTAACCACAGGTCAAGCCATGGATGGATCCTCACGAAAAAAAAGCGCCACAGTTTTCAATAGAATTTGAATTTTTTTTGACTAGGCGTCTTTCAGCGACCAATAAGAATGCAGAGCTCTCAGCTCTGGTTGACATTTATTTAAATCCTTTCTGCAGAATTTCATTTATGACCCCTAAATCACTGCAAACTAGTTTTTTGTTTTATTTGTGATGAATTATTGCTCTATGCATCCATTATATTCCTGCCAAAACACTATTGCTTACTGTAGTGTAAATATATAGTGTATGATATATATATTTCTTCCACCAGGCTGTATAATAAAGACGCGGTCATTGAGTACTTGCTGGATAAATCAGCGGAGAGGCCGAACACTGAGGTTGTGCAGCACATACGTGGCATCAAGGTCAGAAAATAAGGCTGTGTGCTTATAGTGTCATTGACATTAATTAGTTTTGGAAACAATAAGGTCTCATGTGTTTGAGACTAGTTAATGTGTTAGTTTTCACAGCATTTAATATAAACTTTCATATTCATGTTAGTTCACAGTACATTGATTATTTATTTCTGTGACCAAATTATATATGGATTTAGTTTGTTAACTGTAATATCCCTGGTGTGTTTCACAGGATGTGAAGGAGCTCAATCTCACCGACAACCCTGCGTGGGAGGGCGAGAGGCGGAACATTAAAGGGGACTGTTATGAAGATATGCATTGTGCCATGTTCATCTGTCCTGTGGTGGGACTCGAAATGAATGGAAAACACAAGTAAAGCCACATCCGTTCAGCTCATTCGCTGCTGTTGACTTCAAACTCAATGCAACTGAATCATTGTGGTCTGACTTTTTAGGGCTGGGTGATTTTTCAGGTCAATTCGAATTTAATGTTTTGCAATGATTTTAAATCGAGAACTCACGGTTTTGAATAAAAATCTAAGCGTTATAATTCGACTCGTGTTGACAATTCGGCAATGATGACAATTAAAAGAAGAAAACGATCGGATCACATGATGGCGTGCCTGATTAACCGCTCTCGTCGCTTTTGTTCATCCAAGAATGTATTATTGCGTTGAAAAAAAAAAAAACGACACGTGAGGTGAACTTTTGTTAACTTGACCGCTGCGTTTTTAGAACGGCATTTCATAGGTGAGACGCTCCTAAATAGGCCAAACATGTCCGCCAAACATAAAAGCATTAGGAAAATAGTGCATACTACTGTATGTCAATATTTCATGCTTGCATGATGTTGAGAGGCTGAAAGGTGCTGTTAAAAATAACCTGTTGCTGGTGTTATTTATTGCTACTTTTTGACTAAGAAATATTTGGCATTTTTTATTTTATATTATTTCTGAATATATAGGATGTGCTTAAGATAAGTTTGCACAATATTTGTCATGCATATTTTCTGGAATAATATTTAACTAACAAGTCATTTGTTTTACATTTACCATTGATCACTTCAGGTGTGGTGCACCTGGAATAGAACTTTTTTTAACCAGATTATTAATAAAGAGAATGTTACTTGAGTCGTATTGAAGTTCCATTTTTAAGTTAAAAAATGGAAATCTTGAATCGGTCAATCGTTCTGAAAAAAAAAAAAAACGAGATTTTATTTTATTGCCGTATCGCCCAGCCCTATTACTATTAATGGATTATTTCACTTCTGAATTAAAATTTCCTGATAATTTCCTGATGTTCATGTCTTTCTTCAGAAAACATTCCAGGATTTTTCTCCATATAGTGGACTTCAATGGGGTTCAACGGGTTGAAATGTCAGTTTCAGTGCAGCTTCAAAGGATCTACGCGATCCCAGACGAGGAATAAGGGTCTGATCTAGAGAAACGATGGGTCAAAAAAAATAAAATTATATGCTTTTTAACTGCAAATGTGTTGCCACACATTATGTAATCATGTTGGAAAGGTCACATGAAAACGGCCTACCTATTTCGCTAGATAAAACTCTTAATTCTCGTCTGATATCATGTAGAGCTCTTTGAAGCTGCACTGAAACTGACATTTCAACCCGTTGACCCCCATTGAAGTCCACTATATGGAGAAAAATCCTTGAATGTTTTCCTCAAAAAACCTTTATTTCTTTTCAGCTGAAGAAAGAAAAACATGAACATCTTGAATGACACGGGGGAGTAATTTATCAGGAAATTTAATTCCGAAGTGAACTAATCCATTAAACGGTACCAAATGGGGTGCCGATGCCTCCTAACAAAATATTTTTTTTAATGCATAAAACACCACGATACAATACGTTAAATTGAATTAGGTGTCGTGAAATGACAAACACTTGTTACAGCATTTATTCCTTTGAGATACGGTAAATGTGATCTAAATCTAATGCTGCTTCATTAATAAATGTGAACTGCGAACATCAGCACTTATTAATATTAGTTGATGCTCATTTTAGCATTTACTAACTCAAAAGTTGTATCTGTTTACATAAGTAGATTTTTCATTGTGTTCACAAATGCATTACTAATGTTAAAATCTCATGGTATTAGTATGAGTGCTGAAATATTGGTATCAGACAGTCCTGTTTCTAACTAAAATAACTAATGTGATTTACACCGTTACTGTGATATTACACCATGGTAGAAGATTTGGGTCATACTTACCAAACAAAAAAAAAAAGACTGATTACTTGGTATATTTTTCTTGGTATTGATATATCTAATAAAATTCAGCCATTTTAAAGGCATTTACGCTTGACATTTTAACATGTGACTAAGAAGAAAAAAAAAAACTATAGATGCTCTTTCACAGTTTGAAGCAACTATTTACCAAATGTTCATTTTTTCCCATGTTCGTCCTCTTACCTCACTAACCAGCTCTTTTTCCTGTTATCATGAGGTTTTAATTGCAGTGTCTGTCTTTTTTTTTTGTTGAGGTTTTTCTACCTGCAGACCTGTGGGTGTGTTTTCTCAGAACGAGCTCTCAGAGAAGTGAAGACCGAGATTTGCCACAAGGTGGGTGAAAAGCTGTGGCTTAATTTTCTCAAATCTTGTGTTGTCTTTCCCATCCCTTCCTTTTGTCTTTGCGTAGGTGTTAAATTAGAACTGTTATACGCAAAACATTGGGCTGCGTTTGCACTGCGAGGCTTAAAGCACTGATCTGATCTTTCTTTTGTCCCTCCTGTTAACTCGATGGAATTAACGAAAGAGAGAGAGAGATTGAGATTGTGAATTATCTTTGTCTGGACAGCGTCTCTATGGAATAGCTTTCACCTCGTCGCTGAGAAATATAATGTAGCTTTCAGTGTCGAAGCTTTTGTTTTATTTAAAAAATTCACGGGGCAGTTTGCTTGCGTGCATTGTCTTAACTGGATAGTTTCCACCTAAATAAAATAAATGCTGTGAGTCTTAATGTGAGCGCATACAGGCACTTCTACTTCATAATACGACGTTAAAAAAGCTATTTTTTGTGGCAAACGTGTCGTTTTTGATCAGATGTACATATTGGAAGCGGCTCAGAAGGATAAATGACGAGTGGTATAAGCCCTATATAATTTGTTTACTTAATGGGAATTTTGCTTAATTTGTGCTAAATGTTGATCAAATGTCAGAGATAATGGTTTTACAATAGTTTTTCAGAACGTTTTTCTGGTCGAAGTCAAACATGTTTTTTTGTTGTGTGTCTGTCGTCCTGCTGCTAGAGTTTTCTGTGGGGGCGTTGACTATTTGTTTACACTTAGATGAAGCCTAGTTGAAAAACAGCTGTTCTGCTTAACATTTTTGAGTAAACGGTTTTAACTGTGTAAAGCTTTTTTTTTTTTGAGTCAATTTTATTTTCTTAATTTTAAATTTATGTAAATGTAACATTTAATTTACGAACAGATGCTTATATTTATGCCTGCACTGAAAAAAAGTGTAAAAAAATGACATTTTCTGGCATCAGGGGTGTTTAAAAATGTCTGTTTAAAAACAGAAAAATACTGTCAGAAAAAAAAAACTGTAAAAATTTTTTTTTTAAACATAATTATTGTTTATTACTGTAATTAAACACAAAATCTCCTTATAATCCCATAAAATCTTTTACTTTGGTAACACTTTAGTATGGGGAATACATATTCACTATTAACTAACTTTTGCCTCAATTATTTTATTAGAGTTTATTAGTGCGTAAGGTAGTTTAGGTATGGGGCAGGATTTAGGGATGTAGAATATGGTCATGCAGAATAAATAATATGTGATTTATGAGTACTGTTGTCTTTACTTTTAACATGCATTCATTATTAGAATACAGTCATACACCTCTAAAACACATACTTAAAAAAAATTTTACTGTAAAAAAAATGCAGTAGCAACATTTTAGGTTTTACAGGAAAAACAAAACAAAAAACAAAATATATATATATATACACACACACACACATATATATTTATATATATTTCATATAACTGATATAATGTTAATTTACCAACCTAGTTAAGTACATCTGTACATCTACCTTTGACAGTCACATGATGAATCAAAGCTCATCACAAACAGCTTTAATATAATATATAGAAGGTGCACAGTGTCATTCACACAAACACTAAACTCCATCATTGTAACACAGATGACATTAAAAAAAATGCAATAAACATTAATTTAGCAACATTACATTTAACATAAAACCCTAATGTACACAACTGGTTAGAAAAAAAACTAAGAAGAAAAAGTTATTTCAACGAAAATACATCAAATGGGAAGTATGTTCTGGGAATTCAGTCTAATTTATGATTTTGGACTATAAATTAAAAAAAGATGTTCTTTTTTACTCCCCAAAACTGGTAATTTAACAGCATTTTACTCTAAAATTACATGAAATGTAATCTATTACAGATACTCGCCGTATATTTTATGGAAACTTTAACAAATTAACAGTGTTTTTAACGTAGCATTTTTACAGTCTTTTACCGTTAAAATCTTTTTTTTTTTTTTTTACAGTATGTATAAATAATATTATTTAACCTTAAACCTCGCTTTAACCGACACATTATCTTAAATGGTATGAAAAACATGTTGAATGACTGCAGATTTCTGTAATTATACATTCATTTCCTTTTTTTCTATTTTTACAGATCTGTAAAATATCAGCATTTTGTGTAAAATGACACATTATTCTGTAAAAATACAGAATTTCCTTCCTTCCTTCCTAAAAAATAGAAATTTGATGTGATGCTAAAATACAAGCAATTTTATGTAAATGTAATATTTAAAACAAATTAAATTGCACATCTGTATAATGACAACATTGGAAAATTCTGTAAACTTTTACAGACCATTACCTGTAAAATAACATTTATTTTTAACAGTGGGGGGGGAGTGATATGCCTTAAATAGGGACTTTTACTGTATTTACAATGTATGCCCCGAACTGCTTTGCTGTGTGAATGCGTTTTATAGTTTTATAATAGTTTTATGACTGTGCCACACTTACTCGGATATATCCGTTTTGTCAGTGGCAGCTGTGGACGCATGTGAAGACGAGCTCAGTAGTGAAGCAGCTCTGGTTATGGGCTTCTGTGTGCAGCTGCAGGTGATTTGTCGCTCATCTCGTACTTTCTATTGTGTGTGTGTTTGTTTTCAGTTCGGATCGGATGGAGTTAGACCGTGGCTAATGAGTGCGACTTGTCTTTCGCTCTCAGTGAATCATTAACCTCACAGTCCCCTGCCTCGGTCTAATTGGTTTCAGCCTCAGCTAGCTGACGTTTCTTTATGCCATTTGTCTCAATTAATCCAAGCATTAAGGCGGAAATAGGGAAACTGCATCCTGAAGGCCATCTCTTCTCCAGACTGGAGAATGGTGTGCTGCGCTTGGACAAACATTCAGCGACATTTGAATATAGAATATAAGCCGCTGATGGTTTTCCATTTACAAGCAAATTTTTAAACTATTCTTGGTGCTGTTAATCATAATCTGCGGTTATGTATTATGTTACACGCACCTAGCTTTTGAATAGACATTTTTCATTCTGGGGAAGCTGAGCAGATTTAAGGCGCTTTTGCATTGTTTCTTAAACTAGAAACCAGTAAGATGGTTTTCAATACTAGCATGCATTAGAAATGCAGCACGATATGTGAAGAAACTGACTTTACGGTATTTTGTTATTCTGTGATTATATATATATATATATATATAAAAAAAAAAAGTTTAACCAGATGATTTGAATTTCTTTGTTTGTGTTCGAGGATGATGGGGTGATTTTGTCAGTGCATCTGCATTGAAAATAATATTACAAGCACAGATAAATACAATAGAACAAAGATACAAATGAAATGAGCAGTGCTTTATGTTTTTCAGGTAAATCTAACAGTATTCAGGGACAATCAAATGTAAAATAACACTGAATAAATTAATGTAATTAATTAATACGACTTATCTTTGTTAAAGGGTTAGTTCGCCCCCAAACGTAAAATGATGCCATTAATTACTCACCCTCATGTTGTTCCAAACTCGCAAGACTTTCTTTCTTTCGTTCATCTTTGGAACACAAATGAAACTCTTTTTGATGAAATCTGAGAGCTCTCCATTGACAGCCTTCAGCACGAACACTTTGACGTTTCAAAAAGATCATAAACTTGTCCATATGAATCGAGCGGTTTAGTCCAAATTTTCTAATAAAACTTGATCGCTTTTTATGATGAAAAGATTTCATTTAGGGATTTACTCGCATGTAAACATCGCAGAAGCACAATCCGGAACCTCTGTGGTTTTTACTCATTGTGATGGATGGATTTGAGAGATCAAAATGATAATCAATGCAGATTTACTTTCGCTTACAGCGTTTTGATCATATTGACCAAGGGTTCAAGAAAACTGACCATGACTGTATGTTAGGGCTATGCAATATGGACAAAATAATCACATTGCGATTTTTATTTTTATTTTTATTTTTTATCAATATTGCATTTGCGATTTATTTTGGTAATTGTTTTTGCTTTTTCAAACCTGCTTCATTCTGAATGTATTCAGTGCACGAGAAGTGCATAACAAAATGTTTCACAATGAAGGAACTGTATTTACAGCTTCATAAACAAAACTGCAATTAACTGTCTTTAAAACAGACAACATCAAATAAATTAAGGTTATTTCACCTGCTTAAACTCGTATTCAACGCCCGCCTTACATTTCTCATGCAGCGACTTGTGTGAAGTAAGTGTGAGTCGGCATCTTTTGTCCAGTGTTTGAATCCAAAACTCTCTCAAACGACTGATGTTCAATTTCTCCATATTTTCAATATTGCATCCATATTTTTTCATCTTTCCTCCCGTTGCCTATTCTGTTCTCCCGCTTTGCTTTGTTCTCATTTGTGCTGAGCGAGCTCTGATTGGTTAACATCTTGAACATGCGCAAAGTAACGTTGCAGTATTCTGAATTAAAATATAAATAAATTAATAAATAAAAATCGCAGACTTGTGCGATTTAGAAATTGCATGTGCTCAAATCGCGATTGTTTTGCGATTAATTGCACAGCCCTACTATATGTTTGACAGTGGCTGTGATGTCGATGTTAATGGCTGTAATGCGTTCCTCTGTCCGCAGTAATTCACGTTGGCTCATGGCGTTTCTGATTTTTTCAGATGTTGTCATGACACATTTACACCGTAAGGCAGTAAATGTTTCTGTTAATTTTTACTTCATTTCTACCTTGTTCCAGATGATACTTTGGCCTCATGCGGATCTGCAGTTTGCTAATTTTTGATTGTATGCAAGGCTGTGAGCATGCAGAGCCTCTAAACGGGTTTCTGTGTGACTTTTCTCTTCAGATACAGTCCCCTGGTGATAAAAGGAAAGTGCTCTTGATGACTTCCATCTCTGTGTTGAGATGTAGTAGTTGTGATGTAGATGTTGATGGCTATTCCTCTGTCTGCAGCATCACCTAGTTTAAGTAATTGACCGTTCACAAAGCCCCGCCCCCTTTAGTTACTGTTGCTATGTCCGACAAGTCATGCGCTCTCACGCCACTCATCATGTTCTCACGCAGTGAAAAATACATCACGGAGACACTGGCGACATATGAAACAGTCTCATATTTCAAATATTGTATTTTTTTTTTAAGAAGTTTAATCAATAAATAGCGTCTAATGTGTCGTGACAGATCGCTGTAGCTCCGATCAACTCTTCATACTAGTTCATTTATAGCATCAGATAAACATGAATGAACATCAGAAGGAATGTTGTTTCAAGGACACACAATTTTTCAAGTTCAAGTTCACCAACGTTAATCCACTAACTCGCCAGACTGCTTCGACAGACAAAATGCCGCATTCAGGGTTATGATTGGTCAGATCGCCTGTCAATCAAACTGCCGGCGAAGGGTCAATTCTCGTTGGCTCATGTTGTAACGGTAACTTGGACAGAAAAATTGTAAAAGTCTCTAAAGGGACATTTATTAAGACTACAGTGCAAATGAAAGTGCTGGATGTGTAGGTACATCAGGTGAATACAGTTGAAATCACAATTCCACCATACATTATTTACTTCTTTTAGAGCAGGTGTTGCATGACAAATGAACATATTGAAAATACGAGGCTTGCATTATGAAAGTATTACAATGACATGCCATAATGATGTTTGCAAACTTGTAAGGATAGGCTGCGTAAGTGATAAAGAGTGATTGTCCAAAAATTGTGAAAATATTTTTATCGCAGTATAAAAAAAAATATCGCTCTTATTTAAAAAAAAAAAAAAAAAAAGTTATTTGGCTATTTAATGTGTTTTTTAAAAGTATAATCATAAAAAATAAATATATATTATAAATAGTTTAATCTTATCTTTAAATTGTACATTTAAGGTTCAATTTTCTTTAAATCCAAACAAATGATGAGGCTTCTCTCGTTACCGAGTTTTTCTTGTGACAAATTCGTATAGCAGCACTTCTATTCTATTCTAAGGAATTTTATGTCTTTATTCAGCTACAGTTTATCCATTTGAGAAACAGTGCATTATACAGCAGTTAATAATAATAAATAAGAAATAGAAATAGAACTATTACTAACAATACACCAGTTACAGTACTCGACACTCACATAATAATGTTTACAACATTTAAACATCATGAGCTGCTATAGTCATGACACGTTTGCTCTGTTAAGCAGAAAATGTTTGTTAATTTTTCCTTCATTTCTACCATGGACCAGATTGTACTTTGACCTCAAAGGATGTTACACAAACAGGCTGTTGAGCATGTTCACAAGTGTGAATTTCTCTTTCTTTGTGACTTTCCTCTGTCATTTCTGCGATGCTTGTTCAGACACAGTCCCCTGCTGTTAAAATGAGCGTGTCGTTGACGACTTCCACCTCTGTGGTGAGATGCCACGACGGCTGAATGGGAACTGTGGCGTGCTGGAGAACTTTTTGCCTGTGCCACAGCTCCAGACAATCCAGGGCTTCCGGGAAGCTTGCGCTCTCAAATTTATTAGCAAACATACTCTCTTTTTCGATAATCCATGGTAGGTCACCAATCCCGAAAACGCAGATATCTCTGATGTATTGTCCTGTGGGAATAAACAGCATTTTTTTTAAAAATCCGTACACGGAAGATTGGAACCCTATGTCTACGTCATGAATATACAGTCTGTTGTTGAGAAGTTGTAATGTTATGAAGACTGCGCAAAGGACTCGATTGGCTCGGTTTGAAATAAAATGGATTTTTGGATGGATGTTTAACCTCTGTTTAAGTGGTTAAATACACCTGCATGCTTTTATTATGCAAAATGAATATATATATATACACAGGGCTCCGAATGTTTGCATTGTTTTTCCTGGCAGTGCAAAACAAATTTGTCTGAGGTTGCACTTGTGCAACCACCACATTGCCCAACTGATAAAAACTGCCTTTTATGATGCATATGAGAAACATCAAAAATGAAACGAAACCGTGCTAATGGTTTGAGCTGTGCTGCGTGGACCGTTTATCAGCTTGGATCAATAATAGACTGCAGCATGGGCTCAAAACAGGTTTACTCGCGGAACAATCTTGATCGTGCAACACTGTTACCACACTGTGCTGTGAGATACAGTGAGAAAGTGTTAAAAACATCGCTGCGAGATCTCGGCGCAGAATTCTCTGAGAGCAGCACAGTCTGGACAAATGCGGCAAAATTAGTATCTATGTCTATCTAGGATTCAGGAATCTAAGGGTGTGTTCACACTTGTCACGTTTGGTTCGATTAAAACGAACCCTGGTGCGATTGCTCAGTTAGTGCGGTTCGTTTGAACATATGTGAACGCCGCCATCCGAACCCTGGTGCGGACCGAGACCGCTAAAAAGATGGATCTCGGTCCGCTTCCAAGCGAACTCTGGTGCGGTTCGATTGATATATGAACGCAACACGGACCGAAGACGTGTAAACGAACCAAAAACAGGACGTGATGTCACAAGATGCGACGCTACGAGTCAGCCGATTTGACGACGCGGAAAGATCGGCGTATCCAAAATGAGTCGAGGGCAAACGTGGAGCAACGAGGAGGTGAGGTTTCTGTTTCTGTGTACGACGGAGGAAATCCTGCTGCTGTTTTGAATGTTTTGAACATTTGATGAGCTCTTCGTGAGCTCTCAGCTGGTAAAAATAAAGCATATTAACACGCATAAAATGATCACGTTTAATCCAGAACACAGCGTTGTTTTGAATGTTCGGTAAGCGAGCTCTTTTGTGAAATATGCGTCATAAAAGCCGACCAATCAGGTCGTGACCGTATCCTCATGCATTTGGTTCGGTAACTTGAGGTTCGCTGTTAAAAATGCCAGTGTGAACGCCAAGCGGACCCGGACTATGTGTTTTGTTTTTGTTTTTTGGTCCGGTCCAAACGAACCAAACCAACCGAACTACGAGTGTGAAAATAATGTAAATGTAATGTAAATAATTTTTCTTCCACCACTAGCTGTCACTTGTCCGAAACTTCTCAGACTCCTTCAGGCCATCATGCCGGAGACACATGACATAGCGTACGCTAATGTGTTTTAAATACACAGCATTTTGTTACAAAATTCAAAAACGGATGATATGGGAAAAATCGAACCAGACCAATTTTATGATGTTTTTTATGGTTTATGACATCTTAGGGTGCAATCAAATCTTTTTGAGCCAAGAAATCAGAGGAAAAATGTAAATTATTAGCATATATGCGAGTACAAATTTGGACAGTTGGTAGCACTAGAGTGATCGAGTTAGAGACTCCAAATTTGCTATGGTGAATCTTCAGACTCTTATCTTTGTGCCAAATTTCATAACTTTGCCACAAACGGTTCTAGGGGCTGCCCTAGACTCCCAGAGCGGAAGAATAATAATAATAATAATAATAGGAATGCAAACGTTTATACCTTCGGTACTTGGCCTTCAATTAAATCAAAAATCATTTTCGAATCAGATCGGCTCTTGAGTTGCCTAAAGATTTCTACCCCGAGAATTAAATGCAATATTTTAATCAAGAAGTGCTTGCTTTAGCCGGTCTGTACCTTTACAGCCCTGGTGTGCTGTTCCTTCTTGGTCCCTCCATTTGATTGCACGAACGTTTCCTTCCCATCCACCGTCTACATGGCTGCCAGGTGCTTCTAGATAAACACAGAAGGAGGGATATTATGTGCTTCTGAGTCATCAGTATTACTTCTTTTATCTTGCTTGATCTGAAGTCACTCACTGCAACTATCACAGATTCAACTGCGCTTTTAAAAACCACTCGTGCTTATTATTGACTACACTGAATTCGCCTCAGGTTTGTTGAACTTTGCATCATTGATTGTTTATTACTGCTTTGAATTATTGCATTTCGGCTCACCCTTCATGTGATTCAGCGTCACCCAGTAATGCTCATCCGGGCTGAAGGTGTCTCTAGACCACTCCAGCAAGTCTTTGGCCACCGGGTCCTTGAGGACAAACTCCACAAACGGTCTCGTCAAAGAGTAATAAGCAGTCCCGAAGTAAATTGTCATATTGTTTGGAGGTGGTCCCTTCTTTTGACCTTTGCCCTTTGGTGCCACATGGGTGCCCTTTACCTCCACATACTGAAACTCGGTCCTGTGCTTCATAGTGGGTGGCTGCTTGATTCCTGGCGTCATGTTCCTGTCTTTCCATTCGGATCCTTGCATGTACCGGACTAACTCCAGGTTGCTCTGAATGGGGAAGTCCTGACCGCACAAATTTAAAACTCTTCTCCATTTTATGGGAGACTTCACCAGGTCTTTCATGCAATTGATGTCAGCCTGCAGACGGGAAAAGCCGGCGTAGGTCACCTTTTCGCTGACGGACGCCAGGAAGACGTTCGAGAAGCACCTACTGAGGTTTTGGACACTCTTCTTGTATTCCTCCGCCGCTTTATCGTCGACGTGAATGCAGTAGACGTTCTGCGGCGCGTAGATGGCTCTGAGCAGCCGCGCAAACGTTTCCAGCTCTTTGTGTATAGTGATGATGAAAGCCAAAGGAAAGTCTTCCTCTTCTTTGCTCAGAGGAGCCATAATGAAATGCAGCTCTGACTGCAATAGAGTGCAGTTTGTGTCCGCTTTAGGCTCATAGCTGATTTTCTTACAGTCTTTTCGCTCCCATTTATACCCTGGAGATGAAGGTGGGAGAATGTCGCAGGTATTGGAGTCCTGCGGGGATTGGCTGCTCAAGTCATTTGTAGGAAGAGGTGCATTGGAGATTTTGGCTTTCAGATAGATGGCAGAACATATTAAGATACAGATTCCAAGGCAGAAGAGAAAACTGCACTTGGTGTTCTCAAGCTGGACCATAATAGTCCAACATCTGAAAAGCAGCTATAGACCTCCTGAAACAGAACAGAAGGGCAAAAGTTTTCTCAGCGATGGGAAGTATTAAAACGTGTACAATTACCTTTCTGTTAATCATAAAATAAGTTCGCTTTAATTGCGCTGTCACAGATGTTTTTTTATTTATTAAAAAAGCCGTCATGTTGTGAAATTTAAAACATCTCTTTTGTGTTTTCCATTTATATTTTATAATGTAATTTATTCCTGTGCTGCAAAGCTGACTTTTCATCTTCAGTCCTCCAGTGTTCAGGCACAAGATCGTCAAGAAAGTAAAAAAAAAAAAACCCAGCATTTATTTGAAATTGTCACGTTTGATCAATTTCATGCGTCGTTGCTGAATAAAAGCGTTATTTCCTTAAAGAAAATACTGACCACAAACTTTAAAACATTAGTGTGTCGCTTTAAATAAAGAAAAGTTTGACTTTAACAGTAGCACTTTAGAAAAAGTGTTAACATTAGAGAACGCGTTGCATATTATGAAATAGATATTTTACAGAATTCATTATTGCATTGTTCATTCAAAGTGCATTATATTACTTTACTTTATACAGATTTACATGTTACCATTATGTGCAAACTAATATATGTAACTTAAATTAATATTATGTAAAAGTATTGTTTGTTAACAAGCTTTAATGTAACGTGTAGGATTTAGTTACCATCTTTTTTTTCTCATTTAAGCCAACTAAAACAATAATTTAAGCCAATAAACATCTAAACATACAAAAAACAAATAAAATCGTCTAATTCAACCTTCAAATGATGACGTAAAAGTGGATAATGTGTAATAGTGTTGTCGTGATAAGGGAGTTTCCAACTTCAATACGATACCTTGAAAAATATCGATATTCGATGCCATTTTTGATACGTTTACTTCATTTGTCTCTATTCTATTGTATTCATTTGACGTTTTTCAGATGTCTAACAGCACAGTTAAGAAATACAACAGAAATTAAATTAATCAAATGAAAAATAACACTGGCAAGTTTTAATGATTAATGCTTACAATTAAAGTTACAAAAGTTATTCATTCAAGAACAGTGAGGGATTTACTCTCTCTTGTTTTTGGTTAACATGAGACCGCAGCAGGTTTATAAGGCTTCTGTCACTTCTGCACAGATCCAATATTTAATGTTACACAACATTAAAACATTTTCTCTCCACTGTGTTCACCTAAATACTCCCCAAGATGGGCATTTTGACCATTTAAGGACAGGAAGCCACGATAAAGAAGTCAATTTTGGCGCTCATGAGCTGTTTGAGAGGCAGCCTTATGAGTGCACCACTTATAGATCATTGGTTTCCGTATCGATACATCTCTAAATATTGATATTTTTGACCACACTAATATGCATGAACTCCCGAGAACCTTGAGAGAAGATGCATGTTTTGGCTCCGCTATCTCAGCTGTGTTGTGAATTCATGGACAGAAGTAATCGTATCGTTAAGCACATGGATAAACATCTGCAGTATTTTTGAACAGGGTGTCTCCATTACTCAGGGGCGTTATCGTCTCTCATAATGACGCATAGCGACGTAATCCCCTATCATAGCCTTCGACAGGGACAACCACTGCCTTCATATTTCAGTCAGAACGTCCTCTCTCCCCTTGATTATAACTCTCTTGTGTCACTCTTTTATAAGCGCAGCAACCCTTGGGGTTCCTTTTAATGGCACCCCAGAGAGCTGCGTTCACCATGAGGTCTGGTAAAGGTCCCAGTTGCTGGACACAAAGGAGCTATGGATATCAGTTTTGTCTTAGCAGTGCAAGTTGTTTAATGAACCCGCAGGGGCTTTTATGGCACGCTGATGTGGTCCATTGTCACCTTAAAGAATAAAAAGCACACACTGTTCTCGTGCGTCATGTTTAGAAGTTTACATGGTTTGTTCACCCAAAAATGAAAATCGTGTCATTAATTCCTCACCCTCATGTCGTTCTACACCTGTAAGAACTTCACTCATCTTTGGAACGCAAATTAAGATATTTTTGATGAAATCCGATGAGTCCTGCGTCGCAAAAACACTCCCTTTTTCAATGTCCAGAAAGACACTCAAACATATTTAAAACAGGTCATGCGAGTACAGTGTTCAACCTTAATGTTATAAAGCGACGAGAATACTTTTTGTGCGCCAAAAATTCAACAATATCTAGTGATGGCAGATTTCTAAACCCTGCTTCGAAGCTTTACATTTCTTTTGTTTTTCGAATCAGTGGATCGGAGCGCCAACGTCACATGATTTCAGTAAACGAGGCTTCGTTACGTCACGAACTTGTTTTGAAACTTCAATAGTTCACGTGATTTGGGCAGTTTGATATGCGCTCCGAACCACTGATTCGAAACAAACGATTTGTAAAGCTTCGAAGCAGTTTTTTTTAAATCGCCCGTCTTTAGATAATGTGAATAAAGTCGTTATTTTGTTACTTTTAGCATTCATCGTCGCTTCATGATATTAAGGTTGAACCACTGTAGTCACATGAACTAATAAGCCTTTAAGATATGGCTAGATTAAAGCCATCCAGAGGATTGGAAAAATGTGGGATTTTAAGAACAAATTTTGGATGATAGTCATTGTATGACTGTAGAAGGTGTGACTGAGTTTCACTAATAATTGGAATAATTAGGAGTTAAAAAAAATATTGAAAGATGTGTTTTGTGCTCTCCATAGCTGCGATTATTTGATTAAAAATGAAATATGTGAAATATTACAATTTAAAAGCACAATTTTCACAATATTCTAATTTAAAAAACACAAAAAAGCGCATTGTAAAGTGTGTTCCTGTGCTGAAAAGCTCTTTTCACTCAGCTTCATTGTTACAGATCATCAAGAAACATAATGTATGTTCTTTTCAGGATTCTTTGATGTATTGAAAGTTCAAAAGAACAGCATTTATTTGAAATGTAATAATTTTGTAGCAATGTAAATGTCTAAACGGTCACTTTTGATCAATTTAAAAGCATTTATTTCCTTAAAAAAAAACTTTTAAACAGTTGCACTTTACAAAAGGTTTACAATTGCACAACATGAACTAGAGATGATTATATACCGCTTTTTATATATATATATATATATATATATATAATATTACATATGAATTAACAAAATTAATATTAACCAAGATGAACAAATCTAGATTATCGAATTTGTCTCAGCAAAACGTGGTTAAGGTGTCAAAAATCAAAGGTATGTGTGATGAAGCAATGGACGTTTTTAATTGTACTTAAATCATAAAAGCTGTTTTATCAATACATTTTGTTGAATGATTAACTAATTATTCTGCACACAGTTTGTGCTCTGCATAAACTCTGCATCTCAGTTTTTCATGCAGGATGCTCTGGTTTTGGCTAGTGCTATTAAAAGATTAAAAAGGCAAGTACATCATGAAAAGAAGATTTGTGTGAAATTGCATGCCAAAACCCCTTGCTGATAGGAAGACATTCTGCTTTTGTTGTTTTATTAATACTTTCTAACCGGCCTTTAAATGCAGATCTATTTTTATATATCAAATGAAATGCCTTACTTTAGTATTTTTAGAGTTTGTTATATTAGAAAACAAAAGCTCTTCACAGGCTCATGTTTTGCTTTTCTGAAACATAAACATCAAGTGTATTTAGTCAGCTCAATAAATCCATGACTCAAACTGACCCTACCTTTTTAGCTCAAGCCGTATCCACTCCTGTAAATGGAAAATGGGATTAAATATTCACAAATCCACTCGGGGACGCTGACTTCCATACGACCCTCTATCTAACGTGCTCCGCCGCGGCTAGAAATCCTCCGCCGGGCACTTAATATCAGTGCATCTGCCTTTCTGAGAGAGGAAACCGCTTTGGGTGTGAACCGTTGTTGTTGCTCTTATGATGTTGTTGCTGTCCTCCCGCGACTATGAGCTGCTCGGTAACACTCCCCGTGAGAGGAGAGGAGAGGAGAGGAGGAGCGTAAGGAGGTGAAAAAGGGTTGGTCAAACTCAAGCTAGTAATTTGCACCTCTTTTGCTCTTTAACACTTGTCTCAGAAGAATTATTGTCATGAAGCATGACATTATCTGTGTCTAACCAGTTATGTAAGCTGTTGTTTAGCAGAACTAGTTTATCCACGTAAAAGTTGATATGGTTTCAGGCTTGCCTTGCTTTGGAGAATTAAGTACGAATTGATGCGATTATGCGTAAACATGCATAAAATGAAAATTCTTCGATCATTTGAAGCTTAAAAAAAAGGATCGTGTACAATATGATTTGGAAAAAATAGTCAACGTGAAACTGAAAAGGACACCATAGCTTTAAAGCATCACCCACGTTTAGTATCGTTCGTTATTGCGGATTTGTTTCTCTCATTTTTATTACCTTCATGCTTTTATTCTCTGTTTGCTCTCTCCACCTCCCGTTCTCTCGGTCAGACGCCTGGTTTCCAGTTAAATATGATTCCAGATGCATTACCTCCTTATTTTTTTCTCCCACCTGAGCACAGATCTGACCTGTTGTGAGCCCAAGGGCCGATGGCCTGTGTTTGCTGTTCAGCGAGAGAGATTAGTGCTTTTGTGTGCTCGACAATAGCTGCTGCTGAACGCCTTTCATCGTTCGTGACTGTGTGTATGTGTGTGCGTGTTCGGCTTTCAGTTAACTTAGTCATCGGTGCAACATTTTTCTCTTTTTCGGCAAAGCTGTTTTACTTGCTTTGTGCAACATTCTTGTACCCGTTTTGTGAAAAGATTGGGAATCGAAATCCAATTCCACTTCTGCGATCAAGACGCTTAGTTCACCCTAAAATGAAAATTGTGTCATCATTTACTCACCCTCAGGTTGTTCCAAGCCTGTGTAAATTTCTTTGTTCTGTTGATATTTTGAAGAATGTGGGAAACTGAACAGTTTTGGGGCACCATTGAATTCCATAGTGACTATGGAAGTCGTTGGTGCCCCAAAGTGGCCTTTGTCACAAACTTTCTCCTAAATATCTTCCTTTGTGTTCAGCAGGATGAGTAAATGATTGCAGAATTTTCATTTGAGTGAACTATCCCTTTAAGGTTTAAAGTTGGATACTTGTTATAAAATAAAGTGATAAGCCCCAAGAAGTATGAATTTATTACAGCTAAGGTGCGATATGACCTGGAGCGGAGTTCCTAAAACTGTCATAAATTCATTATAAACTACAGCTTCATGGGGCTTATTGCTTTACAAAAGGAAAACGCATGTAACAGTATATGGGAAAATGAATTCTGAAAACTATTCTGAGATTTTCCGAATGCATCGCGGTTCTCTCTCGAATTGATTCAGAGCTTAGTTTTTATCAGCAGATGGAGCTGCATGATTTAGAAGCAGCCGTAATCTGCTTCCTTCCAATTCCTCGCACACACCACTTCAACCTTCTATAAAATAGTCATTCATGAACTTTGAAAAGGCTGAAGTGAATTACAAGGATGTTTGCAGCGGGCTGTAATCTCACGTCATAAAAGCATTCTGATGCGCAAGCGCATTCTCAGACTCGAGCGCTCTTCTACATGAGCATTTGAATGCGCTGTTAAAAACTATACGGTTTGCATTATAAATCACATTAAAGTTATGACCAGGGCTGGGTGGGTTACTTTTAAAATGTATTTCACTACAGATTACAAAATACATGCTTTAAAAAGTCATTTGTGGCGTATTTCGTTACATTACTCAAGTTTAGTGACTTCATCTAAATACTTTAGAATACTTTGGAATACTAATAAGTGTGGAACAAACACAAAAAAGAGGTCATTGCAAGTTTTTATCTCACAATTCTGACTTTTTCCCTCAGAATTGCGTGATATAAAAACACACGAGCACTCTTCTGCATGAGCGTTTGAGTGCGCTGTTAAAAACTAGGCTAGAGCGGCATCTGCTGTTCAAAACTCGATTCAAGAGAGAATCGCGACGCATTCGGAAAATCTCAGAATCAGTCCATGAATCGAAGTATCGATTTATTGTCGCATCCTTAATATTGGATCCGTGCGGCTCTTAAAGTGACAGCAGCCTGATATTCCTGCTGCCGTCGCTGTAATAATGTTAATTAAACAACAAAAGACAAAGAGATAATTCAGTCACTGTTCTTGACAAATTTGTATATGTATATTTAATTTATAAAGTCCAGTGTTCTTTTACATTTGAATACCTGAAAATCTTAAACACTTTATTTTAGTCGTGTGTGAGTGTTTACTTGTCTTTGATTTTGCTTGAACTGTATTTTAGTTTTTGATATGGTTTTTGTAAGTGTTCTTTAGCCTGTTCGCTATCTTTTAATGAATGTTTTCTTTTTTAACCTTATTCGAATCGATAAGCAGAATTGGAATCGAAATTGTGAAATTGATACCCAACCCTATTTATGATTATATTATTACATTTTGATGAGTTCATGATTCCTACACTTCTATTATATAATATTTTGATGACTCTGTGTGGAAAATAATTAGCTAAGTAGGAGTAGATGTGTCGAAAAGATTGACTAGTTGTATGTTTTCACTAAAGTACAGTATCATAAGGGTTGTTTTACAGTAGTTATCAATGTTTGTTCCAATAACTTTTGTAAAGAATACCTAAAAGTCACCTTTCTGTGACGCTTGTAATGGTGGTAGCCCCTCAATAATCATGTTCTCTCTCTATTTAGTTTATATACTTTTGTTCGAGTACCAGACAGGTCTTTATTCCTGTCAATAAGTTAACTCTGGATAGCTCATTTAAAATCACCAGTACATATGAAGGACTTGAAAGGGAGAAGAATCAACTCATAGGGTAACATCATATTTTAGACAACCCATCCAAAAAAAAAAAAAACGATAATAATCAGTTGGCGATCGGATTCCGTTCTGCTGTATTATCTATTGCCAGATTTGTTCGCTCTGTAATTTCTGTTGTTTTGAAATGCAATGCAAAGCCCTTTTAAAACCTTGACAACAACATTGATTTTCCTTTTATCCATTGCATTGTCATGAATACATTTCCATGCGTAACTAGCTTTGAATGAATCACACGCCTCATTTAATCTCACGCAGCATTTCAGCAAAGTTTGAACCCAGTGGTAAAGATTGCTCATTCCTCAAACGTCAACAATTATGTCATGATTTGTACATTATTTCTTTTCCAGCTTAACTAGTCAAACCTTTAAATGCAAGCACTTTAGCTGAATTAGAGAACACTTAATGGAAACTGATTAAGGTTAATCATGCTATTTTATTTTCTTTAGTTTTTTATTATTGTTATTTTGTCATTTAACAGTAATTTAAATTTCCATTCGGTTTAATATTCATGTTGCTTTTGTGTTTTTCATAGTGTGGAGATCCTTTCCAAGAAGACGAACTTGTGGTTTTGAATGGGACTAAAGAGGAGGTGGAGAAGCTGCAGAAGGCCATGGAGGAGCGACGTTCAAAGGCTAAAACTGCAAAAGTAAACTGATGCCTTGCTCGTGTAGAGTTGCAGTGGTGTTTGGGATGTGCTTGATGGGAGATGCAATTAAAAACCGCCATTAATGTAAATCCATATCGTGAGAGGAGAGGAAATGAAAACCCTGAACGGACTAAATGAGCACAAACACTCACTTCTTTTATAGCATCGTCTTTAAAAGCACATTTATTGTGTTGTGACAATTCTTTTTTTTTCTTTTTCTTGTTTTTGCAGAAATCTAAGAAGAGCAAAGATACTAAAGTCTCCAAGAAGCAGGATTCAGCAGGTACAGTAACCCATACGGTTTGCATTAAAAATCACATTAAGGTTATGACCAGGGCTGGGTGTGTTACTTTTAAAATGTATTTCACTACAGATTACAAAATACATGCTTTAAAAAGTCATTTGTAACGTATTTTGTTACATTAGTCAAGTTTAGTGACTTCATCTAAATACTTTAGAATACTTTGGAATACTAATAAGTGTGAAACAAACACAAAAAAGGTCATTGCAAGTTTTTATCTCACAATTCTGACTTTTTCCCTCAGAATTGCGTGATATAAAGTTGCAATTGCGAGTTATAAAGTCAAAAACATGAGATATAAACTCACATTATTGAGAAAACTCAGAATTATGAGATATAAATTCACACTAAATTCACAATTGCAAGAATAAAAGTCAGTGTTGCAAGTTCATATCTCCCAATTCTGACTTTATAACCTGCGATTGTGAGTTTAAATCTCGCAATTCTGAGAAAAAGAAGTCAGAATTGTGAAATGCAAACTCACAATTGTGAGGGGAAAAAACAAATTGTGAGAAAAAGATGCAATGACCTTTTTTAAAAATTATAAAATGACTCCCAAAACATGAAAACAGTGGAAAACATGAAACTGAACTCGTCTTTTTCAGACGGTCAGAGTCAGAGAATCACCAATCGCTGTTTAAATGACATTAAAACTCAAAGTAATCACTTTGGTAATCTAAAACACTTTTCAGATGGAACTGTAATCTGATTACCACCCATTTAAAATGAAACACAGTGACTCAAATTTTGTATTTTAAATACGGAACTGAGTTACTTGTGTTTCGTTACTCCCCAACCCTGGTTATGACTTTCTGATCGTTATTTCTCGTTCAAATGAGTTCTTATTAGTGATGTCATTCATCCATAGCTAAAGTAAAGCAATAGTTCACTCAGAAATGAAAATTTGGTATCATTTACTCACCCGTTTCTCATTCCGTGCCCGTATTAATTTCTTTCTTCTGTTCATTGAAAATCATCAGCATTCTACCAGAGAGATCAAACCTCTTTTGTTCTTTTGGAGTCATGTGACTTGTAAGATTCGATTCTGTTAGCACAATCTAACTTCCGTATGCTGTGAAACAGATCAGATTGTTTCTGGCTTAGGCCTTTTGTTTGTGCTTCATGAAAAAAATCGCCGTTTTATTCAAGATAGCTTAAAAAGAGCGCGCAAAGATGACCATAACTGATGTCCTCCGCATATGCAGATTGATATTTAAAAGATTTTTTTTTCCATTTTTCTTCCTCGCACTAACGTTTAGATATTTAATAGAATAAAACACCCATAACAATGTGAACTATGTCGTTTCGCTGATTACCTTAGAAGTCCATGGATATGCCATCAGTTCATACTGCTGTTAACACTTTCTCTGACAAGTGAGACCAGTTTTCTGATTTGGTCATGTGACGTTCGACATATACCTTATTGTCTGTAATGTAATATATCGAGCAATGCAATTCTAAAGATGCCTCGCACATGAATGAGATTTTAGAGCTCTGACAGAGAGGAAGTTTTTCATCTGTTCCTCACACAAAACTTTCTGAAGACGTATTTTGTGCAATTTACAAAATTCACTTTAGTTCTGCCTAAAATCTCAGTTTTGTTTGAGCTGTTAAGTTTTCTAAGAATGTTTAGTCATGCATATTTCTCTCTATATAAACATCTTGTGCGTATTGTCTGAAAGTTGTACTGGATTTACCGGCTTTACCGGCATTGCATCATCAAGACGGCTGTGATGCAAGATCACACTAGTCCGGTGTACTTTTTTTTTTTTCAAAGACGATAACAAGACGATAACTAAATAAAAACCAGTTTTGAAGGACAAAAACTGTGACGAAAATCTATTGACGTTTTCATCAACGAATAAAAGCGTGATGAAAGTGTTAGGGAGCTTCCTGCACAGTTTGGAAAAGTATGGAAAAAAGAAAAAAAATTAAATATTAAATTAAGAATTTCTAAAAAGTTAAGTGATTGTCAAACACGACTGAATGAATTCAAGGCACACATATTCATTACGTAAAACGGTTTGTCTTTACTATAAGCCAGTTTCTTTTGAACTTTTGGTAATCAACTATTCTGATTATTAGATTAGATTGACTAATTGACGATTATTCCACTGAATAATCAGTATGTTTGACTGATTATTACGTTACAGTTGTGCTACAGCGTCCCAAAAATAGGCCATATGAGTTCAAACGATTATTCGACAAGAACATTAGCAGATGAATCGTTTCAGCAGCCCTAGTTATAAGGCGTTTTAGGTTTCTTCTCATCATGTAAGCGCATGTTATCACTTTGGGGAAACGAGGAAGAAAATTCCAGAGAAAATATTTACAGATGATTGTACTATAATGCTGTATAATGAACCATTTATGTGAAGTAAGTTTAGAAATCTACAAAGAGGTTTGAAAGTATGCAACTTTGAAACTGAAAATGTGTGGTAACCCTGGGGAGGGACGGTTTGGGAAGAACAACGTCCTGCGTGGTAGATTTAACGCGCACATTTAAAGTTGGCATACACGTTTTGCATGGCTCATGAAATGTTCAAAAATGGGGAGAAAAATAGAAGCAGACATATGGATAGATCTGAAAAAGCATGACAACACAAAACAGAACTCTTCGGTACGGTTTTCTGCAAAGCGCACAGCTGCGTAGTACACAGAAAGCTGCTTCTCAGACAGCTGAATTGACAGACAGCCTTCGCAAAGACCCGCCCCCTTTAGTTACTGTTGCTATGTGCAACAAGCCATGCGCTCTCACGCCACACATCATGTTCTCATGCAGGGAAAAATACATGCCGGAGCAAAGAGGACACTGACAACGCATATGATATGAAACGGTTTCATATTTAAAATATAGTAATTTTTTAAAGACTTTTAATCAATAAATAGCGTCTAGTGTGTGTTTAATGTGTCGTGGCAGATCGCTGTAGCTCCTCGATCATCTCTTCATACTAGTTCATTTATAGCATCAGATAAACATGAATGAACATCAGAAGGAATGTTGTTTCAAGACCTGATTCAAGTTCACCAACGTTAATCCACTAACTCCCCTGACCGCTTTGTCGGACAAAATGGCGAATTCGGGGTTGTGATCGGTCAGATCGCCTGTCAATCAAACTGCCGGCGAAGAGTCGATTTAGCTCTCTTCCGCGTCTGAATGGACAAATACACACAACATTGTTAAAATGTCCGTTTTGGAGAGTATGCCAACACGTAAACACAGTTGGTTATGTCTTAAGCTAATGTAAAACACTTGTTCTTCAAGTGAGAGCCTAATAAACCTGCTGCTGTCTGTGCCATTAATATTAATCAAACAACAAAAGACTAAGAGAAAAGCATTCACCGCTCTTTAACAGCTTTAATAAAAATTTAATTTATACAAATCAATTTGCTTGCTTGAAAGTAAAAAGAATGATGTATGCAAGCTGTTATAAAGAATGCATGCATCATTCACTGAAAATTCATCATTCATTTAATTTTAAGATAAATATAGGGATGTCACAGCAGTTAAATGTTGTATTACAATGTATTAAACTTTAATACTCGTTTTAACAGGATAAAAGATGTTTCTCCAAGAGTATATAATGGGTTTTGGACATTTTAGAGAAGTTATTAATGCATTACAATTGAACAAAATGCATTAGATTTTAGTTGACTAAATATTCTGTAGATTTATTTGACTGAAGTCTTACGATATTTAGTCGACTAAAACGAAAGCAATTCAGATGACTGCAGTATGACTAAAACTAAATGGCATTTTAGTCAAAATTACACTGCTGTTCGGGTTCAGTAATGCTTTTTCTTTTGAAAGGAATTAATATTTTTTACATTTCATCAGGATTTGACACTAAAGACATTTATAATATTACAAAAGAACATTGATAATAATCAGGAATGTTTCTTGAGCATCATATCAGAATGATTTCTGAAGGACACTGAAAACTGGAGTAACGATGCTGAAAATTCACATGAATAAATTGCATTTTACAATATATATAATAATCTGTTTTTACTGTGTTTTTGATCAAAGAAATGCAGCCTTTTGTGAGCAAAAGAGACCTCTTTCCAAAATCTCAAATTTTTGAGTGTCATAACGGCACAGTAGATGTTTATCACCAGATGAGCATTCTCACTGTAAGAACTTGATTTTAAAACAAATCCGCCCCTGTTATATTGAAGAAAGTTAGACTTTAATTAACTGAGCAGGGTAACCACATCACAAATGCATAACTGGGCCAAATTAAGCTTGTGATGAAATTCTGCCTTTTGTCTCAATCACACTGAATTTTGAAGAAGGGATTTTAATGCAGCTTGAGCTCTACGGGCAAAGTCTGTGACATGCTGTTGATAGCCACAAGTACAGTTAAAGTTAAACAGTAACATATGGTTTGTATTTATGACTTTATGATCAGTGTTTCTTGTTCAAATTAGTTCTTATCTTATCTTATGTCATTCATTTCCTAAATTTAAGGAATAGTTCACTCAGAAAGGAGAATTTGGTATCATTTCCTCACCCGTATTAACTTCTTTCTTCTGTTCATTGAAAATCATCACCGTTCTACCAGAGAGATCAAACCTTTTTTCTTAAAGTTAAAGCGACAGGTTAAACGCATGGTTTCAAAAGTATAGCCACAAAACCTAGGTGTTAAAACCAAACAACAGACGAACTTCACCTTTCTAAAATAAAAAAGCCAACTGTATTAGCAAGCATGTGAGGCTTGAATAAAGGTTAAACTTTGCATAGAAATAACTAACAGGAGTTATCAGTGCAGGGAAAATGTCAATATTAACTTAATTTTATTTTATCCTCCCTTTTAGTTTTGCTTCAGTAGGAATTGCTTTGTGATTGATCGTCCATGAACTCATCGCTTCAGCTGAGATCGTACTGTTGTTTCTGGGATGAGTGCATATATATATATATATATATATATATACACTTATGTTCAAAATAATAGCAGTGTATTTAAAAAAGAGATTAAAGTTGAAACTACTTATAATAATGTTTATTTCACTACACACCAATGCATTGGGAACACTGCACATTCTATTCTAAATCAAAGCATGAAGAAAAATGTATCTAAAATGGTCACATACTTTACAGAATGTGACGAAAAACGAATATTAGGCTGTTCAAAAAAATAGCAGTGTCTGCGTTTTTCTTTACAAAGTCAAATATTTCTTGCATAAACTGAAAAATGCTTGAAGATTTATACACAGTTGTGTTGAAAATAATAGCAGCCCAAGACCACTAACCAGATCAATCGCTGTTTTTGGTAGAAATTGTATTTCTACATGGCAAATATTTTACTAGTAGGTGTAGAAGTGTAATAGAAAACCAATAGACCTACAGTCATGACATGAATGCTGTGTAATTGAATCGTTAATTGAAAAGGGTTTGTTCAAAATAAGAGCAGTGTGGAGTTCAATTAGAGGGTTAATTAATTCTGTGAAAAATCCGGTGCCGAACAAGTTGCCCTTATTTATGTTTTACTGTGCTTCTCTCTCTGAAAAACGGGTCGTTTCAGAAGAACGGTGTACTTTGATTAAAAAGTTGATTCGTGAGGGGAAACCCTATAAAGAAGTGCAGAAAATGATACTGGCTACTCAGTTAAAATGATATCAAGTGCTTTAAAATGGCAACCAAAACCAGAAAGACGTGGAAGAATATGGAAAACTGCCGTTCGAATGCATCGAAGAATAGCCAATATGGCAAAGACTCCACCAATGATCCGCTCCAGGGTGATCAAAGACAGTCTGAAGTTACCTGTGAGTACTGTAACAATTAGAAAAGGCCTATGTGAAGCCGAGCTATCGGCAAGAAGCCCCCGCAAAGTCCCACTGTTGAAAAAAACGACGTGCTGAAAAGGTTTACAGTTTGCCAAAGAAGACATTGACTGGCCTAAAGAGAGATTGCACAATATTTTGTGGACTGATGAAAGCAAGATTGTTCTTTTCAGGTCTAGGGGCCGCAGACTGTTGGTCAGACGACCCCCGAACACTGAATTCAAGCCACAGTACACTGTGAAGCACAACCATCTTGATATGGGGATGTTTCTCATACTGTGATGTTGGGCCTATTTATCGCATTCCAGGAATCATGGATCAGTTTGAGTGCATCAGAATACTTAAAGAGGTCATGTTGCCTTATGCCGAAGAGGAAATGTCCTTGAAATGGGTGTTTCAACAAGACGACGACCCCAAACACACCAGCGTATGCGAGCAGCATCTTGGTTCCTGACCGACAAGATTAATGTCGTGGAGTGGCCAGCCCAATCCCGGACCTTAATCCAATAGAAAACTTGTGGGGTGTCATCAAAAATGCTGTTTCGGAGGCAAAACCAAGAAATACAGAGGAATTGTGGCATGTAGTGGAATGTTTCTTCACAGGTGCCAGAAGTCGGTCGACTCCACTTAACACCGCAGTTCTCAGAAACTGTGGTTGTGCGACTAAATATTAGTTCAGTGATTCACATGAAAGCTCAATCTTGAAGCATTTGTCAGTTTATACAGTAAATGTGTGACTTTTTTTGAAAATATTCATTTTTCTTCACTTTCTGTAAAATAATAACACATTTGATGATTTCTTCTTCATGGCTTGATTTAGAATAGAATGTGCAGTGTTCCCAATGCATTTGTGTGTATTGAAATAAAAGTTATTATAAGTATTTTGAGTTTTAATCACGTTTTTTTAAACACATTGCTATTATTTTGAACAGAACTGTGTATATATATATGTATGTATATATGTGTATATATGTGTATACATGTATATATATATATGTGTATATATGTATGTATATATTTATATATGTGTATATATGTGTATATATGTATGTATATATGTATGTATATATGTGTATATATGTGTATACATGTATATATATATGTGTATATATGTATGTATATATTTATATATGTGTATATATGTGTATATATGTATGTATATATGTATGTATATATGTGTATATATGTATGTATATATGTGTATATATGTGTATACATGTATATATATATGTGTATATATGTATGTATATATTTATATATGTGTATATATGTGTATATATGTATGTATATATGTATGTATATATGTGTATATATGTATGTATATATGTATGTATATATGTGTATATATGTGTATACATGTGTATATATATATATATGTGTATATATGTATGTATATATTTATATATGTGTATATATGTGTATATATGTATGTATATATGTGTATATATGTATGTATGTATGTGTATACATGTATATATGTATGTGTATATATGTATGTATGTATGTATATATGTGTATGTATGTATGTATGTATGTGTATATATGTATATATGTGTATACATGTATATATGTGTATATATATATGTATGTATCTGTGTATACATGTATATATGTATATTTATGTATGTATATATTTATATATATGTATGTGTATATATGTATGTATATATGTGTATATATGTATGTATGTATGTATATATGTGTATATATGTATGTATATTTATGTATGTATATATATATATGTATGTGTATGTATATATGTGTATATATGTATGTATGTATGTGTATATATGTATATATGTGTATATATGTATGTATATTTATGTATGTATATATATATGTATGTATATGTGTATATGTATGTGTATGTATATATGTGTATGTATGTATATATGTATATACGTGTATATATGTATATATGTATATTTATGTATGTGTATATATGTATATGTATGTATATATGTGTATATATGTATGTGTATATGTGTATATATGTATGTATATATGTGTATACATGTATATATGTGTATGTATGTATATATGTGTATACATGTATATATGTGTATATATGTATGTATATATGTGTATATATGTATATTTATGTATGTATATATTTATATATATGTATGTCTACATATATGTATGTACATATATATGTATATGTGTATATATATATATATATATGTATATGTATATATGTACATGTATGTGTGTATATATATATATATATGTATATATATGTATGTGTTTTCTGTGTTGGGAAGCTTAACTGTATGAGGGTAGAAGATGCATAATATGTCTGAGCTTTTTTTACATCAAGATGATAGATTAAAACATATATATGTTTTATTTGAAGTCATGCAGTATGGCAAAATTATTTTAAAATGTTTAACATGAGATGCATGTAAAAAAGAATGAACGAAATGCTGTTTAGAATATGTGGTGAATGGGACTTCACAAAAGTGCGAGCACCCATCCGCTCTTCATCATGCATGTTCTCAGAAAACAACGTTCAATACCGTTTAAACTTCCTCAATCATGTTTAAAATAGTAATTTGAGCACTTTCCTAACCTAGTGGAACGACTGAAACGTTAATGTTTTTGCTTTTTCTTTCCTCTTTTATTGGCAGAAAGCTGTGATTTACCTAAAAACGCCTCAGAGACCAAATCTACATCACTGAATGGAGACGGCAGCAGTGAATCAGGTATCCCAGAATGCCTGGCTACAGAAAGGCTGTCGATAAGACATGGCTGTGGCTAGATTTGCATCTTAAATTGAACTATATATATGAAAGTGTTGGTTTCTCAGGGGCAGAATCCATGATGTGAGGTCATCATTTCAGAGGAAGGAAAGGGACACTCCTCATGGAAATCTGACGCAATTTAAATGTCAAAGAAATATTTTGCAGCTGCATTCATTACACAACAGAGTCAGGTCATGTGAAACCTGTATCATTGCGTACTGGTTCACATAGTATTTCTAACTAGTATACTGTCAGCACTATATGGCAATATTTTATTTCCATTATGTCCTTCGTGACAGTAGATGGCAGCAGAGGGAGGGAACTCGTGTTGTCTTATACGACTCCTGTACAGGCTTTTTAATAGATCTGTTCACACTTAAAGCATTTTTAATTAACGTCATTGGCAGCTGGAGTATATAATTTAAATTAATTACTTATTATTTAAACTATTCCATTCAAAAGTTTGGGGTTGGTAAGACTTTAAAAGTTTCCTTTGACTGCATTTATTTGATCAAAGATCCAGTAAAAACGAATATTGTGAAATTTTCTATTGCAAAATATAGTAAAGTGTAATTTATTCCTGTGATCAAAGCATCATCACTCCAGTCTTCAATCACATGATCCTTCAGAAATCGTTCTGATATGCTGATTTGATGCTCAAGAAACATTTCTGATTATTATCAATGTTAAAAACGGTTCCTATTTTTGTGGAAACTTTGATACATTTTTCATCAGGATAATAGAAGGTTCAAAAGTGCGGAATTTATTTGAATTAGAAATTCTTTTTGGTCACTTCTGATCAGTTGACTCCATCTTCGATGGCTAAAAGTATTCATTTCTTTCAAATTTTTGCACAGCAGTGCGTTTGAATATATGATACGCATCTATTTAAGCACACATTAGCTGTATTATATATATGCATATGAAAATATAGGTCCTCTATGACCCTTAATGCTTATATCTGCATTAAAAATGCAATCAAAAACATCTCACTGGTCATCCTTTTCTCACACTGTGGTGTCCTCACGTGATTCTGCGCAAGCCGCGAGGGATATTTACTATCAAATGAATTACCCCCACTATGCAAATGAAGTGGTGATGTCATCTCGGGACATGTCAGGCTTGGATATTGTCTTGTCCTTGTTAATGTAATTCATTTTCCAGGAGCTCTACCTTCGGTTAAACTGTAAATGAATTACCTAAATTATATTATTTGCAAATTGTAATTTTGACATCCATTCTCTGTGAAGCCGCTTTGAAATGATATCTATCGTGAAAAGCGCTATACAAATAAATTTGAATTGAATTGAAAAAAAAATTGTCCTTAAAAAAAGAAAAAAAGAGTACATGTAGGTTTAGAGAACATACAAAAGACTCTGTGCGTCGCCACTTTTGTCAGACTTTGTGTTTTACGTTGGCATAAAAACATTTAAAGAGAGATCAGTCATGCAAAATTAAGTTTTAATGGCAATCACCACATTAGACATCACTTCCTGAATGCTTAACAATGGATGTCTTCTTCCCGCTCAGCTCCGGGACCGTCCACGTCCGGCGAGAGCTCGAAGACGCTAAAGGCGCCCGTGGGTCCCGTGGGTCCCGTGGCCGGCAGCAAAAGATCAATCCAGGACATGAAAGATAAAACTGAGACCTACAAGTCGCTCTTCACTTCCCACAGCTCCGCCAAACGCACCAAAGACCAGATCTCCAACTGGGTCACGCACACGCCGTACCACTTCTGAGCGAAGCTCGCGCTCTCGCGGTCAGACGACCACGCGTTGTTTTAGCCTATTTCTTTTCCACCATCAGTAACGTTGCATTTCTTTCTAAATTCACCTTCATTTTTGTTGCATGTTTTGGTTTAGTATACCCAGTGTTGAATGTCTTTGCCACTCATTATTTGACCGGATTGTGCTTTGCGGCATTATCTCGTTTTTACCTTCAGTAACTGTTGCAGTGAAACTAAGCAGATGTCTTCATATGGTTTCCGTCCTCAGAAACATGAAGCACCGTTGTTATATTTACATACAGTAGTCATGCATTGTACTTTTAAAGATGCTTCACTTGTGTATTCAATAAAGATCCAATCTGGGAAAACTCAAGCACGAGTTTTCTTTTGTATTCGTTAGTTATGGCACTCAAATTCTGCTTTTGTCCACAAGGTGGCAGTAGATGTCTACGAATAAGCGCCTGTCCAGTGAATCCCCCAGTATCGTGGCTGTTTGCAGTTTCCCATAATGCCATCTGACAGGTGCATAAATAAAATCCAGACGTTGTCTTAATGCTGCCTTCACGTGTTTCATAATTCCCACCTCTGATGAAGTGATTCAATTTCAAGCTTGGAAATTGAAGGGCGTTCATGTGCAATTTTACCAAGGAAACTCGAATTTACGATGATTCCGAAATCACGTGAAAGTGTGTGTGTGTGTGTGTGTTACAGTAATGTGCGTGAGAAAGCTTGAGAAATACATACTTGGAATGTCTGTCAGACATCAAAAAATGTCTTATTAATTACGTGGAACATGTTTAAGGAGGCTAGCATAATTATAATTTTTTTATTTGGTAACACTTTACAATAAGGTTCATTAGTTAATCAAATAACCTACTGTAAGTTACTGTATTTATTAATCTTCTAATTTATATTACTAAAATTAAGAAGTCTTGCAGGCTTAAATGCCAAGCTATCATTTCATAAAATAATGAAGATTCCCGCCGTCATTAAAAAAAAGGGGGGGAATATCGGATCATATTTAAATTTAGCTTCAAATATAAGTTATAATAGTCATACTTACTTTTATTTTTTTTATCTTATATCCTCGTGTGGGAAATATTTTCATGTTCTTGGGTTGATTTTTATGATTTATGTGATGACTAATCATCCTCATCGATTGGAATGTCGCGGCCCCCGTTCAGGTGTTTCAAGAGTTCGCGCATGCGCTCTGCCTGCCCTGCGCATCCAGGTGTGCTGAACGGCGGCATGATGTGAACATTCGCTGCTTCACAGCGGGGCTGAACGGCCAGGAGAGCAGATGTCGCTGCTGGAGAGGCTGGACTGGCGGGTAAGCGCTCAATTCTTTACTGCTATTTATTTAATAATCGATAGATTTTGCATTTGTGTTTTTAAACTTGCTCGCGTTTGCAGAACGCGTAGCCTAAAGATATTAACAACTATTATTAAAAGTAACAGCCTAATAATAATAGCACAATTGCATGAGCTTTTATCTTCGGGTGTGAAACTTAATTACTTAATGCCCGAATCTAATTATCCAAACATTTATCATGCTTATTGTATTTTATAATTTCTCCTCAAGCACTTTATCATCATTTACAGTTTAGCCAATTAGAAATGAGCTGCTATGTGAAAGTCTCTGTGAAAATGATGGATTTACTAATTAAAAATTTAATTTAATAATAATAATTAAAAAAAAAAACATTTGGTCATTAGTTGTAATTTGATTTGTGATCATGTTAACGAAAGCTCGTCTGATTTAATTTCATAACATTCATAATTATTTTAAGGACTGAAATGTCTGAACAATGTTTTTACGCATACGCAATTTTTAGTTGTTGTTTTAAAGTATTATGTAGCTCGGAAAAAAAATAGATATTTAGATGTTTTTCTCAGTTAAAATGCTTAAAATGAAACGCGTTTGAGGTTTAATAAGGCGTTGTATAAAATCATTCTGAAATGAATGAATTAATGTTCAAGATTTAAAATAGTTTTTATGTTAATGTTACACAAAAGTCAGCTTTCAGCAGCAGATAACTGTAAGTTTGAGAAAGACAGAGGTTATTTTATATATTAGCGCTATATGTGTTAATAAATGAGTATGCATTTTATATTTATTTATTTATTATATTTAAAAAAAATAAAATTGCTCCATGCAGAGGCCTGTATCAGGAGTTCATTTCAGAAGTGCAACATTTTTGTATTATTATTATTATTAAAACTAGACCAATTGATTCGTTGAAATATTACGATTTTTGATTTCACATGTTTTAGACAAATTAATCTGTAAAATCTTTCACACGCGCACATGTTAATTTCGTTCGCTTTTTCCGAGGATGAGTTTTGAGCTGGAATAAAACAGTTGTGATTATTACAGGGTCATATTGATGATTTGTCCGCCGTGTCTGCAGTGACTCGGTCGCGCTCGGGCTCCTCCAGGCCTCTGTGTGAGAATAAAGAGGTTCTTCATTCCTGCAGCTCATCATTGCTTTGAGTCGAAGTTCTGCAGGTTTTAGTGTTTGTTTCTCCCTCGGGGGTTTCAGTGGATCCTGACAGTGACATCACTGAGTCACCGCCATTCTCCCAGAGTCTCCCTTTCTTTTTATTCGTTCATTCATTTTAATTTCATTTGTTTTCCTAACACCGTTTTTAGTACTTTATTTGTTACTTTATTAGCATTTTATTTTCTAGTTTAATGCATTCGTTTTTAAGTGTATAATCTGAGCGGGGGAAAAAACTCGTTTATTTATTTATTTTTTTAGTTTGTTTAACTTTTTATAACAACTCCTATCTATCTATCTATCTATCTATCTATCTATCTATCTATCTATCTATCTATCTATCTATCTATCTATCTATCTATCTATCTATCTATCTATCTATCTATCTATCTATCTATCGATATATATATATATATGTATCATTCTATCTATCGTTCTATCTATCTATCTATCTATCTATCTATCTATCTATCTATCTATCAATATATATATATATATATATATATATATATATATATATATCATTCTATCTATCGTTCTATTTATTTATCTATCTATCTCTCTCTCTCTATCTATCTATCTATCTATCTATCTATCTATCTATCTATCTATCTATCTATCTATCTATTGATCTATCGATATATATATATCATTCTATCTATCGTTCTATTTATTTATCTATCTATCTATCGTTCTATCTATCTATCGATCTATCGATATATATATATATATATATATATATATATATATATATATATATATATATATATATATATATATATCATTCTATCTATCGTTCTATTTATCTATCTATCTATCTATCTATCTATCTATCTATCTATCTATCTATCTATCTATCTATTTAAATATCGTTCTATCTGTCTATGTTCTCAATTCGTTAGGCCTATTATTATTATCATTATTATTAGTGATCACGCAATTATTATAATGGCGTAAATAGCATTTAGTTTCGATAATAATAATTTGAACGTAAGTTTGTTTCAGTTTGTTTCAGCTGCGCAGTTTTTCAACCAGGATAAATTTGCCCTCTGCACAGACGGACAGTTCTGCGATTGGTTCGTCGTTCCGACAGCGACCAATCAGCAGCAGAGTTTTCGCTCTGACGTAGACAGCGCAGTAGGTCCCCGCCCACCGCCGGCTCCTCCAAATATAGTAGTGAGAGTCCAAAGAGAGTGAACGAGTCGAGACTGAGCGCCCCGTCCGTCAGAGGGAGTCGAGTGCTTCTGTTCAGCGTGCCTGTTTGGACCGGAACCCTCGAATTCGTTGCGCGCGATTAGTTTCTCTCCACTCATCCTCCTCCTCCAACTCTGAGTTGATGCTTCACTTCTGCGCAGCGCGCGCCGGACTCTCTGGATTATACTCTAGACCTCAAGCGATCATCTCCACATCTCCGCACATCTGACACCGACGAAGACAAAATGTTGTGGAAATTAGCAGATAACGTGAAGTATGAAGATGACTGCGAGGTAAGAGGAGGAAGCGAAGAAGAAGCCGCTGTTATTGGAGAATTAAACACGCATTGTGTGTGTGTGTGTGTGTGTGTATATATATAATTTAAAAATATGTATATTCGCCATTTTTGCTTTCAAATAACATGCAAATTAAGTTTTGGGGGAAAGTTGACACTCTGACAATGGCTGGTTAGTTATGCACGAAGTTGCATTCTTGTGGTGAAGAAAAATATAAGCTATTTATTATTATTATTATTATTATTATTATTATTATTATTATTATTATTAAAAAACTTTCACAATAATCACATATTTTAAATCTGCCCTCGCGCAGAAATGCATTCGTTTAATACATGTGAAAAATATTTGATCGAATGTGTTCATCTAAATGCATTGTAAATTCATAAATATTATTGTATAATAATATTTATTTGTGCAAGTCAGCAGTTAATAATAATAATAATTATTATTATTATTATAGCTAATTATAATGTAGGCTGTAGGCCTAAAAAAAATAATAGCAACGGCAACTATAATAAATAGTTAATACAATTGAATACAAAACGCATATTTTTCACGCAAGTTAGACTTTAATCTTCGAATGAAATGTGAATTTTCCTCCTTTCCTTCTTTTTTTCCCTCTCGGAATTCTCCACTGGCGCGCGCGCGCTTGTTTTCGAGTATAGATTTTCCGTATGAATTTGAGTGAAAACCCTCGAGTGTAATTCATGTGGTCTCCATTAAGCTGTCCGGTCGCTCATTGTCATTCATGTGTCTCTGGTGACAGGGACCGTCCTGCAACTTTGCCGGACAATCGGAGGCATGAAAGAGTTTCAGAAGAGGAGCATATGTGTGGATGTTTAATTCATGCGAATTAGAAAGACAGTGTAAAGATGTTTGGTTAGGGAAATGATCGAGTCAAAAAACAAAACACAATCTTCGAATGAGACGTAAATAAAAAAAAAAAACATGGCATTTGCATTAAAATCTTAATGCTTGCATGTGAATTGTCCAAGACTAATAAAGGTCAGGAAAGCATATATTTGTTCTGTTTTATCACCTCCGTTATTAATGGCTTCTCTAAATGCAAATGCATTGCTTTTCTCCAAAGGTTTTCATGCGTTAGTGTTAAAATCGTTTAACGTGGATCACTCTGTATTTTAGCAGGAAAGGCATGATGTTAGCAGCAATGGGAACTCCCGGTTACCTCACATTCCAGCGGTGAGCCAGCACCTCTACAGCCCGCCGCCGTCCCTCTCGCACTCAGCCAGCTCGGACTTCCAACCTCCGTACTTCCCTCCGCCCTACCAGCCTCTACCCTACACCCAATCCAGCGACCCGTACTCTCACCTGGGCGACCCGTTCAATATCAACTCCATACACCAAACTGCAGCCTCTAACCAGCAGCAGTCATGGCCTGGACGGCAAGGTCAAGAGGCCCTCGGGACCCATGGCCGCGTCGGACTCGGCAGCCCCATACTTGGCCTCGAAGGGGGCTCGTCCGGGATGCGGCGGGATGGCTTCAGGAGACCGGATCTGCTGTCTCCGCACATCCATGGAATCGATTCCATGGGCGATAGCATCGGATTGCACGATATCGGCCACGGGATGGATGACGTTCAGGTGAGTTTAAGTGAGAAGTGTTTATTTAATGCTTGTTTATTTGGGATTAAGAGATGGAATAGTGATGCATTTCCCGCTCTTTTCTCGCAGCACGAAGGGGATCACGGTAGTGTCATTCCTGACCACACAGTCATCAAGAAAGGTTGGTTGCATTTTTATTTTCCGTACATGAATTTATCTCTAAAAACTGCTGGGTTAAAAACAACCCAAGTTGGGTTGAAAATGGACAAACCCAGCACTGGGTTAAATGTTTGCTGGGTAGTTTTATTTAACCCAACTACTGTTTAAATATTACTGTATGGCTGGCTTAAAATGAACTCAAAATAGATGAGAAATTAAAAATCAGACGCACAATTACTAGAGGCGACAATAATGATCAAAAGGTGGACATTGCTGGGTTAAAAACAACCCAAGTTGGGTTGAAAATGGACAAACCTAGTTGTTTTAACCCAGCAGTTGGGTTAAATGTTTGCCCAACATGCTGGGTGGTTTTATTGAACTCAAGTATTGTTTAAAAATGACTGTATTGCTCGCTTAAAATGAACCCAAAATAGGTTGGAAACTGACATTTATTAATATGTTTAATGGATAATAATTAAACAATAAACATTTATTGAACTGCTTATTAATACGTGTTCACCTTTTGATTATTATTATTATTATTATTGCCTTTAGTTAATATGTGTCTGATTTTTAACTTCCAACATATTTTGGGTCCATTTCAAGCCAGACGTTCAGTCATTTTTAAACAATAGTTGAGTTAAATAAAACTACCCAGCATAAAACAACCCAATAGCTGCGGTTGTCCATTTTCAACCCAACTTGGGTTGTTTTTAACCCTGCAGTTTTGTAGAGTGTACAGTTGTAGACTTTAGGTTCACATTGATATGAATGTTTAAGGTAAAGTGTATGATCTTTTAATCAGCATTAAATGTTCCTGTGACAAATGAAAGTGATAAATATGAGCTCATTAAAGCTGCAAATATAATAATTATTTCTAATTATTGCGTTACAAAATGCCTAATAGGTCACACTTTAGTTTGGGGTCCATTTCTCACTATTAACTATGACCTCAATCAACTCCTAATTACTGCTTATTAATGCTTAGTAAGGTAGTTGAGTCTAGGATTATGGGATGTAGAATATGGTCATGCAGAATGAGGCATTAATATGAGATTTAGAAGTACTACTAAACAGCCAAAATCATAGCAACATGCAATTTTTTGAGAATTGAACTCGTTTCCATATAATATTATATGACGTTTTCGTTTCACACTGCAGGTCTTTCCAAAATTATTTTTAAATGTCAAAATTTTGAAATACGATTTGAATAAAATGCGACTGTCTTCCAAAACTATCTTGACTCTTTCAAGCTGAATTTGCATTGAAGGCAATTCAATCGTGGTGAAGACTAAAATCTTGCACCTTTGCTAGTCGTGGAGAAGTTTATGTGAAAGACGTCCGACTCCAGGTTGTAGGAAGGTGTAGTCGAGGCTCATACAGATGTCACTAATCCTTCTGGTCATGTGTTCCATTGAACTAATCTGGCATTGATCCGTGGGGCATTCTGCCACTCGTTCGGCATGAATGGAAAGCCAAAGAAAGGATTCCTCTCAAAATGGCTTGTAGATGTTGGGCAATCCTTAAAATGGTGTGTTTGCTCAGAGAGAGGAGGCCTAGGCCTGCTTTTTAGTCTTTTGAAACAGCACTGAACACTGTCAGAATGCAGTTCTGCCCCACTACACACACACACACACACACACACACACACACACACACACAAGAAGACAAGAATCAACTGTAGTTGGGGTGTGGCTGCTTTTAAACATGCATGGGTATTTTGTTCAGTCATATGCTGCGACATGAAATCTCTTAATAAGCGAAAGAACAGTTTTGTGGTGTCACTAGTTGCTGAGATGGATGGTGCGCACCCCTTTAGGATGTCACATCCCAATTTAATGAAACAAAAATGCCTACTTTTACAATGCTGGTTTAAAACAGTTTAGTTTTGTTCAAGGCTCCATCTCATTTGACTAGCTTCTCCAAACGCATGTGCATCACAATGGACCCGTGACCTTCGACATCCTTCCTTTTAAAAGTTGCTGCTTATTTTGCTATGATAATGCGCGATCATATGTTTAGTTGCATTTTGTATCAGAACAGGCTACTGTTTGGGAAACCCTGATTCATTCCTTGAGATTCCTGCAAAGCTGCCAAATGGAAAAAAAAAAAAAAAACGAGACGGATGTTAAAACATATAGATGCTCGATCGCAGGATCCGCTGAATGCGAAATGCGATATTTTGAGATTGTTCGCTGGTTTCTTGACCAGTGTAATTAGGTGTGTTCGTGTGCAGCGGTCAGATGTTGATTGACAGATTCGGTCGTGCATTTTAGTCAGTCAGTAATTTAGCTTTTTTTTTTTTTTTTTTTTTCCCAGTCACCAGACTGCCTCGCTGAATTAATGTCTGTGTCAATATTTTAGTCGGCATGATTATAGGATGGGTGGCTCCCATTCTGGTTCATATCAAAAAAATGATGTCACATCATGAGCAAATACATGCATTGATAATATTTGTTCTTTTTCTCACTCCAAAGAAACTGTAATTACTGATCAAACACCGGAATGCTGATGAAGATAAACCAAGTTTTTCTTGAAAAGAATCAGATCTTTGTTAACCAAGTTTTCCCAGGATCAAATGATCTGGGCTGTTATCATTTAAACACCTTTAAATATGGTTTTATTTGTTAACAGCTCTAGTTAACATGAACTGACACTTCTTAAGCATGTAATAACTACTGAATTTACTAATCTTCGTTAACGTTGGTTAATGAAAATACAGTTGTTCGTGTTAGTTCACTGTGCATTATTTTAATAATGTATTATTCGTTATTAGTTCATGTTAACTAATGAAACTTATTGTGAAAGTGTTACATCAATACATTGTGAAAATAAAACGCCGCATCTGCTATTGTTTAAGGAACCTGAGCCGACATGCTTTTACGTTTTGATGATCTAATATTAACACATTTATTGCTCACTGTTAGCTGGCAGTCACTAGGACCTTATTTTCAAGTGTTAAACAAAGACCGTACAACTTACAACTTGTCCCGTGTCTTTCTGAAGCTGTTTGGTTGACCGCGCCGACGTGTTTCTCATCTCCAGGTCCGGTGTCCCTGCCAAAGGGAAATGCGTTCGGAATTCCCTTCCAGAAGGAGCCCCTGCTGGGAATGGTGTCGAATCCCACCGAGGTCTTCTGCTCAGTACCTGGTCGTCTCTCTCTTCTCAGCTCCACGTCCAAGTACAAAGTAACTGTAGCCGAAGTGCAGAGACGCCTGTCCCCACCGGAGTGTCTAAACGCATCCCTGCTCGGAGGGGTTTTACGCAGGTGATCTACATTGATGTTCGAAAATCTATATAAATACGATTTATACGTTCACGTTTAAGACTGGAGCAAATAAAAAGGTTGATGAGCGAATCTCGTGAAATCAAAAGCAAATGAAGCATATTCATTATCATAATGCAAAATAATGATGATGATGATGATGATGATGATGAATAAAACCGAAAAATATTTATATATTATAAGACTATGCCGATTTCAATAAACGGCACGACAATCGTTTGCTGTAAAGCAAAAAGAATCTAATAAGAATGACGATTTTTACATTTTCATTCATTTGGCGGATGCTTTTAAAAAGAAAAACAAACAACAAGGTAACACTTGATCAAATATTCACTCTTTTTCCTCAATAAACTCTTCATTTACTGCTTATTAATAGTTCGTAAGGTGCTTTTTGTTAGTTTAGGTGTGGGGCAGGATTGAGGGACGTAGAATATGGAATATGTGATTCATAAGTACTAATAAACAGCCAATAAGCAACTAGTTAAAAGTGAGAATTGCTCCCCATACTAAAGTTACCAACAACAAAAATGCCTGTCGTGAAAATGATCAGCATGCAGAATGGTCTTAAAACAAGTTTCATTTCCATTTTCTTTAATTTCACATGTTTTGCGTCTTGAATTCATGGTGAATAAAAAGTTGTGTATGTTTATCCGACGACGCAGGTTCGTATTTGGTACTGCTGCTGATAATGTCATTGGCCCTTATTGCTGGGAATATTTTTCTGTTCCCATGTGTCTGACGCAAACACACGGATATTCGTTAAGTAGGTCATATGGCACAAGCGTTAGGAGGGGGAGGTGTCGGACGGAAAAAAAGGGGGCACTTACTCATGCCTCCTGCAAACAATCCCTTACCCCACAAGTGAAGGGTGATGCCAGGCCACGACTAGTCGTGCCGAAACGCAGCATGTATGTGTTTTTGTTGCTCTGCGTTTTAAACACTTGAGCTGTGACATCACTTTATTTCATGAGCTTGTTTATTCCTGTGAATCTGTGTCCAAAACCTCTTTCCATATTGGCCTCTAAGTTGTATAACACAAACAAAGCAAATAAAATCCATGTGTTTCACCTGCAATAATTGAGCTTTGGCGAAGCCCTGCCCTCTCGGGTACCGCGCTGCTCGCTCAGACATGCATGTTGTTAAAATAAAACTGGAAATTACTAAAGGCTTTCATATTTGGAAAAGTGAAAAAACGCTGTGCTTCTCAGGTCGAGTCGAATGTCTCTACATAGCGCTTTGCAAAACACATTTTCAGAGCAGATTGACGGTTATATATTAAGATCTTCACGCCTTATAGTTGCGATAATATGGTTTATAGTATATATATATATATATGAGTGTGCAGTCCGGACCTTAAACTCGTCGGGAGTCCTCGGGACGTGCTTTACAATTGTCAACACAAGATCTTGCCCAAATATTGGTGCATCTCTGTTATTTCCATCAAGAGGTTGGAAATGATTTTTTTTTTTTTTGGGCCAAGCAGTGTGTAATAGAGTATAACCGTGACAACAATAATAATAATAATATGTCCATTAAAGCCTGTCCGAAAGTATGACTAGGTCACTAATGAAATTCACAATGTACTAATTTGTGTTCGTTTTACTACAAAGGGCAAAGTCAAAGAACGGCGGCCGATCCCTGAGGGAGAAACTGGACAAAATTGGGCTGAACTTGCCTGCGGGTCGCAGAAAGGCCGCCAACGTCACCTTACTAACCGCTCTGGTGGAAGGTAAGCACCTTACTGTATGTCAGTCAGTTTTACTGTTACTGTAAAAACAGCCACAAGGCAGAGTTTTGGCACGAGTGCGAAGAACATGAGTGTATTTCAGTCTAAACAAATGTTTGGAGGATGCCGTGAAGATTTAATGGAAAAGTGAATGTTAAAGGCTGTATGATTTTTGCAGTCAGAAAAGCCAGTCAGCAGATTTTCGGCAGTCCAAATTAGCAGATTTCGCAGAAAATCGAGACGGGTATCATGAGCACAGACTGTGATATATTACCTTCAGACTTTGATTCAGTCTAGTCCGAGGATTTTTGAAATATCGAGCATGTTGTTTTCGTTTATCATGCGTCTGCTGGAAACAAGGCTCGTGTTTCTGAGTGAGTTTGTTGTGTTCAGAAGAATGTGAAAGTCCGGTGATTTAGTGTATGATGCCCAGTTGCCCTCTGTAACTATTTACAAAGTTGGCAAATGCATGATGTCTAGAGTTTGAAAATCTATTCTAAAAGTCGCATAGTGCATTTCAGCCATAAATCCGTCTAAATTGGTTTAAATGACCCGCAACAACACGCTAAAACGAGCCAAGTCACCGTGATGCATACAGTGCTTTTACAACGCAGAAATGCTCTGGATCGATGTCTTCAATTGCAGCTATCCTGCTACCAAATTATAATTCCATAGCACTTTAGTTCGGTGTCCAATTCTCACTTAAAAAAGTAAGTTCCCTGGTTGGTTGCGATTGGTTAAATCAACAGAACCTGGAAATGTTATGCTATCTGAACCACGTTAATTATTGAAGCTGATTTGACAAAAGAAAAAATGTCGTCATAACAAACCATGAAAACGAGTGTAGTCGCTTAATAACACGCATATTACAAGAATGTTGGCTGTTTATTAGCACACATTATTCTGCATCCCTCAAACCTAAACTTAACAACCACTTTAAGAACTATTAATAAGCAGCAATCAGGAGTCGTAGTTAATAGTGGGAATCGGACCCTAATCTGAAGAGCGACCGAGCTCGTAATAATGGAAAACGAAGCCAGAAGGCTTCACGAGTTAGTGCTACTCGTGTATCGGCAGTGCATGTGAGCGATCTTTAATTTCTTGACATTTCATCTCCGTTTTTACCTTTCGCATGAGTATAGCTAACCAATGAGTCACAGAGGCATTAGCGCAAAGATCACGAGTTAACTAGCACCAGGAGCGATGCAGAATACTTTTAGCTTTCTCTTTTAATGTCACCATTCTCACCACTAATGGGAGCATGGGTCTGAAGCAGGAACATGACTAGAAGGCGTAGTTATTTACAGACCTTCAAAGCTGAATTAGGGCTTGTTATCACATGTTTGCTAGCCAAGAGGAGAGACTGACCTTAAAGACGACGACTGTGAATAATGTGCTAGTCTATCAATAAGAGCCTGTTGGGTCTAGGGGACCGTTAGACGCCTTCAGCTACAAAGGCTCATTAAAGACATACAGTGTGACCACCGCTATCCACAAGAGAGAGTCTATTCATCTGAATAGCTTAGAGAGCAAGCGATTCTTCCTGTGATGCCGTCTTGAGTCAGGTCCAAAGCGATGCGATCCGACTGTGAGTCATCTTTGTGGTTCAGTCACCCGATTCGCATCTGATCCTGTCTGCAGGCGAGGCCGTTCACCTGGCGAGAGATTTCGGGTACGTCTGTGAGACGGAGTTTCCTGCGAAGGCCATCGCCGAGTACCTCGGTCGGCCGCACGTGGAACGCAACGAGGTCAACTCTCGCAAAAACCATGCTCTTGGCAGCCAAGTGAGTAACCGTCCGCTTGTTCCTCCCGTTCCGTACAAATCCCAAGTCCCGAAGCATTAAGGTGAGGGTGGCCAAGCCCATTTTGATGGAGCCGTCGCCTTTATCGAGCCTGCCTTGTTGTAATTAACACTTTAACGGGTCATCTAATCTTTCAGGCAAATCTGTAAGGAGTTCACCGACTTGCTGACTCAGGACCGATCTCCTCTGGGAAACTCTAGGCCAGCTCCCATTCTCGAGCCGGGGATTCAAAGCTGCCTGACTCACTTCAGCCTCATCACCCACGGCTTCGGCTCTCGGCCATCTGTGCGGCCATGACCTCGCTGCAAAACTACCTCAACGAGGCGCTCAAGCAGGTGGACAAAATGTACATGAGTTCGACCGGAGACTCCTCGCAGGCCTCTTCCGACGGCTCCAACAAAGTGGACAAGATGGACAAGCACAGAAAGTGAGACTTGTCGAGCTGCGGACGAACTGGATCGGAGCGTTTTCGGAACGCGGTAACCGTTTTTTTTTTTGTTGTCTTTTTTGTAGCGGAATCACCTTTTTACCAGATCTGACTCAGTGTAGTTGTCGATTCTGTTTCCGTTCTGCGAGGTTACGCTTAAGCCCTCTCGGTCCACGTCTCGGTCTTCCAGCACTTTCTCCGCCACAAAAACACATTTCAATGCTTAGTTGTGCATCGGCTGATCCCCACGATTCAGACGGTCATCGGGAAGTTGTCTCTCAGAGGGGAACTGCAAAGAGGAAGTTGTTGAGTTTCCCAAAGACACCATTTCAAGAGTTAATGTGGATTTTAACAATGTTTTCTTTCTCTACCAATCTGGGAGGAGGAAGTTTTGCTTCTCTGTGTCCTCCTCCTTGGTGCTGACCTCCTTATGGACTTACCAATGATGTGATTATGTTTGAGACATTATAATATATTGTTCTACGCTTGACTTCATTGGACGCAGTGTTATTGTTCTTCTGTTTGTGGGAGTGACTGTTTTGTGTGCATGGGTATACATAAACAACCCAACATCCACCGATGGATCGATGGATTTTTATCATCACACGAGAGACGCGTTTGGCTTAAATCTCCACTATCTGAACAACCGAGAACAATTAACAAGCCCTTGTCGGAGTTTTGATTCAGTTCAAATGATCAAATATCATACAGTCGTGTATGTGTGTGTGTGTGTGTGTGCGTGTTCGGTTTCGTATGAGCGTACATCCTTATTGTTCATCTTTTTGATGCCTTTATGTCAGACTAGAAGTTACATGTTCCATTTGTCTCTCCCCAAATGTAAATATTTTCTAATTTATGTTGTAATTTAATGGGATTTGTAAATATTGGTACATTTATGGTGTTTGGTTCCACTTTTTAAAAAGACGTGTTAAGCTTTTATAATGGGTTTTTTTTTGTTTTTTTTTAATCATGTAGTGGTTAGGCTCTGGGATCGATATTCTTTATAGATATGTGTAATATTGGTTTAAAGCTGTAGGAATAAAAACTCAACACTCTTGAATTGCGTTGACCAAGACTCCCCATTAATGACGTCGAGCGAGTTGCACACTTCACTACACGCGTGTGCCCTTCCAGTGAGGCGTGCTGAACATGGACAATTCATGTGTATGAAGATTCCTTTTTAAAATAAATGTCCGCAATTCTCACAGAAACAGTAGTGGTCGTCATTACATTAAACAACAACAACAACAACAAAAAAAGCAGGTCAACCGAAAGACTGGATGTTCACACCTGTCTTACCTGGATCACTCTTTGAATGTTTGCTCGAAACAGACAGTTCCCCTCTTTTCATAACCACGCTTGTCTCGCAAATTGGCGTGACAGGACAACAGTAATGTGTGTGAAGTTTCCGCTGCGCTCTTTTCATATTTAAATCCGCTGTGGTGAAACTCTCAATGCGGTTTCAAATGAAGTGAGGGTACCGTTGAGAAGAGATAAACTAAGCCGACCCACTACTTTATTATTAATGCGCCGTGTGGTCTGTTGCAAAATCAATCAACGTTTTATTCACACCTTAAGCCTTTTGTTTGTAAAGATTGCATGTGTGTCTCACTTTGTTTCGATTCTGACGGCCGATATGCCGATTTGCAGATGACACTATCTCATCTCTTCATCAAAAGCATCCCCTATCTTAACTCGTTCTCACAGCAAAGGCTTCCAAGTCGATTTTTTTTTTTTTTGTACGCAATGTAATCGCAGGTGTGTGTGAGCGAGTGTCCTTGTTTGTCTCCGTTGAGTGACTGACTCATGCAACTGAACTGACAGAGCAAGTGTGAGCTTCTCCCTCAGAACCTGTCGGACCAGATGCGTGGCTTTGCCTCGCCAACAGTTGACTGTAACCGCCTGCGCTCACTCGGAAGGCTGTAAGTTGAGACGCACCAACTTTTAATGGACTTGCTTTGATGGTCACCTCTAGGTGTTTGTGGCAGAACTTCCCGCTTGTCCCTGAAAGGTGTTGATCGGTGTGAAACGTGGACGCAGACAGACACAACACATGGTCCCGTGAAGTGTACGCGGAAGTTTGACAAAAAAGTTTGCGCCATAACTGCATCTAAGAAGCTACATCCTGAGGATATGTTGTGTTTGTTTACATTGGCTGCAACCCAACTTTGAAAATGGCAACTGATAGAATTAAAAACATATGAAGACAAACATGACTGTCGAAAAATAAAAAGACTAGGATCTTTATATTTCACAATCCCCCAGTTTCACAGACGAGGCTTAAGGCTAGTATGTTTGGGCTGTTTTAACTGATCTTAAAATATGCCAGTGCCATTGTTTGGTCTCAAGATGCACATCAGTGATGTTTATAAAAGCCAAAAGCTGTGTCCGAAAGCGCCCACTCGTTCACTCGTTCACTGACCCCTATATAGTGCACGGCAGTCGAGCGCACTATATCAGCAAAGAGTGAACGAAAACGAGTGAGCGAATTCGGACGCTGATGTTAATAGCATGCGCCAGAAAATTTCGTCATTAACATTTCCTTTACCCATTTAAAACGAGCTGCCTAACATCCTCATCCGTCCGTAAAGCAAATAAAATTTCGTCAATACATCATATTCTAAGACGTAGGTTAAATACACTTCACTAACATTTCAGAAAAATCAACCATATGATAAAAAGTATATATAAATTATGATATAAACCTGTATCATTTCGCTTCCAAATATCTTTACAAAGATGTTCTAATTAATAAAAAATGACACTTACATTTGTAGAAGTTGCCACTTCCCGTATTGTCGTCCGCCATATTTATTTTTCTTTCGCGCTCGATCGTCTTACCGCGTTGGATTTAACGAGCGTGCATCGAATGTAGAGAGCATTGTGGGTAAAAGTAGTGAACGAATGTAGGGAATGAAGTTGTTCACTCAGAATTCGGACAGTACTAAAAAATGGCCGACACCCGATATAGTGCACTATATAGTGGATAGGGAGCGCTTTCGGACACAGCTAAAGTCTCTTTAAGAGAAGTCGTTTCACTCGGCGGCCATCTTTGAAACGCGTCTCGGACGGTTCCTATCTCTATGAATGTGGAAACATCAAATTCTCCAAAGCTGTTCGCCAAGTTTTCCATTAAATTTAATACTTGAAATCGCTAATGAAATCTAAAAAACGACCGTCTCATGAATTTTAATTTTAAACACTTCTAAACGGCATTTTTAAGTCTGGATTAAGCTGATGCGCATGCGCAGTCCTAAGCGCACGTATCGGGACACACCAACCCGGTGTTGTCGCCTCATGTCGGGGAAAAAACATGCGTTTGAACACACCGAAAGAACTTCAGCCGACCGTCAACTAGCATGCGCGTTCTGCGTCCGCGTATAAAGGAGGGAACTGTGTATTTAAGCAGATATATTTGTCGAACGGATCCCTAAAGGTGTTAGAGGTTGCAACCTATAGCCTCTCTGTTGGAGCGTCCGATTCCCATGCTGGAGGACCCGGGTTCGAGACCCGCTCGGAGCGGGTCGAGTAGAACCCGGGTATGGTGGGGATACCTTCACCTATATTTGGAAAAAGGGAAAGCTAATACTTCCTGTATACAAACCATTAAAAAAAGCATTGCTCGCTTACCGTTTTGAATGTAAATCATGCTGATCACAGATAAACTATCTTCTGTCTGTGCCTTCATGGCTTATATACTTGCTTTCATAACTTTTGCTTATATTCTCAGTAACTGAATTGTTAAAATTAAACACGGCAATCAAACATATCGAATCGGCCGTAAAAAAAGTAGATGAGGACCAACTTCACCCGACGGTGCCCACTTTACCAATGGGGGATTAGCTTTTATTTAGAAGGCGGGACTTGTTCAATTTCTCCCACTATTAACATAATACCTGTGCACCATCTTTCTATATATAAAGTCTTTGTAAAAGCTGCTGAAATTTCCCACTTGACCCTTCGTAACGACCCGCCCCCTTTAGTTACAGTTGCTATGTCCGAAAAGTCATGCGCTCTCACGCCACACATCATGTTCTCATGCAGTGAAAAATACATCCTGGAGCAGAGGACACTGACAACATGTCGACAGACATATGAGACAGTTTCATTTTTAATATATCGTAAGTTTAATCAATAAATAGCGTCTAGTGTGTGTTTAATGTGTCGTGACAGATCGCTGTCGCTCCTCGATCATCTCTTCATACTGGTTCATTTATAGCATCAAATAAACATGAATGAACATCAGAAGGAATGTTGTTTCAAAGACGTGACGACACACAATTTATCAAGTTCACCAACGTTAATCTACTAACTCCCCTGACCGGGTTATGATTGGTCAGATCGCAAGGTCACTGCTTACTGGGCCAATTCAAAAGTCTCTAATATTATGTTTATTACTTGAGGTTTGGTGTTTAAATCACTAACCCAAAAATGAACAAACTGCCATTGTTTACTCGCCCTCATGTTGTTTCTAACTGGTATACATTTTTGTCTTCTGTGGCACACAAGATATATGTATTTTTCCCCCCAATCAATGAAAGTCAATGGGGTCCAATGCTGTTTTGACTTTTAGTGCATGGGGAAAAAGTTGCAATATTGTTCAGAATATAATTTATACAGTAATTTAGGCTTTTGTTTCAATATAAAATTTAAACAAACATTTAAGCATCAGTCAAGATTTGGCTGATAAATCTCTTAAAGGGATAGTACGCTCAAAAATGAAAATTTCTTCAGGGACGAACTTTGTTTAATCCTAATTTACTTTTTTTTTTATTAAACCAATACCTGAATAAAACAGCTTATATGCATAAAATTTAATTAGTCAAAATAGCCACAGGCATCAGGCCCTTCTCAGAAACTGTTGCTATGCTAAGCTAACAATAACGCCATCTCTTGTGCTCTGGTTTTGCATAAATTACTGTTAATATATGCAAATATCCTTATTAAGATGTGCAAAGCGTATTTGTTTAGGGCCATATCTAGCAAGTCTTGATTGGATGACCCATGCTAACAGCTTTTTACAGTATATCAATCTCAAGCACATAAACGTTGGCTTGCAAATGCTAAATCTGTTGTCTGTGCTTAAATAAATGTGCATTACTGACTTGCAGCATTGCATCTGCACTACCGTTTGCTGTCGTGCTTTTATTTCTGGAATCAGAATGTCTTCTACAGGAACCGGCGCAGTTTTGTAACATGCTTTCCCGAACTGTCTGTCACAGTCTGGTTTGCGTTAGGAGTCGTTAGCAGTGACACTGAGGGAAACGGAGACTCTAAACCACTGTAACCGCTCTTTAAGACACACTTGAAATGGTGTTTGCATGTCTTTGCTCACTCATTCAGAAAGATGTTTAAGGATAATATAGTGTTCAGGACATTATGTTGGACTTTGGATGTTGTGGTACAGATGGAAGAGGGAACCAAGCTGAGTGGTTGCTTGTTGGTATGAGGAAGCCAAGTAATGAGAACATAAAAGTTGTCGGAGGGAGGGATGTGTGTGCTTTTAACGGAGGGGGCAGGAACAACAAAGAATTCCTGCAGAAAATGCCGGGAATGAATTTAAATTACAGACGAGGAGGAATTCTTCCTGTATGTTTGGGGTGATGCAGAAGATTCCAGGAAGGAAATACAGGCACTTGGTCTCAAAAAAAACAGAAACTCTGAAGCGTTATTGCGTTATTTGAACTTCGTCACAATGTATCGTTTTAATATATGGACAGATCACCGAGTAAATTCTTTCTGGTAGTAGTTAGTTCATGAGTTCACTTCAGAATTCAAATTTCCTGATAATTTACTCACCCCCGTCTCATCCAAGATGTATGTCGTTTTATGTCTTTCTTCAGTGGAAAAGAAATGAAGGTTTTTCTCCATATAGTGGACTTCAATGGGGTTCAACGGGTTGAAGGTCCAAATGTCAGTTTCAGTGCAGCTTCATGATCCCAGACGAGGAATAAGAGTGAAACTATCAGTCATTTTCTAAAATAATAATAATAATAATATACATTTTAACCATAAATGCTCATCTTGCACTGCTCTGTGATGCTCCACACATTATTCTGCGGCAGAAGGACGAAAAACTCCATCTCATTTTCTCCTCCAACTTCAAAATTGTCCAACATCGTTGTTTTACCTTTTTTTGTAAAGGCGTTTGACTTAGTCTTCGAACGTTAGCTTAGTAAACACTGGATCGGTACTTCCTCCTACGTCACGTGACCTTTCCAGCGTGATTACGTAATGCGTGGAGCATCACAGAGCAGCGCAAGATGAGCATTTGTGGTTAAAAACTATCTAATTTTTTTTTTTTTTTTAGAAAATGTCAGATGCTTTCTCTAGATCAGACTCTCATTCCTCGTCTGGGATCATGTAGATCCTTTGAAGCTGCGCTGAAACTGACATTTGGACCTTCAACCTGTTGAACCCCATTGAGGTCCACTATATGGAGAAAAATCCTGGAATGCTTTCCTCAAAAACCTTCATTTCTTTTCGACTGAAGAAAGAAAGACATGAACATCTTGGATGACATGGGGGTGAGTAAATTATCAGAGAATTTTAATTCTGGAGTGAACTAATCCAATAAATATATATAATATTTTATTAGTATTTAATTAGTATTTTTTAAATGACACAGTGGGGAAAAAAATAATAACAAATAATATTCCATTATTTTTAATAAAAATAAAAATGTCCTGTTTAATTAATTTATCGTTGTTTAGTGTGTGTGTGTTGTTACTCAGAAAGTGAGAAAAAAAAAAACTATAATATAACAAGGAATGTAAAACATTTTAATACGTTATTTTAAAAATATATGATTTATTTTAATTTCCAATGTGGACCTATAAACTGGCTGATATTCTAATGAATTCATGTAATTATTGACATTATTATTACACGACAGCACTGTTTCCTGAAAACGACCCAGAACAGGGTAGGATGGATTGGGAACGCCGTCATGAACTTTTCATCCATTCTTGGACTCGTTCTGTGGGAATGTGATGGTCTGCCTGCGTCTCCGGTGTCAGCCACCCAAACACCCCCTCCCTCGCTCACGACACGTACCGCCAATTAGCCTAAGCTTTCTAATGAAGCCGCGGCCTCCTCACCCCTCCACGGCAGACGACAGATGTCCGTCTTTCTGCGGGAACGGTCCAAAACGTCAAGATGCTTCTTGCTTTCTCAGAAACAGCCATTACCCACTTTCCTGCGCAAGAAATTACTCCACGGCTCACAAGACATATCCAGCTTAATTAAAAGCATCTGTCCCGCCTAACGATACGCCGCTAGTCCTGTTTATTCTCCTATAATGCACTAAACAGTGCTAATCAAAACATCATGGCTGAACTCCCTGTCCAACATTGGAGCCATTATCAGATGCAAAGGCTCTCCGTTTTGTAAGAGTACTTTGTTCGTTCTTTTCTACAAAAAAAAAAAAAAAAAAAAGTCCAAGTCTCGCTTGTTTTAAGGAATTCAATGCATAAACTACAAGGCCATAAGGGCGCAACAATGATTGCACAACACGTTTATGTCCATCTTTGGATGTGTTTTCCATGTTTTGTCCAGTCAACTGTTGACGTCAAGTCTTGTTGTAAAATAACTGCCAGATCTGACTCTGTATTGATGTTAATCCTGCATGTTCATATCCACCATATGGTGGATTCTCATGGTCCAGGGACGCTTCTTTAAGCCGGGATGCCATGTGAACGACTGTTAGTAAACCACCTGTCGTCGATGCTGCATGTTTTGATCATCACTCTGACTCCCACTTGTAAAACGGAGGCGAACAATGATCCAGAAGTTCAACTACTTACACTATTGTGCAAACGTTTGGTCAGTATGACTTTTTATTTAGCCAGGACACATTAAAATGGTCAAAAGTGACCGTAAAGACAAAACTATACATATTTCAACATTGATGATAATCAGAAATGTTTCTTGAGCAGCAAATCATCATATCAGAATGACACTGGAAATTCAGCTTTGATCACTGGATATAAATTATATTTTACTTTATATTCACATAGAAAACAGTTATTTTAAATTGTAATAATATTTCAGAATTTTACTATATTTTTGATCAAATAAGTGCAGCCTTGGTGAGCAGAAGAGTCAAGACATTAAAAAACAAAAACGTTAAACTTTTGAACTGTAGCGTATATTTTCGTTTTTTTTTTTTTTTTTTTTTTTAAATTAAGCTTTTGAAAGTAGTTTGTACTATAAAGAGATAGTTCACCTAGAAATGATTTATTCACACTTAAAATATGATAAAGAAATGAAGAAAGTGTAAACTGGAGCCATGTGAGTTACACTTTTTCCATAAGTTAAATAGGGAAGGTAAAGGTTGTAGTGTGAACTGCAAGAGTTTTACACTACGATCAATACAGAAGGCAGAGCCTAGATATTTTACTTCAAAACTTGTTAAATATGGATTTGTTTTTACACAAACGCATGCCTTCAGAAGGCCTTTAGTAAAGTGTGGAGTACATTTATGATGGATGGAAGCACTTTCTTCAGCTCCTACTTGTGAAGTAAAAGCTCAGGATATTTATTAATATTTCTCAGATGGTGTTCCTCTGAAAGAAGAAAGTCAAATACACCTAGGATGGCTTGAGGGTGAGTAAAGCTCGGGCTAATTGTCATTCGAAAGTGATCTAATCCTTTAAACCTTTATTCAAAACAGGGCTATAGTTAGTACCTGTTTACCAGGTACTCTAACAACATTTGTCTTTCAGCAAATCAGTAAAACAAATTGTATGAATGTCATAACTGATTAGATTTTTTTTTGTGCAGTTTTTTTTGTTTTAAGCAATATCTTTTATTATTTTTCAGTTTCACCTTCACCTGCGTTACCTTAAAAAAATTCATTTGTTTTACTTGAAACTGATTGTAATCTAATCGAGTTTGTTCCTGCAATGTCGTTTGGAAACACTGTTAAATTGTTTTATAGCTGATATGTACATTTACAAGTGTTTATTATCTGTGTGTTTTAAAGGATTAGTTCACTTCAGAATTCTAATTTCCTGATAATTTACTCTCCCTCATGTCATCCAAGATGTTCATGTCTTTCTTTCTTCAGTGGAAAAAAAGTAAGGTTTCTGAGGAAAACATATAGTGGACTTCAATGGGGTTCAACAGGTTGAAGGCCCGAATGTCAGTTTCAGTGCAGCTTCAAAGACTCTACATGATCCCAGACGAGGAATGAGAGTCTGATCTAGAGAAACCATTGGACATTTTCTAAAAAAAATTGAAATTTTCACACATTTTAACTGCTCTGTGATGCTCCACGCATTACGTAATCCGTTGGAAAGGTCATGTGTATGAGCATTTGTGGTTAAGAAGCATATATCTTTTTTTTATTTTTCATAAAATGTCAGATGGTTTCTCTAGATCAGACTCTTATTCCTCATCTGGGATCATGTAGATCCTTTGAAGCTGCACTGAAACTGACATTTCGACCCATTGAACCCCATTGAAGTCCACTATATGGAGAAAAATCCTGGAAGATTTTTCTTAATTTCTTTTCAACTGAAGAAAGAAAGACACGAAAATCTTGGATTAGCTGATATTTACAACTGTTTATTATCTGTGTGTTTTTAAGACCCTTCCTGTGGGGAAATCAAGCTTTAAACAGCCCGTCCCTCCCATACGGCATGAAGAATTTCTCCATTTTGAATCTGGTCCATCATGTCTCAGGTAACATGAGACCTCTCACTATCTTATATACCATCGCTAAAGCCAATTTCATTTTCCACAGGAGTATGAAGAGGCTTCGAGGAAAACGTTCTAAACCAAAGGGGTTGTTAAAGACCATAATTACACCACCATCAACATTATTTTCCAGCATCATCAATCAAGGTTGCACATTGTACAGTGTTAGATGACGGGATCGCTTTTTCTTTGTGCCATTTATTCACGATTCATTATTTGTCAGGTTGCTCTTCCATACCCCAGTCTCATTTAAAGTATCAATAGATGTTATTGAGATGATAGAGGAGTTATGACAAATAATTGAGAATGATGTGGGCCATTTTGATGCGCTCTTTCTAAAAGGATCCCATGGCAATGATAAAACCGATAAGATACTGATGTGCGTGTCTTCGTGTGTGTCTAGTCTAAGTTTGCCAGGATGAATTTCACCGGAGCTTTTCGTCTCGTCAGTCAACACATGGCAAATCTCCCAGTCGAGACAGAGATGTAAATGGGGTTGGTTGTGCTGGACAAACACACTGTGGTTTATTTACAGTCACAGCAACAGATGTGGAAACGCAACCGCTAACAGCGTCTTCATTTTGATCGTTATGAATAATGAAACGTTAATGGATAATACCATGGAAGTTCCCATATTCAAAGACACTTGCCGATTATACCTGACAAACCTCTGTTGTCACGCTAAACTGATGACATCTGCGAAGTTTGGCTTTTATTTACACTTTGAAGATGAATAGCTCTGCTCCAAAACCTCGTGATCTGATTGTACAGCATTATTGGCACACACCCGACACGAAGGATCTCCCAATACGTTGGCATCAACATCTTGCGGTCCCCAAACATCCATGCGCAACGTAGTTTCTTTCTCGGAGAAATGCACTGAAACGATCTTAGTGATGGTGGATGGAGTGGAATATACTTATTTTGTATTCCTTACAGCAATTAGATTTGAGTGCTATGCTTTTTGAAGGTGAAGCAGATTCAATTTTCTTGGTCGAGGAAAGCTTTTCCGCTGCATCATTCATCAGTGATGGACTACTAGGTGGTTGTATCTAGAATTTGGGGATTTATGTTTAAACACTAAACACAGCTTGTTTTGAAACGTCAGCAGTTACAAAATGTGGAAAGAAGTCTGTCAAGGCTGCATTTATTTGATCAAAAATACAGTAAAAACAGTGATATTGTGAAATATTTTTTACAATTTAAAATAAACATTTTCTATGTGAATATATAGTCAAATGTAATTTATATCCAGTGATCAAAGCTGAATTTTCAGCGTCGTTGCTCCAGTCTTCAGAGTCACATGATCCTTCAGAAATCATTCTAATAAGCAGCATTTATTTGATAAAAAATACAGTAAAAATTGTGAAATATTTTTACAATTTTAAATATCTGTTTTCTATGTGAATATATAGTAAAATATAATTTATATCCAGTGATCAAAGCTGAATTTTCAGCGTCGTTGCTCCAGTCTTCAGAGTCACATGATCCTTCAGAAATCATTCTAATAAGCTGCATTTATTTGATAAAAAATACAGTAAAAATTGTGAAATATTTTTAAAATTTTAAATATCTGTTTTCTATGTGAATATATTGTAAAATATAATTTATATCCAGTGATCAAAGCTGAATTTTCAGCGTCGTTGCTCCAGTCTTCAGAGTCACATGATCCTTCAGAAATCATTCTAATAAGCAGCATTTATTTGATAAAAAATACAGTACAAATTGTGAAATATTTTTACAATTTTAAATATCTGTTTTCTATGTGAATATATTGTAAAATATAATTTATATCCAGTGATCAAAGCTGAATTTTCAGCGTCGTTGCTCCAGTCTTCAGAGTCACATGATCCTTCAGAAATCATTCTAATAAGCTGCATTTATTTGATAAAAAATACAGTAAAAATTGTGAAATATTTTTAAAATTTTAAATATCTGTTTTCTATGTGAATATATAGTCAAATATAATTTATATCCAGTGATCAAAGCTGAATTTCCAGCGTCATTACTCCAGTCTTCAGAGTCACATGATCCTTCAGAAATCATTCTGATATGACGATTTGATGCTCAAGAAACATTCTTATCAATGTTGAAAACAGTTTCAAAGAATCCTGGAAAAAACATACAGTTTCAACAAGCAAAAAACTCCAACATTGATAATCATAAGAACCATTATTGATACACTGCGTTAAAATCAACCTATGTTGGACAAAAACCAGTGGTTGGGTGAAACGTTTGACCAACCCGCTGTGCAGTTTTACTTAAACTGTTGTTTTAAAAATTATTACGTAAAAATGAACCCAAAATTGGTTGGAAATTACGTTACAACAGGAATAAATGACATTTTACTATATATTCAAATAGAAATCAGCTATTTTAAACTGTAATAATATTTCACAATATTAATGATTTAACTGCATTTTTGATCAAATAAATGCAACCTTGATGAGCAGAAGAGACTTTTTTTTTCTTTTTTTTTTTAAATAAAAAATGATCAATGATTCTGAGACATTCATTTTTCTTGAAAATCCAGATGCGTGTCAAGTTGACCTGGAGATTACTGGACTAACTCTCTAAGCCAGGTACAAGGAACCAGATCCCGCGGTAAGCAGCATGTGGAAGGCTGTTTTGGAAACTTTGAGCGAGAGAAAGAGAGAGATTAGGAAAGACAAAGAGAGCGAGGCACAGTGCCTAAAGGCGTAGACCAGTCTTTATGGTTCACCGAAAGGTAAAACTCATTATTCGTTCTGCCATCTCCAACCAGCTGTCTTACATGGCTAAAAAAAGGTCTCGAGGCCTTCCGCCTTCATACTGATAACACACAAATTTGGAACTAGTTAAGTGAAAAAAAGACCGTGATATAAAGCAGAATAGACTCAAATTAGCATGTGCATGCGAGAAACCGTTAATTGATACGTTTCCAGTTTCCAGATGAAAAGTTTAACGGTTTCTCTTTCTTATATCTCACAACACTTTTTTCTTTTTAGAAACATTTAACAATCTTTTGCTAAAATACCTAAAAAATGCAAAATGTTTTTTGGGATCAGCAAAAATATAGAGCTGTGAAACCATCGAAAAGTGTTGTCAACTAACTGCATTAGTAAGTCACACGGAGTTTGAGAAAGTATTGCAAACTTTTCTGTAACTCTAGAGAAGACGCATGATTTTTTTTTCCTTTTTGCGAAAAAAAAAAAAATCTAAAAGCTCTCCGTGGAAGTCTCCGTTTGTTCTCCATTTAGTGTTAAATGTGAAAAAACAGTTGAGATAATAATTTTGTGATCACGAGCTTAATATAAATTTCGTCCAGTTCTTCCATAATAATTCTCATTCATTCGTGTAACTGCAGAACATCAAGTAAAATTCATTCATTTTTCCACTTTCTAGTGGGAACCGTTGAAGTTTCCTCAGAGAACCGCACGGTTTAAATGCACTCATGTGAATACCAAAATTAGCAGTGACTTAAAAGTAGGGCGCTTTCCTTCAAGCTCTCACAATAAACAAAAACAACAAATAACCACTAAAAAATGTCATCTGGTGCAGTAAACATGCCACACTTTGTCTAAAACCTGGAATGAATCTTACAGACATTAAGTGTTTCCAGTCTAGGGTGAATCATGGCTCAACCACACTCATTTCCTGTATGTGTTTATCTGGGGGGTGTGTTAGCTGTCCGGGCTTGTTTTTAGCGCAAAACTGGATGGAAAGAGGGAGGACGACTGGAGCTGTAGTATCTAAAGGGATTAAAAAAAAAAAAAAAAAAAAAATCAAAATCGAAACCAATCACAGAACATAGAGCATGGAATAATTCACACATAAATGAAAATTCCATCATTGATTAAATCACATAAATGGAAAATGGAATGTTGGGACACTTTATTTCAATGGTCCACTTTAGATATTCTGACAATAAGTAATGTTACACATGTCAACTAATTCTCATTATTGGTAGATTATTAGTAATATCTGCAAACCATGTCAACTTCACCTCTACTACCACATTCTACTACCCCTGACACTACCCTTATCAGAATACTCAACTAATACTCTAATGAATGGTAGCTGACCTGCAGAGTACTCAGATAATACACTAATGAGAGTTAGTTGACATGCAGAATACTCAAATAACACTAAAGAAATTTAGTTGACATGCAAAATACCCAATTAATACTCTAAGAGTTGACATGCAAAATACTCCATTAATACTCTGAGAGTTAATTGAGATGCAGAATACTCAACTAATACTCTCATGAGAGTTAGTTGACATGCAGAATACTCAACTAATTCTCTAATGAGTGTTTGTTGACATGAAGAATACTCAACTAATACTCTCATGAGAGTTAGTTGACATGAAGAATACTCAACTAATACTCTCATGAGAGTTAGTTGACATGCAGAATACTCAACTAATGCTCTCATGAGAGTTAGTTGACATGCAGAATACTCAACTAATACTCTCATGAGAGTTAGTTGACATGCAGAATACTCAACTAATTCTCTAATGAGTGTTTGTTGACATGAAGAATACTCAACTAATACTCTCATGAGAGTTAGTTGACATGCAGAATACTCAACTAATTCTCTAATGAGTGTTTGTTGACATGAAGAATACTCAACTAATACTCTCATGAGAGTTAGTTGACATGAAGAATACTCAACTAATGCTCTCATGAGAGTTAGTTGACATGCAGAATACTCAACTAATGCTCTCATGAGAGTTAGTTGACATGCAGAATACTCAACTAATTCTCTAATGAGTGTTTGTTGACATGCAGAATACTCAACTAATTCTCTAATGAGTGTTTGTTGACATGAAGAATACTCAACTAATACTCTCATGAGAGTTAGTTGACATGAAGAATACTCAACTAATACTCTCATGAGAGTTAGTTGACATGCAGAATACTCAACTAATGCTCTCATGAGAGTTAGTTGACATGCAGAATACTCAACTAATTCTCTAATGAGTGTTTGTTGACATGAAGAATACTCAACTAATACTCTCATGAGAGTTAGTTGACATGCAGAATACTCAACTAATTCTCTAATGAGTGTTTGTTGACATGAAGAATACTCAACTAATACTCTCATGAGAGTTAGTTGACATGAAGAATACTCAACTAATACTCTCATGAGAGTTAGTTGACATGCAGAATACTCAACTAATACTCTCATGAGAGTTAGTTGACATGAAGAATACTCAACTAATACTCTCATGAGAGTTAGTTGACATGCAGAATACTCAACTAATACTCTCATGAGAGTTAGTTGACATGCAGAATACTCAACTAATTCTCTAATGAGTGTTTGTTGACATGAAGAATACTCAACTAATACTCTCATGAGAGTTAGTTGACATGAAGAATACTCAACTAATACTCTAATGAGTCTTTGTTGACATGAAGAATACTCAACTAATACTCTCATGAGAGTTAGTTGACATGCAGAATACTCAACTAATACTCTCATGAGAGTTAGTTGACATGCAGAATACTCAACTAATTCTCTAATGAGTGTTTGTTGGCATGAAGAATACTCAACTAATACTCTCATGAGAGTTAGTTGACATGAAGAATACTCAACTAATACTCTAATGAGTCTTTGTTGACATGAAGAATACTCAACTAATACTCTCATGAGAGTTAGTTGACATGCAGAATACTCAACTAATACTCTCATGAGAGTTAGTTGACATGCAGAATACTCAACTAATTCTCTAATGAGTGTTTGTTGGCATGAAGAATACTCAACTAATACTCTCATGAGAGTTAGTTGACACGAAGAATACTCAACTAATACTCTCATGAGAGTTAGTTGACATGAAGAATACTCAACTAATACTCAGAGTTGACATGAAGAATACTCAACTAATACTCTCATGAGAGTTAGTTGATATGAAGAATACTCAACTAATACTCTAATGAGAGTTAGTTGACTTGAAGAATACTCAACTAATACTCTCATGAGAGTTAGTTGACTTGAAGAATACTCAACTAATACTCTCATGAGAGTTAGTTGACTTGAAGAATACTCAACTAATACTCTCATAAGAGTTAGTTGACATGAAGAATACTCAACTAATAATCTCATTAGAGTTAGTTGACATGAAGGATACTCAACTAATACTCTCATGAGTGTTAGTTGACATGAAGAATACTCAACTAATACTCTCATGAGAGTTAGTTGACATGATTAATACTCAACTAATACTCTAACGAGACAGAA